>VZRO01003400.1:131870-225286 GCA_013397915.1 Daphoenositta chrysoptera | reverse complement strand
GGAGCTCCACAGCGCCCCTGCTGCTGCAACCGCGATTACACCACACAGGAAAGTGCGTGGCAGCCCAAAGGACACCTGCTACTGGTTTCTGGTTTTGTTTGTTTGTTGTTATCCTTGTTATTGCTTGTTTACTCTGCTATATATACTAGTAAAAACTGTTATTCCTTTTTTCCCATACCTTTGCCTGAGAGCCCTTGATTTCGAAGTTCAAATAATTTGGGGGGAAGGAGGGTCACATTTTCTACTCTAAGGGAGGGTTCAACCTCTCTTAGCAGGCACCTGTCTTTCAAACCAAGACACATGGCTGTAATGTTACCTAAATGTAAAAATTTTAGGTTTTTAAAAAGTCAATGCTAATTTGAAATGTTCCGTCTTCTGAAAAAGTATGATTTTTTTTTTTTAAAAGAATATTGTAAAATAGTAATATATCGCATTTACTTTTGTTTTTTGCTTTGTGGAGGGGCGGGAGGTTCACAGAAAAGGAGTTGAACTCAGAAATACTTAGGATTTATGTTTATTTAACATTTGCAAGGGTTTTATTTAGCATTGACCAAGTACAAGTTCATGTCATTATTTTCATTATGTCATTATTTTCGCAGCTGCTCCCTTATGTGTTAACAAACTAAGATATGTCTTGAAGCATCATATCACTTGATTATTATTCTCCTTAACCCAAATATAATACCTAATGGATTTGGAAAATTGTGGTTCTTGCAGATATTTAAGTATGGAGCCCCTTCAAATATTTAGCTGTTGACCTGTCCATTTGCCTGTTGGAAAGTCAACAATAGCCACCACAAGACTAGGTCAAAATAATCAAAATCTAGTCTTTAGACCTATTGAGTAATGAACAAGTGTATTATGTATCATGCAAAATATGTCATTAGTGTTTATTCTTAACATGGTTCTTAGATATTGAAAATACTGAACATATTGTCTGTTGTGCATAAACATTTATGCAATTAGTTCTGCAAACAAGCGCAAACAATGTTCTTAATAAGGACTATTCAATTATTTCCACAGCATTCCCTAAAGGCCTACCTGAATTAGCTTCACATACTAAACCAGTATATTTTTTCCCAATACAAAAGATCCTCCGTGTATTTGAAAGATCAGCTTGTGTGAATTTGGCAGCCTGAACTGGAACCCACACGTTGTCATGCCAGTGAGCCAGCACTCTTCAGGAGTATTGCTGAACTCATTTGTACTTGATTTTTTTTTCCTGCACTGAGGTTACTATCCTGAAGTAAAGGACCTGTGTGAGTGACAGTGGCCTTGCCATTTGCCTCTCTTAGTTTATGGGCCCATCTCTGGCCAGGTGTTTGGTTCTTGTAAGGAGTCAGAAGAAGCAGAAGACCAGGCACAAGCTCTGCAGGTCTGCTGAAATGTGGTAATCCCAGATATGCCCATTTGTACCAATAGCACAAAGTAACTGATGAACTTAAAAAGGCAGTAGATCACGTTGTTGTGCTAAAGGCTAAGAGTGTATTGTTTTTGTCTCATAGCTGATAAACTCTGAAGTTGACTGTTGTATTTGGGCCTTACATAATCTCTTCTCAGTTATACTGGGTTCCTTATCACCAGATCACAATTTAAAAGAAAATCTCACCAATCCACTTGCTGCAAAGGCACCAAATAAATCTGTCTCACCAGAGCCTCACCGAAGTCATCATCAGACTCAATCTTCCCACAAACCCCTGTATCAGTACTGGAATTAAACTGGAAGAACAACAATTGCAAAACTAATACACAGATTTCTACAACAAAGAGAAGCATCACTTATCTTTTACCTGTCCCCACTCTGTCCTATCATCCCCCATCTGGCTGTATTTCCTATCTAATCTGCTTGTTTCTATTATTCTTCTCTCTGATATTATCTAATATCTGTAATACTGTAACTGAGAAAAATTCAGAGTCACTGTCTCCAAAATGTAGTTATCTTACATTTGATACTTCTGGTTTGGACCTGTAGAAAGATTTGTGTCCCTCAAAACTTGTCTGCTTCTCTTGAGAGCAGCACTTACTCTAATGAAAGATTTTGCCCTTTCTTACTACCTTTCCCTTTGTAGCAGAGATTACATCTTTCTTACTTTGCTTGCTTTGGATTAAGGAAAATGAGTAAAATAGTTACAGAATTATTTTTAGCCTGGATCAGTTGAGTGATGGAGTTCACTGAGCTGCCCTACAGTTGTGTCTGTACAACTGATGGGATGTGAGCTGTGTTGAAAGAATAGCGTTTGGTAGCTGGGAGAAAGGATGGGAAGTTCTTAAGGCAGCTGCTCTATCTTATTACTTATCTCAATACCTATCTCAATGTCAGCTCTGTCTCAATGCTTCTCAGTATTAACTGGGGAGGTTAATTAACTCCTTTAAATACAAGTGCTCGGATTTTGTAGCAGCCCAGGGTGTGTTTGTAAATGTCAATACCCCAATTCATTTGCCTAAAGAGACATGAATACAAAGAAAATTCAAATACTTTGGTAAGTAATATCAAAACACTCCTGAGTTTTGAATGCTTCAAAGAAACCATTAGTGTCCTTTGAGAAGTAATGTAAACATCAAACTGATGACTGTTTTTTGTGAACAGTAAAACTGCCCCAAAAAGCAGTTTTAGGAGGAGTGAAGGTAATAATTTTCAAGTCCTATGCTCAAAGATTTTCCCATTAAAAAGGAAAATAATGGAAATTGAGCGTATTTGATTTTGTAACTTAGAAAGTTTAAAAATTGGGTTTTGAAATGGCATTGTGATTTGGAAATATTCCTCTTTTTAATGATTTTAACAGAAAGTGTGTTATTCTAGAGATGAAGCAAAATACAATTTTTTAGCATGAGTAAAATATTCTGGGTGAACTTGAAAGGAATATCCACATGTTGGCCAATTCTATGTAAACAAAGTATACAAATATGAAGCTGCTTGTGAGTGCCTGAAATTTTAAATTCATTATAATGTGATATTGAATACTGAGGTTTCCTTGGCCTTTAAATAGGTTGTGTATATGTATATTTATATATATGTCTGTATTATATACATACACCAAGCCATATATTTATTTCACTCACAGCCATTTTGAGCAGCAAAACAGTTGCAGAAGCAGCCAGAAATTGGTCTTATTTTGCTTGAACATGAATTGAAAAATTAACTTTGAATCTAAACAAACTATTTCTTATTGTAGAGGTATATGTGTTCTTTGTATTCTTTAGACCAGAGCTTTGGGGAATTTATACCCTGTAGGAGTTTTTGAACAGGACAGTGACAAAACTGAGGGTGGCTATTAATTGATACAAGCAGTGTCAGTTATTCTGATATATCTATTGAATTTCTTCAATATTCCCCTAGTTTCATCTCTATGGCTCCCATGTCAGAGGAGTAGCTGCTTTGACCTTCATGGTTGCATTGCCTTTATCCCATTCATGGGACTGTGATTTTTTGAAATTATATGAACATCAGTTCATGCTGGAACAGTACCTTCTCTAATTGAATTCACAACATTTTGTCTATTGAGATTAATCCTTTTGATAGGGATTTTCTGTACAATCAATATAGAAAAGAATGAAAGGGACTTTCTGGAGATTATCATACCCCTCACGTCACTGAGAACATTGAAACCTAGGCAGATTTTGACTTTCTTGAAGTCACCCAGAACTGAACCTTCTTCCCACTAGCATTTGCTACACCTTTGCACCAAGAAGAGTCAGAAAAGTTTTTGATGGCACAAGAATCGGCCATAGAAATGTGTTTATATGGGACAGAATGAGCTCTGAAGTAAAGTGGAAAAATGTTTTTGCTCTTAGCATTTAAAAATCTGGTTTATAAACATTTGTATTTGATTAACTTCACCCTCAATAATAGCTCTGACTAAGCTTGCAATCCGTAATTTTGAGATCACAAAGGACTAAAAAGTACAGAATGTCAGAGTTGACATTCTGGAAATGTGTAAAGGAAAGGATAAACAAATAAAGCCAGCCCCCACATTTTGTGAAGGGACGTTATGTGCACTGGACTACAGTCATGGGACTCACTTGAAATGGTAAGGAAGAGTAAGCAGTATGAATTACTGAATGTTGTATAATCTTTGTGCATGAAAAAAAGAATGAAGAGGATGTCTCTTGGAAGAAAAGCAAATGTCACATTAGGAGGAAAAAGTTAATACAGATCATCAGTTAAACATTATTATGTGATACAATCTAATCCAATCTGAGAACTGCTAGAGCTCTGCTAACTTGAAAGCAGTAGTCTCCCAAGGCTCACTGCATGCACAGTTATTCCACAAACAATATCTTCTTCCAAAATGTTATTAAATATGGCTAAGTTAAGGAACTGTTATAAATTGCTCCCAGAGGAGTTCTTATTTATCAGCCAGATAGCTGAATATTACTGCCAGATAATATGAAGAATATATCTGCATCTCTGCTTTCACCTTGTATAAAGAAGAAATTATACTTCTGGTGAAGGTTTTGGACAACTAAGGACACACTGCTGAATGACATTTAGGTGTTGCTGTTATTAAAATTGCCTATATGCCAGGTTAGCTATATATGGTATTGAGAGTCTATGCTAGACTACAAAAAAATTACCAGATGAATTCTCAAAAAGATTTAGAAAAAGTTTTAGGCTTAAATCCTATTTCCAAAATTGAGTTGAAAGGAGGATTTATCTAATCAGGTGTTGGTATCTAGAAATGAGCTACCTCTGAATTCAGGGAAGAGATGTGGTAACATTTTATAGTATGCACAATGAACTAGATGTGCATTTCATCCTGAAGGTGACATCAAAAACAGATCACGAGTGTCTTTTTTGACCAGCTCAGGACTTCTCTTCATACATCTAATCCAGGATGATGAATTCTACACATGGCCATCTAGAGATTTATTCAGGAAGTTCTACCAACAGCTGTCAATCAGTTATTTCTTTTGGCACCTCTCAAGGCCTAGATTTGTTCAGAAGGAATTTTCATGCAAAGGAATTAGGGAATGTATAACTAATTTGGCCTGTAGCCTAACGTTCGAGTCTTCCTGAAGGTCCAAAAAGAGTAGGTTCCTAAGTCACTCTGGCATTTTCAGTATGTTTATTTTCAGTGCTTTTGGAAAAGACACTGCTTTACATAACAGAACAGTAAGTCAGTTTTCTGAAATACAAGTCTTTATCACATTACAGTACCCATTGCTGAGCTTTTGTCACATGATTCTGAACCATTTTTTCACATCTGCTGATGAAGCCTTTAGAAAAAAAAATGCACAAGTAGAGAAGACAATTCAATTCCATCTGCAGGATTCACATCCTAACAAAAATACCAGATGTAAAAGGTCAGTGAACTAAAAGTCTTTTTTTGGCAATGGAGGCAAGAGGTCCAGAAGAGTTTCTGAAAATAGAAAAAGTAAAACAAATCATAAGTGTAAATCAAAAGAACATTATGTTCATGTTTATCTTGCAGATGAAACTAGAAATTTGCAAACCTTTATGCTGAAAGGGGGTTTAAGACAACCTGTTGTCTGCCTACGATCTGAACAGCTGTTTGTAAGAGAATTTTCCACATAGGTCACTGCAGAAAAAGAGTAAGGTGTTGACAGCCTAATGGATGAGTTTGGCTGGCGTGGTGCCCATCCAGTTGTACAACAAACACTTTCAAGTACAGTAAGTGCCACACACGTTCGGATTGCCTCTAATAGAGTGGCATTTCTTCTAAAGTTATACACGGAAACCAGAAGATCACTTGGGTTCCTAAAGAGTAAGTCACGCATTTCCTAAATGCTCTATCATAAAAAACTGTAGTGAAAGTTAAAATTTGACTTAGGAAATGCTCTTTATGTGAAAGGTTGCACCTGTTAATATGTGGCAAGGATCCTACTGCTGTGCACATGGAGCTAAAAGATAAGCCAAGGTCCCATTGCTATGTAGAATTGCACCCTGTTTCCTAGCATACATTGTTTCAATTAGTTTGCACTGACTGGGATCTAAAATCCCAGGAGTCTCATCCATTTGGTTTGTGTATGGAACTTAGTGTGACTGCAGTACAAATAAAAGAATCTTCAAGCCACAGTTTATCTGAAGGAAAAGAAAAATATTTTCTTCTTTATTTTTAATTAGCTAAAGGAAAGACACTTGACTGTTTCTGCTAAACCTTTCCCTAACATTTCCTTCTAAAAGAGAAACACTACCACTCCAAGAGAAACACTACCACTCCAACATGGTAGACACTTGATCTGTTGACCAGTCCTGGTCTGTTAGGGTATGGAATTACAAATATGTCCTTTTTTAAAGTCCTGCTACTAGGTGGCTCAGTGGCTACATGCAAGTAACTAACTTCCACAAAGTTACATGCATACCCATGCATACCATGGCAAATGCCTACAGATGGCTGGTTTAACCTTAGGCTGGAAGTGAATTCGGGGAAACTGTTTTGTTCTTGTCTGCCAGTGACTTATGGAGAGAAAAGGAATTGACTTCCTTAACTACTCTATTCCTCTGTTGCTGTATGTGTAAAGTTGCTGTTATATTTAGCATTTACCTGCTTTTGCAAACTATTGTGAGGCATCTGCAAGGTGAATCTGCTTCTGTACAGTGTTCTCTTGCTATGAGCTGAACAGCTAAAATATGACAGTCATCATCAGCCTGGCAAATACAAAAGCAATACAAGAGATTTTTCCTCTCCTGTTTCTTGACTGCATAGGATAAGAGTTTTCATTATCCTAATAATTTTTAAATAATGTATTTTTCATATATATATATATATGTATATGCTTAACCTATATCAAGCAAATCTTTGGGATCTCTCTGGCAGGGATTATTAATCTTATAGAATGAAAATGAGTTTTACCCCTACTTTTTATTGTAGGGGTAGGACAGCACATGACACTTAGTTTAACTTTGCAGTGGAGGCACCTGAGAATATGTAATTACCTTCCTTCCCTTGCTGGGGGAGCTTCCAGTGATAACTGCAGGGTGAAAGGTTTTTTTAGGTGCTCTCTCTTGTGCTGCCCCAGGCCCTTCTAAGAGTTCTACCCCCAGGAAAACAGCCTGTTTGCCGTGTCACACTGGTAGAAGGTGAAGTACTCTGAGATCTGCTTAATCTCTGTAGGCCTGTAAGGCAAAAAAGACTGAGATCTGTCTTCATTTTACAGATGTGAAAATGGACAACGATTTGGAAAAGGCCTTGAGGTGTATCTGTGCTGGATACAGAACTGAGTTACTTCTATCAGATGTATTCTCCTGGGTATATATTTGCAGCACTCCTGTCTGACAGAATACAAAAGAAGGTAAAATTTCTTTTGATATAAATATTTTTAGTAAGAAGTTGACAGGAATGATCCTCACCATGTTGGAAGGTATGCCATATTTTAACTACATGGCTCTGGCAAACCTGATTTTTTTTTGCTTCTTAGATAACTTTTTCCTCCTTGGGTTTTTCCAAGAAATTTTGAATGCTTGCTCTGAAGAGAGATCAGTATTTTTCTACTTCTTTTGACCACTAGAAACTCCATACCGTGGTGCAATCTCATAGGCAGCTGGAATGTTGGCTACTGTGCTAGCTAGTTAATTAGGGTGTTGTGGTAGGGGTTCAGGAGGGAGCATGTATTTCTGTAGAGGTGTGTCAAAGCTACGGGTATCATTAATTGCTTAATTCTAGTCCCAGCTGCAGGGAAATGAGTAGAAGAGCTGTTAACATTTAACATTGTAACAATGCCTTATTTCACTGCCCAACTTACAAACAGCCAAAATTTTAAACTTTAACAGAAACCCATCTTTCCTGCAGCAACAAGTGGAAAACACTGACAATAGTGATTACAAAAATAATGACATTAGAAAATGTGTCATGAAACTGGAGACCTCCCCAGACACTGATTTGTAATTACAAATGCTTTATTTTGCAATATGCTGTATCTCATTGAATGGGTCAGAACCAAAGCCCTGGGCTTGCTAAAGATTATTGTAATTGTAATATCTGATAGCATTGTAATTATCTGATTGTAAATCTAGAGTAATTCAGATGCAAAGAAGTCGTTCTTGAGTCATCCATGCCCCACCAGTTCTTTTACTGGCTTGACAAACTGTTCAAATTAAATTGATAATCTACTCTGTGTACAGACAAAACTGTAGGTTTCAGCCAAGGTTTCCAAGTCTCATAGTGAGCTGAAACAAAATGTAAACCCTGAGTGTGACACAGCAAAACATTATTGGTTTTGAGCAAAGGAGGCACGTTGCCATGATTGCCTTATTATTGTGTGTCGTTAAACTTTGCCAGTGCCTACACAAGTAGCTCAAGCATGAATTAAAAGTGGCTCAGCAGGGCAACCGGTGCTTTCACTGTAATTTGGGCATAAGGGCACACAGGCTCCTCGCCTGCCTCCGTGCTTGATACAGACATGCACAGCTTCTATTCCCCATGGCACAGTTTTAAATTGTTTCCAGCGCTGATCTGCCTTGGTCACTCTGCAGAGAGTGGGTTTGATCTTCACTGTTGGACTGAATGACCATGTCAGCAAGGTGCTGGGCAGAGTCACTCAGTGGTGAACGTTTCTGCAGAGAGGGAACAGTCCTCAGACGTGCAGGTAAAGCCAAGTGGGCTCACAGACAGCAGCCTTGGTCACAAAGCAGATATATAGAGCTAAAATGCAGTGAATACTGTATCCATTCTTTTTTATCAATCTTCCTTTTATCAAAGGAAGCAAAAGCTGCTATAATGAAAAGAGTACTATTCTTAACTATATATATATAGCTGCATGCATAAGGTATAAGACATTCAGAAAAGAGGAAACATCTTAGAGACTGCTGTCTGCCGAAGTTCTGCACTAATTTTGTGAAGTAACTTATTTTGCACTTGTGGATTACTTTGCAAATGAAAAAATTGCAATGAATGTTTTGGTGTATAATACAAATAGGACTATAGTATGAACTTGATATAGAACTGAGGAAGTAAGCTATGGACCATAAATATAATGTGTCCTGTAGTAGAGGTCAGCTATTTTATGCATACTGAATAATACTAACCAGTCCTAAAACATGAGGAAACATCCAATTCAGATGATTTACCCCATCAGATGTCGTCATCTGTTAGGTCATATCCTTTTGATAATGTTACAAGAACAAATCTATTTTTACCCAGCTCTGTTCAAATATCATTCACTAGCTCTGCAAGTGCTTTGGTCCAAAGCCTGAATGAACAGGTGTAAGAACATTATCTGACCAAATATGAACTCATGTATTTTATATATTGTACATGCTCACACTTTTATTTATAAAATGAGTTCACTGTCCCTGGCATTTTACTTGCACTATTTCTGTCTTGTCTGTGGAAATCTGAAATGAAAGAAAGCAGCACCAGTATCCTCTAAGCTTTCATGATGACAAGCAAGTAAAAACTAAGTGAAAGATGAGAGGTTTTTTCCTCTTAGCTGATGTGGGGAACTAAACACAAAGTTTATTTTAGTCTTTTAGTCTTCAGGAGTAAATGAAAACAGTTATTCACAACTGTTTGGTTTTGTCTATGTTGCTTTTTTTGGTTTAATTTAAAGTTTTTGCCTATCAGAACTCCTGAGAAATATAAAAAAACTTAAAAATTCTCTGTAATGTATATTTTTTCTAAGAAAGAACATAGGATATTAGCTGAATGTTCCTGTTTTTAAGGACACTGTGTGAGGGTGTATGTGCCTTTTAGTTTTCAGCAAAGATTTTGGAAGGAAGTACATTGTTGTTTTACATTCTATAAAGATCTTTGCACTTCATGTATGGACTTTGTTTAATGAAAGCCTGGGAATTTTGTGTCTTCTGTATACATACCCTTCTTTTCTTGCATAGCTCAGGGTGCCTAAAGATACTAAAAATTACTCTAAGATTCATTTGTAAGATACGAAGAAATTATGTATAGACAAAATGTAAACGCAGGACACATTTTGGAAATGTTGGATCACGTAACTTTTAGACATGTTAGAGTCAAATGACTAAATGTATATTTTTTGACAAGGATTTGACAGCAGAGTAGCAGTATGACATTGGCAAGCAAGCTCTGTTTCTTGTTTGGAGGTGGCTTATAGCCACTATGTGCATAAGGGTGTAATTTTTAGCAAGGATTTTTAGCAAAGACTGTTAAAGTTGGAGCTGACCACACTTCCTATTTAACCAGGGCCAGTACTTTTTACTGAAGCAAAGTTAAAGATAATGAAGGTAATTTATTCAAGCCAATAATCTAAATGAAAACACTAAACCTGTATATAAGTACAACTCCAGGAGAGGCAGATAGCACTTTGTATTGTTAAGTCTCCACAGCATGTCCTGGTATGGCTTTGTGTATCAGTTGCTCATAACTTTGAGAAGCTTTTACAGTTTTGGCTTCACTTTTCCATTGCTGATGGAAAACTTGAGGTGGAAAACTTTGACAAATAGCAGCCAAGTGATTGAGTAATTTCTGACAGGAAAGCTAAGGGAAGAATATGTTGCTTTATTCCTTAAAAATATTCTTGGAAGTTGTCTCTGTTGTGTTGTAGTGTGGCCCAGAAACTGGGGAAAATGAGAGAAGGAATGGCAGGCAGCTGGATGACAGAGAGTGGGGCGTCATGGAGATGGTGCAAGAAGAGGGAGAGAATAAGGAGGGAAGCTGAGTCTGGAGAGAAAAATGACTGAGATGATTATAAGCAGGGACTTCAGTAGGTAAAATGGAGGACAGTTGGCCACAGGGTTGTAGAAGAGAGCCCACATGTCAAAGTCAAGGATGGAAGCTGCTTGGGAAAAGCCCTGACAGAAAGGGAGATTGGGCAGGGTCATTGAAGACAAAACAGGAATGAAGTAACTTGTACACACCTGACCAAGAAATTGGGAGGATATTCCACCTGGGAGTTGTTAGGAGAGCAGTGGCTTTGGAGGGAAGGCAAAGGAAGAGAGCTGAAGGCTTAGCAAGGACAGTGGGACTGATGTAAGAGGCTTGCTGGAGAAAGAGGAGCTGCTATTACAGAAAGCCTTATGCATGCATAGGACAGATGGGCACTGTGAACAAAATTCAAAAAGAGTGGGGTGGGAGTTTTACCTGTCAGAACACATTCTTCTTTCTGCTATCCCTGAATTAACATTTCTATCAGTCACTAATGGTAGTAAATGTCACCTGAAAAAGAAAATATCTTGCAACCTCTTCTGCTGGTTTACTGGCAGAAAGATAAGCTGGAAGGCAGCCAGTCTGGCTCAGGAACATGGGCCTGTGCTTTGGGTCCAGGAGTCTTGGCTTGTGGATGGTGGTAGATACTTGTGACAGGCACGCAGGAATTGTAGTGAGTTAGTTCTGTTCTGTTCAGGCTTTGATTTGAGAAGAGTCTAGGAAATTATACACAAAGACTTTGATTTGTAAAAGTGACATGATGGGGCTTTTGTATCTTCTCTTTGTTATCTGCACTAATTTATGACTGATGTGCCTAGGAGCTGATATTTCAGAGTACTCAGTGTTTAGTACTGCTGATACTCAACATAAAGCATCCACATAAATCAACTACAAGCTGACTCTTTAGCTCTGCTGCAAATTACAACCCACAATCTCAAGCCACATATGGGAAGATGAGGAACACGCAGCTGCTAAAAAATAGTGAAAAGTGTGATTTAAATGGCCTGGCTGGCACTGCAGAAGAACTCCATGGCAAAAAGCCACGTTCATTTACTTTCATTGTGACACCTTCTGTTTTCTTCAAGTTTACCTTTTATCACTTGGCAATTTTCGCAACAAATGATATAGAGGGGACAAAAGAATGTCCAGAAAGTGTAGCCTTCATTACTACATTGTCTGGATTTTTTCCCAGAGGAAAGTCATGTAGTAAACTGAGAAAGGCAGGGGCCCCAAAAAACTGTTACATAATAATATATTTTAAGAACTTAACTCACTGTACAGATAATCCTAAACTCAACATCATGTCACAAACTCAGGTGCTTTTGGAGATTGGCAGATACTTAGAAAAACAGGCTTAAAGTTTTGGCTTCAGAGCTTTGTGAAAACCAGGCCATGCCCTATAATGTGTCCTCTACTGCTACTGCTACAGGAGGATTGAAATAAAAAATAATTACATCTTCTTTTATTTCACAAGTGCATTTAAAAATGTAAATATACTCAGAAAAATGTCTTTACCTGAGACCAGAGTTTTCTACATTTCTAACTTTTATTCTTATGTTAAATGTGTTCTGTGGACCCACATTCCTTTGGGAATCTGGATTGTCCACATGCTGTTGTTATCTCTGACTCTTTTGATCTGATATGCCCCATGTGGCTGGGTTGGTGCATAAATAGGGATGGTAGTTCTGTTGAGCAGAAAGTGTACTTTTCCTTAGCACATTCCCAAGTCTCACTCCAGTGGGCAACATACCCCTGCCTGTGGCAAGAGAGTGGTTGTTGGCTTTGTCCTGAACTTGATGCAGTGGGAAGATGGGCCATCTCTCCTAGCCTGTTCTTGTGGAGCTCGGGTCCATCCTGGCTGCTGTCAGGAACTGTGAGTCCTGTAGTCAGAGTTGTGGCAGTTGGCCTGTTAGTGTAGACAGAAGACGAGAAACAAATTTTCTCCCCTCCAGCTGATTCATCTCTGCCATTCCACTGAATGAAACATTTTATGAATGCCAATTAAGCTATGAAATAACCCCTAGACACTCTGGAAGCAGACAAGTAGAGTAATCAGGTATGCATGCCTGAGTCACTGCATGCATAGAGTCACTTCAGTACCTATAATTGTACTTTAGGAGGGGAACACCTGAGGGAAAGTTGTTAAATTACAGTTATGTAGATAAATTTGTTTTTAAATGTGCAATGCATTTAAAGCAAAGAGGTGCTGAATTGTTATATTAGAATGGCCAACACTGTCTGCTCAGGGTAGGAGGATACAGAAAATTTTTTCAGTAGTTAATTGGTAAAGGTTTTGTATTTTTAAAGGAGGGGAGAGGGATTCAAATGTAAACGGGAATTATTTTAAAGAGGCAGATCAGAAATGGGAAACTGAACCAAAGGACTAAGAGGTCCCAGGAGAGGAGTAGGAGTGAGTGTGGAGTATAGAAACCTCAACAGGGAGAACAAGGGGAGAATGGATTTATGGACATTGTCTTTTTTGCCTGAGTGGTTTTTCTGGTTGCTGTTTCTGAGCAACCTTCCTCAGACTCTTCAGCAATGGCTGATAAACCTCCTGGGATTTGTAATCCTCATCTCAAAAATTACTGGTTCGCATAAAGAGGATAAGTGTTTAATGTTAACAGCAGCACATTGCTTTGGTGTGGAGAAACCTAATCCAAGTATCAAAACAACATTTGGTCCTGAAGGAAAGACACTGGCCTTCACTTTTACCTCACCTGGTTGCATTTCAGAACAGTGTTTGGATACCTCTTTGAGATTCATGAAGCATATAGATTAAAGTATATTCTCAAGGCATAGCTTTTCATCATAGCAATGTGAAAACTTACAGCCAGAAATGCTTCAATAAAGCAATACCAAATGTAGAATTATCTCTGTTGTCTTCAGTGAAGTCACTGCACTGGGAGAAATTTGATCTTTTGCCAAGAAGGTGCTGACTCTGTAATTGTTTCCCAATCATCAAACTTTTGGGTGGGAATTCACCCTATTGATGTATTTTTATGCCAGATGTCACGTTACATTTGTGAAAGACAAACACTTGTATCCTTAACAAGGCTGATTGCTGTTTCATTGCTCTTCCTGCCACTGATGTGATCCTGCTGTTCCTGTGTCTTTCCATGGTTTAAGAAAAACCTTTCCCTTAAGAAAGACCATGAACAATGATCACACTTCAGAAAAAGCAGGTAAACAAATAAACAAGTACTCAGTGGAGGAAAATTATATCTATTTCTTTAGCTATTATTTTAGTATTTTCTTCTTCATTGGCAACTTTATTCTATTATAATTTTATAAGCAGCTTGTAGGAATGAACAGAGACTTAGGACGTCCCATGAGCATTTTGCCTATGTGAAGAATGTTCACTATCAGTCAAATGGTTGAAAATAAAAGGAAACCTTGTACTGATCCTCATTAATATGTAATAAGATGGACTGTCTTGTTGTCTTGGAGATACAGACCACTCTCCCCTGTAAGAGACAACATTTGCAAAGAAGAGAAAGAGAAAATTATGTGTTTGGAGGAGCAGCGGTGTATTTGCCATAACCAGAATTGATCTGAGGCAGCGGTGCCTGTGCTTTCAGCCTGGGCAGTCACATGGCTTCTGATAACTGTGTGATAAAGAAAGGTGTGTCCCTTCCCCTGTCTGAGAAGTGGCCTTGTATATATGTCACATTCTCAAAATCTACCTGCCCTGTGACCTAGCTGCCACATGTGCAGGTTCATGTGAAATGAGTCATGGCTGAAGGCTGCATGTGTGTCCTGTTATGTGGCCATGCAGGTTTGCTCTGTCCTGAGGCCACTGCACAGCGTGTCCTGCGGCTGGAGGTTGCCCGTCTGTCTTGGAGGATGTGCCTCCACAGTCCCACCGTGCACCTTTCTTGTGGCGTGGTGGGACCTGCCTTTAGGCTACAGGCGAGGTGAAGGCACACAGTAGAAACGCTGTGACACTTTTAGAAGAAATGGTTGGTTCAGGCTGCCCAAGTGATCACCTGATTTGTGGCTTGCTGCCTCTCCGTGCTTCAGGGACACTGTGTGAGATGATGCTAAGACTGGGCTGTGGCCTGGATGAACTGCGTGGCGTGCTGTATTCAGCTCATGAGCTCACCACCCCTGCACTAAAAACACTCTGACTCACTAGCTAGAATTTCATCCATTAGTGTAATTAAAAAGTAAAAAGAAATGAAGCAAGGTTAATGAGACTTCTTTAATAATCTCCATAGATATCTCTAAACCAGAAATGTAGAAATAATTTCATTTTAGCATAAGCAGACTTTATTTAATTGAAGTTTCAAAAGTGACTATGTTTTGAAAATTTAACAAGCTGTGTTTAACCGAACACCAGATTCCAAAGCAAAGGTCAGGACTGGTTAACAAACACATAATCTCAACATATTTTCTCATGTTAGGAGTGCAAACAGATGCTTTGAAGGAGTAACACATTCAAGCTGTTTTGTAAACAAGAAACCGGAAAGAGAATGCCTGTCTGTTTTTGCCTTGTGTCTTCTAAGGAAGGAAGGCAGGCCAGCAAAGGGACATGTTCGGATTTTCCTGAAAAAGGGACCAACTGTGAGCAGGAAAACCAAACTATATCTATTTCTTGCCTAGTCCCCTTGTCTCCTTCTTTTACTCTGGATTCTGCTTGGATACATAAGAAGCCTGCTTTTTACTGATCTAAATCCCAAATGTCCCTTTGTTGTTATGCAAAAGGGCTACAAATATACTGAAACCTGAAAAGCATACAGAGTTTGTGCTGATGTAGTTGCTGGACTCTCCTGATTTGATCTGAATCATGTTGGAAAATGTATCAGAAACTGGAAAAGACATAGTTATTTAGTACACTTCAGCATGAAGCCCCACCTGCAGACAGATTCACCTGAGAAACTGAGTAACACCCAGAGTCAGGCATTGGCTAGGAACTAGCACAGTGCTTGATTGCTTGGGAGTTCTGGCAAAGCTTCAGACTGTTATCCCTTCCCCCAAAGTCTGGGTCCATTCAGAGGCTGAGGATGGCTGAGCTCTGGGACTCTGTCTACTGTAACAGTAACTATAATAAGGAAAAAGTGCTTGAAATCATGGAACTGCCTGCTTAGACATGATTAGCCCTTGGAATGATTGGATGGATTTATGTGAAATAAAAATATCAAGAAACCTTGTAAACAAGTCAGTTCCCATTTTTATTTTATTGCAAAGCATACTTCTCTGGACTTCAAATTCTGCTTGGGTGGAAAGCCCAAAAAGCCAGGTGTTTTCTTGGGCTGTGCATTATTAGTTACTGGAATGGAAAACCTTGGGGTAGGGATCTGCTGGCATGCTGATTTTCAGTCTCCTGGTCCTGGCTGCATGACTCTGCTTCTTCCCTTATGTGACTTAGCTGCCTGTATGCTGATTCAGCTCACTGAAGCAGCAGAGAAAAACCTGCTTTTCTATTATATTTTTAGATTAGTTTTCTGCCTCTTCAGTAAGATAAATTAGTTCATCGAAAAGCAGAACAAGGCAAGAAAAAAGACCAGATGACTGAAAATTGTATGAGACAGTTTGGATGCCCCTCCTCTGGTTGCTGTAAGATGTTAGATATACTCAGTTTGCCTTGTCTTGGGAATTGCCCCGTAAGTATGATCTGTATGTTGATGTGGAGAAGGTGTTTTTCACTGATTCTTCTGAAAACAGCCACATGCCTAACTGCACATGTGACTTTTCCTTCAGACCTCTCTTTCTGTGAGGACTTTCCAGGTTAGCACAAATCCTTAGAGCACAATGTGTATGCAAAAGGGGATATGAGTTAAACAGGATTATTTTGACTAATGTGAACACAGAACATGTACATCTAAGCAGGCAGGAAGAAATGGGATCCTCTGACGGGAAGTAGAGAGTTGAGGGTAGGAACCTTTTTACAGGAGCATTAACTTTGTTCAGAGCCCAAACTTTTGTAGACACAAAGGTGATGCAATAATCCCAGGAGCTGGAAATTACTTCACCTTAAACACTCCTTTGAGTTTAACTCACAGAGAAAATGACTTCAGGTGAAATACACTTGGAAAACATTAGTGGGAGGATTTTGATTTTTATCATGACTTTTATTTAAAATCCATAAATATAAAGCTTATTCCTGGCACTCCAGAAAATCAGTTGGGTTCCACAATGTCACAGAATTGATGCAGAAGATTGCTTCTGGATATCTGTTCAGTGGAAGCACTAGTATTAGAGATTAAAAATCATGTTCTGCTTTGCTAAAAGGTCCTTTTCAAGAGGTATTGCTGTGTGATGGCTTCAGGAAACTGCCATTATAAAAAGCAAGGAATCCTTGTATCAGGTGAATCTGGGGATGGAGGGCTGAGGGTAGGTGCTCAATGCTCTCCCTTGCTGAGAAACAAGTACAAGATGAGCTGTAAAAGGAGAGCAGTCTGTTGCAGTGTGCCCTGACAGGCAGGCTGTGTCTTGTAAGGATGCTGCTCCCTAACTCTACAGGATGATGCCTGTCAGTGGCTAACACTGACATTAAGTGACTGAGAAACCTGATAATTTGTCTGAACTTTCACAGAAGATGGGGTAATAAGTGATTTATTTGTATTTCTGCTCATTTAAAGTAGCGTGCAAGTATGGCAAAGAGCCAGCAAGTTGAACTTTATCAATAATAACCTGTCCTCTAGCACAGATAGTTCTTCAACTTTTTCTGTAGAAGTCAATCCCTACAGCCAATGAATACAATGAGGGCTGAGGCGATAGCCCTGAGCTGTGGAGTCATTTAGAGGAAAGCAGTGAAACTCGCTGTAGCACTGACAAATTAATTTCCACCCTCTGGAAAATATCACTGACTTCCCCTTTGTGTCGTTGGTCCAGGAAGAAATACCCAGAACAATGAGATTAGAAACAGATGGATCTACTGTTATGTTAGGAGTTGGAAATCCTGCATTTTTTCAGCATTTTAGGAAGAGGAATCAAGTAATTTTTCAAGTTCTTTGCACATTCGGTGTTGCACTGTTATGTACAGTTGATGCACATAAGCCGTTCCCAAATACTATAGACATTAACAACATCTCTCCAGTTACTGAAAGAGGATACAACTTTATCAAGAATGTCAAGCACTTGTAGAAGCAGATAGTTTGAAAACACACTGGTTTCACCTCGCCAGGTGGCTAAGTTTGCTTGATTGTATTGACAGAGGAGTAAAGCAACATGATGCACTACGTAATTTGTTCCAGTTACCAGATGGGACTGGTTGGTACTGGCTGAGCAGACTAGGCTATTCCTGCACCTTTCCTCTCACCAGCTTTTATCTTCATTCATCCTATCTTCCCTTCTTTATAAATAGCAGAAATGGCTCCCTTATACACTCCCTTCTACCTCTAACTCTGCTCTGAAATACTATGATCTTGCAATGACTGTGAAGCATTGTAGCTCAAGCATTACTGTCTGTCAATAAAATCAGAGAAGTGGAGAAGCAGGAGCATAACAGCAGAACAGGACATGCAGATGAGTCTTAGAAAAGCTGTCGCCGAGGAAGTGGAACAGGAGCTCTAACTCTGAGCTTGAAGGGAAGGAGTAGCACAGCAATCTGACATAGGAGGCACTGCTAATTGCAATGGAATTGCTGTCAGTGGAAACAGCCTCTATGCTTAGGTAGATTCAGGGAGAAAAAGTGTTAGGAAACAGGTAAACAGGCAAGGAAGGTGTGGCCACTTTCCTGTCTGCACCTCACTTGCCTCTTTTGGCCTGACTGTTATGTATGCAGAAATCTGCCCGACTTTTTTATTGGAGCTGTCTAGGAGAGCAGTGAAGGGACTGTGCCATTATCCAAAATGCTCTGTGTCACATTCAGAATAGGCAGTTCAGTTCCTTTTGGGGGGCCAAAACTTTTTTGCCATCCTGTGTATCAACGAGGCCCTTGCTCATCCTCTGTCTTTGCATAGTTCTTGAATGCAAATAACAATGTAGGACACTTCTGCTGAGGCTGTGGGCTCAGGGTGAGGTCAGGTGGGGAGATGAACTGAAACAGCAGTGACTACCACATCAAAATAATCTTAAAAAGAATGGAGCAGCAAGTGTCAGCTAAGCTGATGGTGGAAGGATCCACCCACCTTGGAGGAGAAAGAGATGAAGGACAGAGAAGTTGTGAGTACTCATGCAAGGCAGTGGCTGTCAAAGCGAGTCCTGATACCCAAATTTTTTTCTGGGTCATTGTCATCCTGGCTGACTGTCAGCAGGGAATGAGGTATTAATATTGTGACTTCTTTTCAGCTTCTGGTAATCTCGTATCTTCTCTGTGTTAATGGGGTTTGTGTGCATGATGTAGAAGAGTGCTTAACAGCCAAGATCTTCCTTCATCTGCACTAGATATTTGCAGATAAAAGGTGATGATCTTCTTATGATGTACCAGTCTTCCTCAGTATATTGCTCACCGAGGCTACTGAACTAGATCTTCTGCAGTAATGATTGGATTTGGCTTGATTCCTGTTTCTAGCCTTTTTTTTTTTTTAATTATTATTTGATTGGTTTTCAAAACAGTTTCAGAAAGTTCCTGCAGATTTGTCCTTGCCCTGTCTGGGCACTCAGAATGCAGTGAGCTAAGGCTCACTGATAGTGGTGAGAATCAAACCCATTTATTTCTCTTGGGAGAAAGACAAAGCCAAGTAATATATGTGTGAGGGGAGAGTGATAATGAGGGGGAAGGACAACAGTTCAAGTGGTGTGTGCTGACTTTGAAATGTAGGAAACATCTCGCTTGGGTGGCACATGCATCTGATGAAGTCTGTGCTTCCAAATGCTGTAACTACCTATGCATATCAACCCAGTGTAATCTTTTGTGGGGTTAATAGCAGTAAATGTTCAACTTAGATTTTCCAGATTGTCTGGAGGTTAAATTTCTTTAAATCCCTTTGGGTGGAGGTGAAGCAAGTGCATAGCTTGGGCTGTGTGCTGTGACCTGGAACAGGATCTTGCTGGAATACACTAGCATGAGTGGCCTTCAGGAAGGAAGGCAGATGTTTATTGATATGAGGGGAGTGCAAGGGGTAATAGAGGGAAGTTTAAAAATTAACAGAAAAACCCTCAGCTTTATCACTCCAAATAAGACCTTTCAGCTGTGTCTATCAGTAAGAAAATCAAGAGCAGACCTGCTGCAAACCATGTCAAAAACATAGAAAGAGTAGTGATACTGGAGCATCCTAAAGTCTGAGCAAAATAAGTTTGCATGCCCAAAACTGCAGTACACTTGTACCACTAATATGCATAAGGTGAATGTAGCACAGCAGTCGTGCAAACCACCAGTGATGGTGGGTGCTTGGAGGCACCTCTCAGGTGGGCATGGAGTTGGCCCCAGCAGCACTGTGTCCCTGGCAGTGAGGTGCCAGTTGGATACAGAACATCAGATCTTTATTAAGTGCTGGCAGAAGCTGAAGGAGTGGAGACAGGAGGCTGACAAGGGCAAATCAGCACTAGGGAAGTTTTGCTAAATGGAGAATAAAGTTAATATATAAGAAACCAGAATACAGGCCCTGGGTAAGCTGGGCAGGACAGGGCAGGCTGTGTAGAGCCCAACAAGCTCACTTCCTGACAGGGACTCCCTCAGAACCCTCCCTTCTCACACCCCTTCGCTGTTGCGAATGGATATGGTATCTCCATTTCACCCAGCACTGCCGGGTTTCTCTCGCTCCATGACTCTGTGCAGGTTGCCAATGGGAGCATTATCTACTGTGTTGGAGTTGCAGAGGGAAAAGTCAATGGATATGCATCTCCAAGTCAGGGCTTGTGTGTGTTTCGTATTTTCCATCCCATCCCATTTGCCAGTCTCCTGTGCACAGGCCACCTTTTCCCCCCTGCTGTCAATGTCCTGCATTCCCTCTCCTACAGCCAGTGGCTCTCGGAGCTCCTCCAGTCCCTTTAGCTTCTCCAGCAGTGATGCTGTGCATCTCTCCCACTGTCACCTCCCTAAGTATTCTCTCTTTCTTTTCTCCCAACCTGCAGTGTAACTTGTCTCTTCAAGGATGGGCAAGATTTGCCAAGCTGAGATAGTCAGACAGGGTGAAAGAGATAAGAGATATTAATGGCTCCCTTGAAGAATCCTGGAATTTCATGGTGACATGGAAGGGGTTGAAAAAACCAAACTTAGGTCAGCGGATTTAGCCTCTGTTTTCTTGTTTCAAGTTTTCAGCCAGTAAGAACTTCCTCTAAAATGTGAGGATGGATCAGAAGTTATGTTGCATCTTCCCATACAGACTAGATGACAATTACTGTTGAGCAGAGTACTAGGTCATGCTTTCCTTGCCTAAGATGTTTTCAATTTTTTTAATGTAGCTGACAGATGCTCTTTGCTTACACTCAGCTCTTAAAACTGGCTACTTTCCATCTTGCACAGAGCTATTATTAGCCAAAGCTTGGGAGTAGAGCAAATTTGATACAGCATGAAAAATTGTGCAAATCACTGTTTTTCTGTGTAGGAAAGCTGAGGCACAGAGAGGCTCAGTGCTAAAGGTTAAACAGTGAATTGTGTACCAGAACTAAAATTAACCATGAATTTCTCATTTCAGGTTTTCTGCTTGCCTTATAGCTCATACAGCTGTTTTCCAGTGCTGGTAACTCCAGTGAGGGGGTTTTGGCTGTTTAAATCTAAGGTGCATGTGCTTTCTGTCATTGCCTCAACCTGTCATATTTACCAATGCTGAGTTACTTGGACTACTCACACAACGTACACAGGTTGACATACGATTGGTGTGGTTGCAAATCTTACAGGAATTATGTCCTTGTATACAGGATTTAACAGGATGCTTTCTAGTCATTTGCAGGCTACAGCTTTTTTTCAATATATGGTAAGCCTCTCAAACAAAAAGGTCTTCTACAGCTAAGTGTATTACAAGGAATCCATGTGCTTAGCAGAGAAGAGACACTATCCAAAACAATTGTATTGGAAGCTAGGAGAAATAAGACTTAGAGAATAATATTTAAAATAATTTATAATGTAAATCAAACATACTGGAAATGCATGTACAGGCTTGTACCCCTAGATAGAGAAAGTATTTCAGTCAGCTGAAATGTTGAAAAATATAATCATTGTGATGAAGTTTCTTGTGCACTATTTGTCCTTAATTGCAAATAGTTTAATCCAAATTTTTATTTCTGGAATGGAAATTTCATATAGTGCCTGTGCTACTGTTTGCAATCAAATCCTGTAATTGTAATGCAATCTTGATAATATCTATCAGTTTGAGATTACATTATCTGGGAGTTAGTAAGTTTTATGTAAGTGCCTGTACTTGATTTTGCTGAATTTTCAGGGCAATATTTACGCACACGTGTAAAGACTCTAAAATACTGTTTAGACATCACAGTCAATATGGTATTATATGCAGTATTTTGGGATGTATGTTGATTTCTTTATGAGGCATTTTGTGCTATGCATAAGCCCTGTGTGTCTAGTAAGAGACAGCATCTAAGACAATAAATAAAAAATAAAAATATAATTCCTTAATACAATGAGAATAGTAACTGGTAGGTATTAGAGAAGCTCTCTTCTAGTTCACAGAAATTAGATATAAGAAAAAAGAGTAAGTTATTTGTCACAAAAAACGTTTTTCCAATAAAATTTTCTAGTACTTTAGGACAGAATTCAAGTGTTTGGTAATATTATGTATTTAGCAGAAGTTTCTTGTGGATTAATTTCTTCTGAAAATTCACAGTTTTCTCATTACTGTAATAATTATGTAATTCCCATGTTCAATACATGGAATCTCAGAGCTGTCTTACGGGCACTTAATCAGTTTTCAGTTCTCCAGGTATACAATGGTAGTGTGATGTCTGAGCTACGAGACCACCACAGTGTCCTTCAGAAAGTCAGCTTGGGTGTCTACTCATTTTGTAATTTAGATTAGACAGAAGAATGATTTTACAGAATGGAAAATTCAGATGTTGAAATCTCATTGACTTTCAGAAAAAAGTTGTGAACATAACTTCCCTTTGTGCTTTTTTACAAACCTGGGTGTGGAGTTCATGTACTTTTGCTTTCTTTCCTCCTTGCTCATATGATCTCTTTCTGGTGTTAATCAGAACAATTGTTCTCACATGGGCTGGTCCTGGAGGGTGGTGAGTTGTTAATGGAATGGTGCATGTCATCTGCTCTAAACCATATACAGTATTCTGGGGTAACCAGGGATAAGTCCTCTGAATTTGCTTTCCTGTTATCCTCTCTGTTTTATGAAATGGGCAGCCTCCTAAGCCTGTCCAAATAAACAGAATTGAAAAAGAGAAATACTTGTTTTGATGTCTGGGTGTTGGAGATGTATGTACTAGTGCTTGTTTTTCTTTCCCAGGGCATGATGAAACAGTACATTGTAGCCGCCTTATTTTTCTTGGCTGTGCTACTTAGTTTCTCTTGTGTGGATGCAAAATAATAAAAAAGAACTTGAGCCACATCATATCTGGGAACTTTTCGTTTAAAACATGTCCCAATGCACAGATAGCACCACACAGTTGAAAAAGAATTACAACTAGTTCAGTTGTTTTGATATAAGGTTTATAGGAAACAGTCTTACACTGAATTTTCCTTGAGATCTTGCATACCTTTTTGTCTTCCTTTTCTTTCAGGCATTGTTTTCACTCCAGCTTCCTTAGTTGAGCCAATATTCAGTTCAACATAGGAAGGGTTTGATCAGCACACTTGACAAACAGGCAAACAGCTGCTAAGGGAACAAGGACTTCCTGCTTGGCTTCATTTTTGGGTCTGAGATGTTGTAGGATAGGATCAATGTTGGAGTACCTGTATTTGTGTGGTTATGTCAGGCTTTCTTATCCTTGGGTATTTTCAGTATCATTCTCTGTATTTCTTAAGTATGACTGTCAACTTAATCAAGTGCTCATGGCTTCCCATTCGTGTCCATTCAGGGCTTCTTCCATTGTGCTGTCAGATCTCTTTGGGTGCTTAACAAGACTCAGAATGGATCCACCTGAAAATAAGCTTGGTTTTTTTTTTTTTTTGTTGCTTTACAGAGGGATCAGCTCTCTGATCAAGTTCATTACTTGGTTGCTCAAACAGCTTGGCTGGCAGAACAGAGAAGGATCTAAGATGGAGAGGTTGTTCACACCATGTGAAATAGTGCTGTTGCCAGACAGGAAACTCATCTCTTACTGCTCTGCCCTGAACTGCTTGTTTTATACACTCTGATGCACTGAAGACATGTCTTGCTGTCCTTTTACCCAGATCATTCAGTCTTACTTGATGTTGACTGAAGGAAAAAGAATCCTGGTTTATGTTTTTAAGAATTACGTTGTTTCACTTGCTCCCCTAAAGAACCTTGGGGACTTTTTCACAGTCCCTTAAATGAAAGGAGAAGTGATATCCTAGAAATTCAAGCTTCCTTCATTTGCTGTTAGCAGTGGAATCCTGCTACAGGTGATGAAGCAGCAGAGGAACTGCTGGATAATATTGATGAATCTGCTTGGATGCATGTTCTGAATTTTGTGGTGAGTGATAACATGCTAAACATGATAACATGCTAAATGGCCATATTCTCCATTATTCCTTGATTTCTCTTGTCCTGCTAATTTTTTTTTTCACATTAGGCAGAACTGAAGGCCTAATAGCCTTTTGACACTGAAGGACATTTAAAGCTGTAGGCTTGCTTTCTCTCTGTCCTGTAATCATAATTGGAACTGAAGAAGGGGGTAGATAAAGGGAATCTCCCAACATCAGAATTACATTTAATTATTCTGGTCAGTGGATAAGAGTTTAAAGATGTGATTAGAGTTTTAAATTACAGAAAGGGAAAAGAATAGAAGATGCATTTTAGTTGCTTACAATAAGGGGAATAGGAAGATGGAAGATTGTCTCAAATTTGATTCCATTCATTGCTCATCAGATAAGGTAGGAGTATTTGAGTTGATTTAAATAACATTTTTCCTTTTTTTTCCTTAAGTGAACATTTCTGAAACTAATATATCCAGCTGCACAAATGTAATGTGCAAATTTCTTTTCCCATGTTAGCCTGATCTCTGTGGAAAATGTAGACTTAAGACATGACAAGTAAAACTATCATCCTTGAAGTACAGTTTCTTCCAGGGGTAAGATATGAGTCATGGTTGGACTTGATGATCTCAGAGGTCTTTTTCAACCTTAATGATTATATGGTACCAGAAAAGCATTATTTTTCATATATCATACTTGATATACAAATCCTCCTGGATTTAATCTACTTGAACATTTTTAGACACCTCTGTGTTTGACTAAGAAAAAATGTCTATGCAGGTAACCCTGCTGTATGCCTGTTTGTAGTCCATTAAATGAGGCATTCATACGTAATTTATAAACAGCTGATCTAGTGACTTCACAAGGACACGTACATAACACTAACTAGATACCTTTGCAGTTGCATCCACTACATCTGTTGATCCTGTTATTGCACAAATGTGGGTCTCGTATTCTTGGAAGGGTTTGGCATTTGCACTGTGAGGATCCCGTGCTCTGAATTTCTCATTATAATGCACTGGCTTCTCAGAAATAAACTGAGAAACTGAAAAGGGAGAAAGTGTTTCATGTACAAGGTGGCAGATGTAATTTTGCTCATATTAGCCATGAAATGACACCTTATGTTTGTAATTTATTTTTTAAGGAATAAGTGGATTTCAGTTTTTTATTGCCTTTTAAAATACCAGAACTACTATGGATCTATCTAGAAGCCTGAGTAAACATGCAGTTTTAAGAAAAATGGTGGCTGCCTAAGGTTATCCACACTGTTGAGATTGAAGTTGAAGCAGTTCTGGATTTCTTTATATCATGGCAATGGGTTACTTCGTGTTCAGTGTGTGGTTTCCTATACTCCCAGCTTTTATTTTTCAGGATTTTTGCCCACCATGTATTTGTACGATTAGTTCTCCCTGAGTGTAGTACTTTGAACTTACTATTTCTGAATTGCATCTCATGTTTTTCAAGGCCATTTTGAAGTCTGTTTATTGCCACCGTGGTGCTTGCAACACTTCTCAGCTTGTTTTCATTTGAAAGGTGTTTTTGCTGCATTAGCAGCCAAGAGAGTAATGGAAACAGAATAGGATCCATGCACCTGTCCAACAGGAACTCTGTCTACGTACTCTTAGTGTATGAAATTACTTAGAGGAACCTAGTGAAAATTAGTCTTTGAATAGTTTTCTGACTTGTTGTGTGGTCAGCATACAATATCTGTACCTTGACAATAGTCACATGTTTGATTATGAACATGTTGTGTGAGACAGTATCAAAAAGCCTTATTAAAGCAATACCTGTGTCATCCTCTGAGGTACCTCCTCCGGCCACAAGCAATTTTACCTTCTAACTATCTTAAGAAAGAAATATTTCCTATGTGCTTGTTTTCCAGTTCAGCAGGCTATCTACTGAAAATAGAAGTGTTGACACAAGCAGGTTTTGCTAGAATGAACAAAATATAAGGATATCTTCAAAGACATATTTTTGTTTATTAAAAAAATTAGGAACCAGTCAAATAATTGGGCAAATAAAATTCTTCTGCACAACCTAGCCTGCCTTCAAAGCTGGTGGTGCTCTAAAATCCATGTCTCTCCTGCATTTGGATACTTTGAACTTTGAGGCTTCTGAGAAGAGAATACTGGTTGTTTCCTAAGAAACTGAAAGGAAGTTAGAGCTTTAATGAGTGTGTCTGGATTACAGGATGTAATAAGAAAAGACTAAGTAACCATAAATTATCTGCTTCAGAGGCATCTTGGAAGATCTTTGAATAAAGATGTAGTTCACAAAAGCTGCCAGAAATTTATTTCTCCTGCTTTGTGTTTTTTTCTTTAATTTCAGTTTGTAGAAGTAGTAGATAGTATGTGTGATGTCAGGTAGCTACGAGAGGAATAACTAACTTCAATACCAAACCTGTTAATTGAACTCAATGTAATCTGCAGTACGGATTAAGCCATGAAATGTCAGTCTCAACACATTCTCCTCAGTGATGGGAGATGTATCTACTATTTCTCTCCTCTAGTGAGTATGTTGATCTCTCTTTTAGCTTAGTGACAGAAGTAAATGTCATTGTGAAAAAGTGCCCCTTGTAAGCAATGTCTCTTCATGATGACAAGCTGTTTCAGTTCCTACCTCAGCCCAAATACTCTGACTTTACCTCCTTATTTCCTTTTATTTATTTGCTTTTTAAACACCTCTACAGTGTCATGCTGATAGATTCACAGTTAGCTCTTTGTGACTTTGTTTTTCATGAGTTAAAAGACATTTTGAACATTTTCATTTGCTGTAAATTTAGAACATTAGATCCTTGTGTCTCTTCCACTGAAAATCCTTTGCCAGAAGACCTTGATTTGATACTACAGCAGTGCAGGATCATGGAGTTGCTCTTACAAAACTCAGCAAGATCTGTTTCACCGAATAGTTTTGATTTCTGCAAAGCTTGTTTGACAGTAAAATTAGAGATTGCTTAAGGCTATTGCTCTATTGGTGCAGCACAGTGATAGATCAGTTGCAAAATTCCTTGGACTAAGACTAATTTTTAGAACTACAGTTAACTTGAGTACAATAAAAACTATCAAAAATCTCTAAAGCACAGTCTGTGATGAAAGACAATGAAAGAAGGTTTATTTAGCTTGGAGAAGACTGAGGGGAAATGTGAGTCTTCAAATATGTGAAAGGTCACTTCAAAGAGGGAGGGGGATGAGCCTTTGCTTATATCATTCCTCCTGGCTTTTGAATACAGTCTACCTAGGTCACCAAATCTGAGATTTATATTATTTCTAATGGTGCTGTGAAGTTATTTGTACTGTGTCGGTCCCTGAGCTAGTGGAACAATTGGAGGGGTTTTGCCAGCTAAAGCTGAGATCTCGTGTGCAAGCTGTTGCCTTCTAAGTGTGTTGATGTAGGAAAGTACTGTGGCTGTGCCTATAAGGTGTAGGGTCACGTGCAAGTTCCCAGCTTGTCCAGCTTGTGCTAGAACTCATTAGATGGCTTTCTGCAGGGGAGGTTGCAAAAGTGCTTAAATTTTCCACAGCTGATCAGTAGTAATCTTCTTTATTCCTAAAATAAAGAATGAGACAAGACAGAGGGGGACTGATAACCTCTGCAAGAGCAGGGTGAGGAAAATCTTCCTGTGGGGACCTACCCTCTGATACTTACTTTTCCTCAGGTTCCAGGAGGTAGAGGCATATACCTCTATTTTAGCCTGCTGGCCCTCATTCAGTGATCTAGCAGTTTTTATTCTGGTTAAAAATTCTGAGACATTAGGTAAATTACAGAACCCTGTAGGACTTACACCCTGGATCTCTGTTTACTGCTATTTCTCCTTATGAACCCTGAGAAGTCTCAGACTTAGGAGCCAATTCGCTACAATAGTTAAAATAGTCAAAGTTAGCAGGGTTGGGGATTTTGTTTGCTTTTTGGCACTTTTCTCTTGTTGTGTTTTGGGTTTTTTAAAATCACATATTCTTAAAGGGATAATCTGAATGTTCTGAGAGAGCTTGAGCAATTTTTGTTTTTCCAAAGTATCTGCACTCTGAAATCTGCAATCACCATCATGTTGCCCATGTATTTAACCCAGTAGAGCTTCTGACTGATTAGTCATTTGGTAGATGTCCAGCAGTATGCCAGAGTTTCGATCTACACGGTTTAGGACAGGGGAAGCCTTCCCTTATAAGATATATTTACAGAATGAAGCAGTCAGCCTTTCTTAAAATCCCAAATAATTTCCATGCAGTGGAAAATTTGCAATTCTGTATATATATTGTAGGGTATTTTTTGTGTTCAGACATCTGCTGTAGATTCAGGTATGGTTTCCCAGCAAGCTTAAGGCCACCCTGCAGCTGAAAATAATCATGCTGCCTGCAAATATATTGATGAGTTTTCATGTGGATCATCCAGTTGTTCTGAGTTAGCCCCTGGCTGGATGAGTGCTACAGGTGACAAGAAGGCAGGGGCAGGCAGGGAGGGAGGAGCCGATGGCACCTGTGGAGGACACAGAGCACGGCTTGTCACAGTGGCTGAGTGTGAAGCTTCAGGTTCAGGACTAGACTTAGGTCAGACAGCAGGATCTTTGCCAGTACCGCATGTTTTGTCCAGTTTCTGCCTTGAACTGGCTGTGCTGTTTGTCCCATTTACCCAACACCTTGTGAATTGTTTCTTTCATAAGATCATGGGAACTTGTCTCCCTCATATTTTTCAAATTCCCATTACCTAGGCTAGATGAATGAATGTCTTTACTGTCTTTCTTCTCTTTGCTTTTGGATTGACTTCTCTGTCAGCCTTGAAGAATTATGTTGTTTTCCAGCAACGCATTCTCTTTGCCCTTTCTAATTCTCATGTACTGTGACATGCCAGGTTGATTGAAGAGGTCTCAAATTGTCTTCTCTATCAGCATATTAGCAAATTTTTTCCTTGCTTTTGCTTTTGGCAGTTCTTATAGTGAAAGATTAGAGCATTAAATAAAAGGCAAGAGTGGTGGATCATCTTCTCTAGCTTCATGCAAACTGTGTTCACTCACAGACATTTTAAAAACTGGCTTGAGCTGGATTTTCTGAGTGTCTCTGCTGATGGGAATCCTGTTAATTACAAGTGAGTCTGAGCAATAAGATTCCACAGGTATGTATTGTCAGACTGGGCAATTGCATTAAGAAATCACCCAAATAACTGGAAGTAACTGGAGGGAACATGAGAGGTGATTTATTTATTTGCGAGTTGCTACTTCAATCATTTTCTTATTGTTTATAGAGTTACAACAAACAAGTGGCTGCCTGTGCACAGCTGAAGAGGACAGCTTTAGGGCCCACAGCACTCTGTGAACACATATATGAGCTAAGCTAGTCTTAGGCAGAGTGAGTCCTGTGTCCCTGTCCCCAGGCACTGGCTCACACCCTTAGGTGTGTATGTGTGAGGTGAAATAGGTGGAAGATGCACTCCCTTGAGGACCGACTTGAGCAAAACAAAAGCAAAATCTATTTTTCATCTGGGTAAGTTCCTCAGTCCTGTTTATTGTAAAGCTACAAAAAACATCTGTGTCTGCCAAGAGGAAATGGAGACATAGGGTGGCAGAGAGGGTGGACCCGTGAGATGAGGGACGACCTCTCTCAGAGGCAGAGCCAGCTGATCCTAAAACAAAGCACTTGTTGAATGATGAATTAAGGCAAGAGATGGCAAGTCTGTTTAAGATGTCCTAAGCAACCTCTGGACACCAGCCCCATTTTTCAGGCAAGTTATTGTAAATTCCTAAGTCTTTCAACTGCTGTTTGTGCAGTTGTGAACTGACCCAGCTGAAAAAAAACAGGGTTTAGGTGGGGGTTGAGGGTTCAGTCAGTCTGAAACCTGTTTGCCCTGGTACCTCCTGAATGTCTGCCCTCATGAAGAAGGGAACAGGACCAGACTGCTGGTGGCGGGAAGAAGGTGGGCGTTGTTTAGGCTGGCAATGCCACTAGAGAAAGGGATCAGCAAACTGAAGGAAACATGCAATTGTTCATATGAGAAGGGCAGTTATTGTTGTTGTAAACACTCTGTTATGGTTTTTTTTAACAATTGGCCTAAAATTCTGTCTCTTGAAATGAAAAGATTTTTCATTTTCTAGTGTGAAAGCCAAGCATTCATTCATATGTGCTGAGTCTGTTTCATAACTCACATTTTCAGTCACTGGCCTTGTCTTTACTATTTAAAATTTTCTTCTGTAGCTACTGTGTTTCTTTTGACTCTCTCTACTTAGTCATATATGAGTGTATATTCTTCTATTTATTCTTTTTTTTCCCCCTACTTTGTTTCATTCACCGGAGCACGTGATCTTTTCTATTTCAACCTTGCATTAGAATGATTGGATTCTCTTAAAGGGTGAAAAAAAACCCCACAAAAAGCAAAACAGAAAACAGCTATGATTTGGGAAGTGAGGTTTATGCTCTAGTATTTTTTTCTCATGCTTTACATGTGAGAAATTCTCATTGCTAGTAATGGACATACTGTTACATAATGAAAGAAGTAGATTGGAATAAAGATCAGATAAAATAATTGTGCCCTAGTTACTGTTCTCAGTAAGTGCTTCTCTATAGCAGATAATACACCTCAATGTATTATTTTTTTCAGGAGGATGAACCACCTTTGATTTCCATAAACCATGGTGGTATTGATGTTGTCACTGTAATGACTTGCCATATGACCATTTGCCTTGCAGTGGTAGAAGAGGAGTTAGGGCTGAGATTCCTGGTCCCCAGACCTTGATTTAAACTTTTCCATCTTTAAGCATATTTCTGGTCTCTGTCTTGGAGTTATCTTGCTTACCTTGAGGCAGCTGGTTAAAATGGCAGAATGTGAATCCTGGGAGCAATGGGGAATATTTACAGTCCAATAGGATACAAGTTAGTGCCCTTATCAATGTACTTACACTTGGTAACCACAAAGTGATTTTTCTTTGAACATCCTATGTGGGGGATTGATTTTCACATACTGCATAATTCTGGTCAGCTGAGCAGTTTCCTGTAACAGTGAAGAAGCCAAAATCAGCTTCCATTCCACTGACACCATTCAATGTGGATCCATCACGTAACACACTCTTGCCTATCATGAGACCTATCCATGCAAAATAGATGTCTGGTGTAACCATATACTGCTTTGAGCTGCACAGAGTTGGTGTCACACTCTGAAGTCATCATTATTTTCAGAAGGCTTTGCTTGTCCCATCTGCCTAACCTCTCAAAAATAGGCTTGTATTAATAATGTTATGGTGGGCATTTTATGTTGAAATAAATTCCTACTACATTGGCATTTTTGTTCATCAAATAAATGTCAATGATAAAAGTCATTATGAGCAATAGAACACAGTGCTCACTAAATTTAGAGAAGAGGTTTAGTTTTAACTTATTCACCAAGATCTTCTTTGTTTCTGTCAGTATCAGCTAGTCTTTAAGTAGTAAATGAATTTCTGAGTAGATCTAAAGAAAAGCCTGTCAAGTGATCAGTATTTGAATTCAATATCATCATCAAGAGGAAGATTCCAGCAAAAATGAAGGAAGTCTCCCTTTGTTTGTCAGTCTTTATAATTGAGACTGAAGTAGAGTTATAAATTACATTTGGAGCTATTCATGGTGGGTAAGTGTTTGTGACGCTATGGCATTATCCCTGCTATTGATGTTCTTTTCATGTTCAGTTACTCAGACTTCCTGTGCTGCTTATTTTAATTCCATAAGGAGGTACAATGGCACAAGAAGTTGTCTGTGCTGGCACAATGAGAAATGTCTTATGAATGGATTATGACAAAGACACACTTTTATAGCAACTAGAGAGGCTATGAAATTAACAACTGATCACCTTGCTTTTCAATTAGTCTGCACCGTGACAGGAATATTACTGCTCAGCTTTGCTGATGAGAGAAGACTCAGCTACTGGGAGAGATTCTACCATCAGGTCCTATCTTCATTATCTGCTAATTCTGTATTTAACCTGGGTTTCTCCCTTCTGCATGGGATGTAGTGTTGAATCTAAAGCAGCTGTCAGAGCCACACATGAAAGTGTTGTCATGAGCTGCCTCGGTGGCTTTTTATCAGCTGTTAGTGCCAGGTGGAGTCACTGAATGCATGTACTCACACAAAGAAGTAATGAGTCTTTTAACACCTACCCACAAGCCTCTGGGCACTCATTCCTGTACACTACTTACCTGTGCTGTCTCACTGTTTGCTTCATTGGCCTGAAATGGGAGACATAAAACCTTGGCATCTAGTATCCCAACCTGCCTACAGCCTCCTAATTTTCATTCATCTTTACATTTTAAGCAACAGAGCAGTGGGCCCTCAGAAATCCAGAAATCTTTATAAAAATAGCTTGACTGCAGGAGCACATCAGATGCCTGGTGTCAGTCTGAACTGAAGAGAGCAAAACCCTCTCTTCAATTATGAAGGAGGAACACGGAACATCAAGCTGCTGTTGTTTGACCAGAGGGACTGGGGATTCTGAAGATCAGTGTAGAAGAGAGATGGAGTCTGAGCCAGGTAGTGGCTGGAAATATAATGGTAAAAATACCAGTGATGAAACAAAATTCTCTGTCTCCCCTGGGAGCATGGGGCAAAGGTAAAAGTGTCCATGTTGAACATGACATCTTCAAAGACCAGTCCACTCAGGCAGCCAGCAAAGGAACAGAGAGAAAGACAGCGGGAGGTAACTGGCCTTACCCTGCCTTGGAAAAAAGCTCAGCTGTGATATACAAGGTGTATATCATACAGAGACTATGAGCAGCACAGGTTAGGACTTGATCTCTCAGGGCAGAAAGATGGAGGCAGTTGTGTTTATTTCTGTTTCAAAGGACAGTTTGAAACATAAGGTGTTTGCTAGATTCCGCACCTGGGATGGGGCATCCCTGGGTATGTGGACAGACTGGGGAATGAGAGGCTGGAAAGCAGTGCCATGGAAAGGGACCTGGGGGTCCTGGTCAAGGGCAAGTTGACCATGAGCCAGCAGTGCCCTGGCAGCCAGGAGGGGCAACTTGGGGTGTCCTGGGGGCATCAGGCACAGCATCACCAGCCGGGCAAGGGAGGGGATTGTCCTGCTCTGCTCTGCTCTGCTCTGGGGCAGACTTACCTCGAGTGCTGGGGGCAGCTTTGGGTGCCACAATATAAAACAGACATTAAACTATTAGAGTGTGTCCACAGGAGGGCAACAAAGATGGTGAAGGGCCTTGAGGGGAAGCCACATGAGGAGCAGCTGGGGTCACTTGGTCGGTTCAGCCTGGAGAAGAGGAGACTGAGGGGAGACCTCGTTGCAGGCTACAACTTCCTCACGAGGGGAAGAGGAGGGACAAGTGCTGATCTCTTCACTCTCATGACCAGTGGCAGGACTTGAGGAAACAGCATAAAGCTGTGTCAGAGGAAGTTTAGTTTGGATATTAGAAAAAGGTTCTTTACCAAGAGGGTGGCTGGACACTGGAAAAGGCTCCCCAGGGAAGTGGTCACAGCACCAATCTGAATTCAAGAAGTGTTAGGACAACACTCTCAGGCACCTGGTGTGGCTCTTGGGGATCTCCTGTGCAAGGGCAGGAGCTGGACTTCAGTGATCCTTGTAGGTCCCTTCCAGCTCAGAATATTTTAGGATTGTATGATCTTAAAAGTTCACCTCCAGCATTCTGTTTGGAAACTGCACCATTGCTCATTTGCCAGTGGTTGTCCCATTTTCTTCTTCCTTCATCCTGATCACATTGCTCAGACTGTTTGGTTAAGTTATGAGTGGTAAAGAAGGCAAGTACAATTTTATTGTTGGATAGATTTGCCATGTGACCTCAGTTACAGCTCTCAGCTAGTAGAGTGGCTCTGCTGGGATTGTATATGCTACTTCTCTCAGCTAATTTCTGCAGTCCCTATTTCCTTCATGCACTTCAAAATAGCTGGCAGATGGAAAAAAATGAGAAAATCTAGCACTTCACAACAGGTGAATTCGTTTGCCTTTTCAAAATAGGAAGTATTTATATACAGACTTAAAACCTGTGTCCACCTCTTGATCCAATCTAAATTGCCGGGTGCCTGCATGCTTCCCTACCTGTTCAAACCGCTTGCCTATTTGCACAGCCTGTATGTCCTCACATATCAGACTATTGCCTAGCTGACTTAATTTCTTTCTGGAGAGGAACAAGACAGAATTTTTCACTTGCTTACACATCCAGTCAGTGTTTCTACTGTAAGAAGAGCATCTCTTGTGTCCCTCTGTAGTTTGTAGTCTCTGTCCTGTCACTTAGCTCATTTAGTTCAGGCAGAGAAAGATTTCAGTGGTACAAATGGAACCTCACATATTTTAAATTGCATTTTTTTCCCTTTGATTTTAGTATGTAAGGGTCAGGTCTCAGAGTACAGTAAAGCAGATCTAAATGTCACCATCCCTTGTAAAAGCCAGTTTCTTTCATTTCTCCCTCTCTTCTCCTCTTCCTACTCTTCCTCCTGTCATCAACTGCACAATTCTCCCCTTTTCTTTCTTGGCAGTCCTCTTGCCCTTGGTAGGCCAGTTCATCTCACTGAACACACAAAACCCCTCATTCAAACAAGCAAGCAAATATTCTTCTGAGGATTTAGTGAGCCAGAGTAGCTCAAGCAGCCAAGCCACGCGAGAGATGGACCAGGAATGCATGGAAAGGAATGGTGGAGGAGGCAGCCCACTCCTTGTAGCAGCAAGATCTGGCTCTAAGTTGTGGCCAGCTGCAAAGTGAAACCTTGCCTGAATGGAAGCTTGCAGAAGTCTGAGAAGGGCACAGCATAGCCACTGCTGCTATGTCTTCTACTAATTGACCTCCCCGCCTCCTTTACTCCAGCAACTGTTTTGAATAATCAGAAGTTAATTTTAACTCCAAATTGCTTTCCTGAGGATAAGTCCCTCTAAGAATAATTCTCAACAGACAGACGATTAATGGCAGAATGAGTAAACAACAGGAGCTGGTGGACCTCAAAAAGAACAAAGATGGGACTAATGTGTCCTCTAATCCCTAGGAGTGGGTCCTTCTCTGTATTATATTTGCACATACTTTGACCAAATTATGCAACTACTTTTTTAACCCCAAGGGTTTTCAGTGCACATGGAAAGAAAGGATAATATTTATTTTTGTAACACGCATGTAAGTGTTGTATCTACACACAAAGCAGCAGCTCCAGCGCCCCCTGCCACAGCCCAATCATATGACTTTGTCGTACTTTCCAGCCACTCTGAGTGTATTAGAAAAATTTTATTCCTTACCATCTTTGCTCTGGCAGCTGTATGGCTTGCTGGGGCTATGTACAGCACAGGTGGGTGTGAAGCATGACAGATATATGTTAAAGTTTGGGAGTGTGACCATACAGTGGAAGGGTAGGCTACCATGTATGGATAACTGATTAATTACCCCTAGCATTGGAAAAAAAGCTAAGACAAGGGTTTTTGCTTTGTGCCTCATGCACTGCACAGTAGGTACATTATTTCTCTGCCTGACAAGTGGTGCTGGGAGGATAAATAATTTGTGTAGCTACTATACTGTGAACTTACTGACTCTTCACGGTGAGCTACCAAAGGGATGAGTACAGGCAAAGTCAGCCTTCCATACAGAGGTATCTCTTCCAGCCTGGAAGGGGGGAAAGTAGTTTGTGATTTGAAGGTGTTTGTACTGTAATATGTCCCTGCCACACTGCTGATATCCTTGGTGTTTCTGTTGCAGACAGACTTCAACACATTCATGTATCAAAACAAAATTTAGGTTAAAATCAGCTGCATTTTATTATCTTGTATAGCACTATTCTGCTTCCAGCCCAATGCCCTTGGAGGATATTGCTGTGGGCATATTTTAACTGCAGGCATCTCCCCTCCACTAGATTCTCAGCAGATGGGGATTAGGATGCAGTACTTGACTGAAGCTGTCCTGCTGACAGATCGCAGTGACCTTGCTGTGACTTCTGCTCTGATCTCACTGGCACTGCTGGAATTTGACACACTAGAACATGAGATACTGCCTCCATTATGCCACTAATTGGTATCCAGAGCATTGTGTTCCTGCCTCGTTCACCATCTGATGTAGGTGGCAGATAGTTCTAATTTATCTTTGCCATGTGATTTAGGAGGCTTAAGTCTCTATCATCAGCTAGTTGATGCCCTTATCCTTTCATGTGGCTGTCTTTGTCATATGCAGGTATAGAGCTTGACACGGGCTTGTATTGTAAGTATGCTTGGTCTCCTTATCCTATTGCTGGGTCTTCTTCTGGAATTAAAGGAATTTTTTTTTGCTTTTTGAGCATTGATGAAACACAAAAAATACTTTTCTCACGCATCTTTAGAGTTATATCTTAAAATATTTTCTCTATTTTTCAAATGTTCAGCAACATAATAGTTTATTTCTGCAAGATTATTTATTTTTGGACTACCTTGATTGATTTTATTTTTATCTAACAATGTTGTGGAAGGTAAGAGAGTAGGAAAATTCATATTCTTAACCAAAATACTTCAGAGTTTGCTTTGAATGGCAGTTTTTTGCCTTTATAATTATTTATTTTGTCCAAAAATCATGACACTGGACAAAAATATTAACAAACTGAAACAAAAAGCAGCTCCACATGGCATGATGTGTATAGCACCTTTTTTCCTCATGGGGAAAAAAACCCAAAAAACCGACAGCAGTTTTCTGAAGTCCAGTTTTGTCAGTCCTACAAGTTGGAATTTCATGCTGTTAACTTAATCATTAAGGGAATTTATGACCCTGAAGAATATGACTTGCAAATCCATTGGTATCAAGGGGGGACAAATAACAAATCTGGCCCAGAGGGAGCACAGGGAGTAGTTGTTATCAGAAAACTACCTGACACAATTAACAGAAAATTAAGTTGTGGATTTAATTACTGCAGCTCTGCCAGATGAAAGTAGAAGTTATTTATTTCTGTCACTGCTAAGGTACCAATGGTTAAATCTACCAGGAACTTGAGCATTGTCAAAGTGACTTTTACCTTGCAGGATCCTGGCTCCCCAGGTGGCATTACAGCCTGCTGTTAGACCCTGTAACTCCATGGCAACCCATGGAAAAGCAGGTGACTCAGTAAGATAAAAAGCAGTCTGCAGCTACTTGAAATATCATACATGAAATGCTGAATTGCACAGCAGGTCTGAACCCCACTTCTTTTTCTTGGTTTATCCTAGGCTGTAGGAGTGTGCCTAGGCTAAATGAGAATCTATCTTCTTTTTAGGTACTTAAGTGTACCTTTTAGTAATGGGGTAGATGACCAGTGTTGCACAAAAGTGTATGGATAGGCTGTGGATGACTGGGGAAAAATCCCTACTGGACAGGCTCTTTGTCCTCAGTTCAAGGACTGTTCCTACCTTTTACACTAGACTGCCCACACAGTCCTCCATCTGAGAGTCCTATGTGGGCACAAGAATTTCCAAATCTCAGAAGCAGGGTAAGAACAAGTGACAGGAGAGCTTGCAGGACAGCAGAGCAATTGTCAACACAGTTATGAATGCAACTCACATCCCTGAACTGGTTTATTGTAACTGTGCCAGGTTTGTCCTTTCTCTGAACAGGTATTAGGTGGCAAAGTATAGAAGAGAACTTTTGATAATATTGGCAAAAGGTGAATTAAAGACTCATAAACTATACTAATGAGGCTATTCTGGAATGGAGGTCAAGAAGGAATGTTCAAAGGGTTTAATGCACAGGACATGTAAAGGGCCAAGCTCTCTCTTTTACACTTTCATCTCACTGATTATTTTTAAATAGCCTACAAAATCTGACAAGCAGATCTGAACAAGCAGATAGCTTTTATTGGGAAACACTGAGGATTGATTTCCTGAATTTTACTGGCTCTCTTCTTGAGTACAGATGCATAAAACTGAAGGTTGATTTATTTCATCAGTAAGATGTGGTAGAGGTCTGCTGGTAAAAATCTTCTCTTTTCCTTGACCTTAGTAACATGACCTGCATTGGGGGGACAGAAAATCCCACATCTGTTGAGTACAGCAGTTACAGTTCACAGTGCTTTTTTATTATGGTCATACAGCTGAATTGAAAGCCTTAGGCAACTACATTGAATGTTGATAAATTACTGCCCAGTAGTTTAGTGACTCAAGGAAGAGTTATACATGCACTTTACCTATTTGTTTTTCCTAGATTTAGGTGATAGAACAAGAATGTCCTAGATGAGATTGAAGAGCATGTCTGTCACTTTGTTGGTTTCCTAAAACAACTAGTTGCTTTATGAATTTTTGTTATTGTTGCTTCTTGAAACAAACGTAGGGATTTTTATGGTCCACTTTTCCCTTGTGTCCAAACTCCTCTGAAGTATCTGATAATTTCTCATAGCAATTTCGTTGGCATTTCCCATGTCATCGTAAGTATTTGTAACATAGAAGAGAAAGATGTTTTGTTTGTTTGTTTTACAAAGGAAGAGTTTTAGTCAAAAGACAGTTGCCAAAATCATTATAAATTGAAGATTCTTTACCAGAGAGTTGTACACAGCAGTGTGGTTTGTCAGGGTGCCACATTCAAACCTATCAGCACAAGATGGCCCAATTTATTTTCTTAGATGTTGGTTAGACTTCTTTTCAAGAGGTTAGATTTCTTAGAGATTGGGACCTCAGGCGGTGGTTCCACAGTATGAGGCATTTGGTGGCAGTGACAGATAACGGGGTTCCTGCTTCCCTCTCCTCGCCTCCATATACTCTTTCCTTCCTCTGCACTGCCGGGAGCTAGCCCCTCAGTCAGCCAATGCAGAAGTCATGAGCCAGATTAAGGAACTAATCCATGGTAAAAATTAACCGTTGCCTTGTTTTCAACTCCAACTGGCTCTTTTGTGGAGTTCACAGTAGGGTTTCAGGAGTGGTGGTGCAGGTGTGGTGTTTCACAATGAACTTGTGAAGGACCTGCTTGGCCTTCAATGGAAGATGAAGGTGGAGCTCCAGGATGGGATGTTTCTGCTGTAAATTGGTTACTGTGAAACTATGGTGTTAAATTTTCCATCTTCCCTAGCAAGAGGAGAGCCCTTTTCTTGCTTCCTTGCTGCCTCCTTGGGCTTATATAAAAGACACCCTGCACAATTACTCTTTAACCATCCTTTTTCAGTACGGTCACTGTGAGAGCATGCTAGGTTCACATCTGTGAGCAGATTAAAGTATTTTATTCCACTATTGACCACTTGGGTATTGAAAGGACACTGGTTATTCCCTACCTCCTATCTTCAGGTGTTGCTGAAACCGTCATTTTTATTGAATTACTTAAGCATAGCATGGCCAAAGGTTGGGAAAGCTGTAAAACCACAAGTGGCTAAAAATTCTCCAACCTACAGATATGTTTGAGGAGTGATAAACCTATCATCAATAGCTTTGCAAGTGGAATGACAGACTCTGTTAATCATTGTAAATATTCTGCTCTGAAGAGTTCAGATATTGTCACCAAGGAGTGGTCCAGTCCACCCCTCATTAGGATGATGAAATTGCCCTACTTCAGAGGACTGATGCCAAATTCTCAAGGTACAACCAGTCAGCCTGCATTGCTGGAGTGTGGGCCCTTTCCTGCACGCTTATGAGGAGAGCAAACCAAAGGTGATGCTGGCTTAAACAGGAGTTTCCACAGACCCCATCATAATCCCATGATCCAGGGAAGAATGTTTCACTTCTGTATGGATTGTGAATTCCCCTCAGTCTTGATACCATGACTATTCCTGCCCAACATATCCGTTCCTGGATCACACAGGGGTACAAACCTGAGCCAGATGACAGGTGGAAACATGATCCCATTTCTGTTGAATGCATTCTGGTGTGGATATTGGCTTTGTGTGTTTAGTTCCACTTTAGAGGAGCCATGCAAAGATGGGCAGTTCTTGATCTGCCAGGTCAAAATTAATCCAAGAAAATTGCCTTACTTCATTTGAACCGGCAGAGTGATTTTATACTGGATGAGTGCCTAAAGTCCCATGGCCATGGCACTTCTGGGTCCATTTCCTGTTGCCTTAGAGGAGAGTTTACCATATTGTTGAAGGTTTGTAGACCAGAAAAAGTGAGACTGGGTGCATTTAGGGCAAGGAGTACTGAGGGCATTTCTCTGATACGTGGAGAGGATCTGGTTTCGGAGCTGGTAATCAAGGAGCTTCATGAAAACTATGCTATCAGTAAAGATACAGAGTGAGGGATTTCTGGATTCAAAAAGGCAGCCCTCTTATTAATGAATGAAAGCAGAATGTGGGTCTGTCTCATATTACAGTCATGTCCCAGAGTAACTCCTCTTAGGTATATAAAGGATACTGCTTAAAACACCCTACTTCACTGGTTTTATCAGGTCAGGGGCGATGTAGCCAGTGAGTGTTATTTGAGTAAAGAGGTGTGTACATCCATGCATGCAAACACAGGCAAGACCATGTCATTGTCTGAGAAACTTAATATCTATGTCTAGATGGATGTGATCTGCACTTTGAAGGTTCAAACTGGAAGCACTTCTAACAAATGTAGTTTAATTACTATCCTTGGAGCCTGGTTCTCACTCAGCACTGCCTGGTACCAACAGCTATCTGCTGCCTACCATTCCATGATCCCTAAAAATAGACAGACATAGATGCAATATAAACTGAAGCCATAAAAAGGCAGAATTGATTTTTTTTTTCTTTCCAGGCGAAAAAGGCGTAGCTTAAAAGACAGACGTAGGCATGGAGAGTTCGGCTTGTTACCTTTAGAGGAAAACATTATCAAACATTTACTTGAAGCCTAGAGATTCCCAGATATGTTTATCTAGTAAGAAATATAAAAAATAAAGCCAGGAATAACTGTTTTAAGTAGGCTAGGTATGTCTCAAAATGATGCAACTTTCCTGAAAAGTGTTGCAATCTCCACTTCAGGCTGTCCTACCCCTCCCTCCTTGCAGGTGAATGCTCTTGGGAGGAAGGATTTGAGAAGCTCCTTTGCTGGGTAAGCAAGGAGCAGCTTGGCTGAGAAAATATTATTTCTAGTGCTGTATTTGTAACCTTGATAAGTCTCCACAGCAACGTAAGTTGCTGAATAGAGTTGGTCATGACATTTTGACAGAAGTTTTCCACTAAAAAATGCTATTTTAATGCAAAAGTGTTAGGGAGAAGGATTTGATTTTGACAATATTTTTGTCTGAAAAAAATGGAAAAATCTGAAAAATATCACGTAAGGAAGAGGTTTTTCTCTTTTTTTCAGCCTGCTGTCTTTCCTCCTAGGACCTTTCATGTCAGTAAACAAGACTAACATCTTTTCCTTTTCTATTTTGGGATTAGTGGTTGAATTCCCAGTTCATCTCCTCTTTTCAACTCTTAATACTATTATTAAAGGCTCTAATCAAAACAGGAGATAAGAGAAGCTGCAAGTCTTCAAATATCTAAAGTATCTATTTTAGGAAAAAGAAATTTTGAGATAAAAGCAAAATAATACAGTGGAAGAGTGTACTATAATTACTTGCCCATTTTGTTTTTAATAGTTAATTTTATACCATGTAGCCTAAAATCTCAGATTGGAACTGTTTTCTTTACTTTTCATGACTTATCTTCATCCCTGTTCCCTACCCTGAACTGCTGGATGTAATGATGGCCAGAGACATGTCACTGTATATCATATCCTCTCACTAACATTATTAGTTTCACAGACAAAAGGTCTTGGTACATGCAAGTGCCAGCCTAGTAATTTGTCTCTTCCCAGTGATGGCTCCTCCTGAAACTAGTGCAGAAAATGGTATGGGCAATAAATGTTTCTGCAGAGGCAGTTTTCACAATTGTCCTGCTACATGACTCCTTATTTGCTCCTTCAGTGTTATGAATACAAAGAAAATGAAACACTCTTAGCAGTCAGAAAAGACAGAGAAATAGGCTCTGTCTTCAGTAAGAATGTTATTTCTAAGAGCTTCCCATGGGGTTTTTGGAAATACATTTGGCAATCAAGATCATTAGTCAAATGTGCTGATTAGTTCTGTCACTTGACTGCCTGCTGTCACTAGCAGCCATTTCAGTGCCACCTCTCCTCACACTGCTCTGTTACTCTGTTCCAGGAGCCCACCCTTGGGCCTTCCCCTGCTCCCCCCACACTTGCTGCATCTCAATGAGGGTTTCTCAGGGTTTCATGGTTGAACATGGGACACTACAGCTGCACCATGCAGGGCCAGGGGATGCCTTCATTCCTAGTGCCAGGTGAGTTTGCCCTCGTCTCACAAGTCCGGTGAGGTGTTACAGGGACAGACTGCTCTTCCTCCACAGCAGTGCCCTGTTTTTCAGGCGTGTAAAGGTTCATTCAGCCATAGCAGGTGTCCCCAGCTGGAACCTTCTAGCAGTGCTCCAGCTATGTCAAAGTGGTACACACAACGAAATCCAGCCTGCCATCTTTATCTGGGAGAGGATGGGAAGCAGATATTTTGGCAGCTGTCAGACACCCATATATCTCCTCCTGCACGTGTCTCTTGGCCAGCACAGAGTCAGAAACTGCTGCTGCTACTGCCAAGGATGCACACCTCCCTTTCCAGGAGCCAGCCATCACTACCAACCTATGCATATTTACCTGGTGTGGACTTGCCATGCAGGAATGTGCCATCTCACTGGAGGTGATTGCACCATGTAAAATGTGCTGGGAATGGTAACAGGATTGGTCAAATAAGTTATCTGGGGAAAGCATTAACTTTCTAACTGGAATAACCAAGGTGATCAAAATGACAGAGGTGACCTGAGAGAGAAATAGCTCAAGGTCATACAGCATGCTAGTAGCAGGGCTGGCGTGAGCATCCTGCATCCTAATTATTAGGCCTTTTTCCTATCACCACTCCTGTTGTAGACTCATGCTTTAGGTTCAGCAGGCTAACATTTACTTTGGATACATTTTTGCAGGAAAACATTTTCTCTGCTTAGTTCAAACTACATCACAGGGTTTGTGCTCCTTGTGGCCACTCAGCATCTTGACTCTGGTGTTAAAACTGGCAAAGAGGCAGATGAAATTCTCTTTGTCAAAGCTGATGGATGGAAAAAGGTGGAAAGCCAACATCGAATGCCAACTCTGATAGGAGGCTGACGCAAAAGAGGCTGAGGAATCATATAGGATTTCTGCCCTGGTTATATAACAGGGAATATTTTTTGTAAACGCCCAAACTGACGTACATTGTGTTTTGGCACGTGTTTGTCAGTGCCCTTATTTTATAGCCTTGCTGAAGGCTCATTGACTGAAGGCCCTCAAGAGAGTGCTTTTTGTAGGTGTCAGTGTCTGACTCGGATATAGTTTCTGAAAGCAAAAGATGCTTGGGGGTGGAGGGATCTGATACACTGCCAGAGCATTTTGTAAAAGGTGCTTTAATGATACTTCATACTCTTCAAAAAAGGGAGGTATGTGGGAGATGAATGAGGAACATCCGCTCTCATAGATTTTGAGTCACCAGTGGCTCTAGTAAGAGAATATTAGTTATGAAATGGAAGAAAAAGAAAATAAAAATTTAATTATTATACCCTGTATCCAGGAGAGGCAGGATTTGGGAAGAGCTTGTCTAACCTGGTGTTCTGGAGAATGATTTCTTGTCACAGCTTGACTGGTTTCTTAGCTGGAGACTGACTGTGTTTTAAGTGAACCCAAATGTAGGCTGTCTATTACTCCTTAGCAGCATTTTCCTTTATGGGACAGGGACCTCAGGGCTGACAGTCACCCCAGTTCAGGCTGTGTTCTAACCAACGGGGTGCTTTCCAATGAGACCCAAACATGATGGGCAGAGCTGGGTGCTGGTAACAGGCTCCATCAACACCTTCAGACTGGAGGAGTGATGACCCAGATCCAGGATTCATCCAGGGTATCTGACTGGGAACAAGAGAAGATGAGGCCAGAGGCAGGGTTGGAGGCAAGACTGCAGTATGGATTTGAAGTCCAGGCAAGAGGCAGGGCTAGAGGCTGGCACTCCTGTGGCATCTCTAGCTCAGGTATTGATGACTTTGGACTGAGTTGAAATGGAGTCCTAGACCCTGGGCAGGGTGGTGGGAGAGGCCCCAAGAAAGTTCCATCAGCACCAGTGAGGCATCTCGGTGCGCTTAGGACCCTGATAAAGACAGAAAAAGTGTGGTTTAGCTACAGGATGCCTCACATGCAGTGGCTGTCCAGGTTTACCAGAAGGAGCAAATAAGAGTTGTTTCAGCTGCAGGAAATTCAAGAAGTACTTTGTCTCTACTTTAGACTTTGCAGTTAGGTTGATAAAAGTGAATAATGCATTCCTTATTCTGCTATCATTAAATGCTTTATTCAGGAGAAGTATCTGGATCTCAGTGTAGCTGCTCTTTCTAGGTGTGGGGCTGAAGGATTTGCAGACTCTGATTCCTTCCCACACTTTTGGGAGCCCGGACATGTCAGTTCACTCCAGTTCTGAGTCTTCTGGCTGGCCTGTGTTCTGAGTAGCAGAGATTCAGGCTTCCAGTTGAGGTATTTGGGGACAAGACAGCAGACAGGCTGAAGAACAAGCATAGTCAAGGGATTTATTAAGCACAGGCGCTTCCTTCTTTACATGTACTAGGGAACTGTACATATCTCTGAAAGAACACAGATCCATGAAGTACCTTTTGTGGAAGTCTGTGGCAGAGACAAATATAGAATCCATTTATTCTTGGAAGTGTCCAGCTGTGGAATGATCCTTTCTGTTCTGGAAGATATAAATCTACTTTACCGCACGCTTTACAACTTCTGCAGAAAAAGAAGCAAGCCTGAAGAGCCAACAGTGTCCTCTGGAAGGCATCTGTGTAAGATCTGGTGTGCACTGAATGAGGTACAGGGTCTTTGCAAACCAATAGTATGTATTCCTGCAGTATACATACTGAAAGTTCCTGAAAAACTATATTGTAAAGCAAATACATTGTATTGCAGGGGAAATGAAGATAGGGTGATGCAAACAACTGCATGATTTCCTTTTACTTTTCTGCAGTCTCAGATGGCTTTTTTTTCTGCGACAGGTGTGTTGTCTGCCACTTCACAGGGCTTAAAAGATGAATAGAAAATGAAAGGCCTACTTTATGAGATTTTTAAACACTAAGAAGCAGCTTCACCAAGATGGAGATTATATGGATAACCTCTGTGAGCCATTTGAAGCCTTTAGGTTAACTGGACATGGACCCATCCTTCCTGTGTGCCCTCCCCAGAGTGTAGGGAGCTTGTTTGCCTGTGTCATGTTTGCTACAGCAGAATTGTGAGATACCTCCTTGGAAGGGAACCACATCATAGAGGGCTTCGATCCCTCTGCCTTGCCTAGATATCTTTTTCCTCTTCACTCTGACCTCTTTAACTCCTCCAAAACTCAATCCTTAAGATTCCTGTCCCAGGCTACCCTCCTGCATGTCTCCTCTCCTCCCATGTATGTGAGAAAAAGTCCTCTTACATCAGGCTATTTATTCCCTGCTAAGCTTCAAACTTCTATCTCCAAATATGGCGATATAAAAGTTCCCAAAGAATAAGTTTACGTTCATTCTTTAATATGAGTGAAATGTGGGCAAAACTGACTTTTCTTTGGATTCATTTTTACATGTTGTTGCTCCACTATGACTGATACTGCCTCAAAGCAGATGTCCAGATGGAAAATTTAAGCTATGGGGATGGAGATCTGGTGAAGTATTCAGAACTGAAAAAAACACCATTGAATGGGAATTGTCAGACAATGCTAATTATAGGTGTGGCAAGCATCTGTAACAACCAACATGGCAATTTCTGCTATCTCTGTGTTTTGCAATTTAATGCTTTTACACTCTGTTGCCTGTTTTAGAGCAAATGCACACTAGCAATTCACAACCAGGTAATGCTTGTAAACATCTGGAACAGAGATTATCTTAAAATGGGAAGTAGAGGAAACACTTTTCCATGTGGCTGTGATGCTGTCTGTTCCTGACCTCTCTAATGAGTGGAATTTAGGGAAAGCAATCAGCAGAGGGAGGAGAGGAAGGAAGCTCAGGGGAGAAGGTGGAGCAGGACAGAGTGCCATAGTGTCAGAGCCAGCAGAATCAGTAAGTGCACAGACAAAAGTAGGACCAAAAATTTACAGTAAACAAGAAACAGAGACAGTGTGTGAATAAAAACCAATATCAGGGTGAGTAATAACTATGATTTGATACTAATAAAACCCACAACAAACATGCTTGGTGGTTCGGTCCCATTCAGAGAAGCTGCTAGCTATCCCTGAAATTATGACAAGGAAGACAAGCTGTTAGTTTTGAATTTTAGTAAGTATTTTCCCTAAATAGAGGGCAGGTGGAGGAGGTCTGTCCATGAAGTATTGGACTGAAATCTATGACTCTAATATAAAAAGAAGAAAACTAATTAACATTTTTGTATCTTTGGGTCTGTTAGTTCCTGAATCCTGCCTAGTACATTCAGCTCATCTCACCTGCCTCTACTTTCTGCACATGAAATCCATGAGAAGATTCTGCAGGTTTTTTGGTGAGAAGGGGCTTCAGAACTCAAAGATGCTACGTGAAGGAGCTCATAGAGCTTAATTATGCAAATTTTAGGATGTGGCAACAGGTTGTAATTTAAGTATAGTCCTGTAATCAGAGCAGTATTATAAGCCTGACCAGCATGAACAATACAGACACAGTTTTGTGTCAATTGTCATTAAAAGTGGTTCATTCATTTTAATATCACAGAATATTCTGAGTTGGAAGGGATTCACAAGGATCCTGAAGTCCAACTCTTAAGTGAATGGTCCATGGTACACGGATTGAACCCACACCCGTGGCATTATTAACACCATGCTCTAACCAACTGACCTAATCTCAACCCTCTTCCAGATACAGTAAAAATAGATTGCATTGCATCTGGATGGAGTAGATAGCATGACAAAAATTTGTGTGGATATGTTGTGTGACAGTCACTCTTAAAAGAGTATCACAGTTCATCACAGTAGTAAGGTAAAGCAACAGTGTGATTAGGGGTGGTTTGAGGAGAGGAGAGCAGAGGAGAGAGGAAAGGGAAAGGGAGGGGAAGGGAAAACAAAGTGATATATTGTAATGACAGTTACATTCCTTTCAGAAGCTATACTGAATTTTGTAGTTAATGTTTTTCATGGCAGAAAATCACCAAGTCTCTCTTGAATATAAACCCTGTAAGAGTTATTTTTAAAATGTTCATATTCAGAGTGGAACAAGAAAAGAAGCTGGGGCGGACTGTGTGGGAAGGGAATCCACCCAAGTTAAGGGGCACTGGTGGCCTTCGGGAGTCTTTAGCTGCCTCAAAAATGGAGTTATGTTTGTAGCTAGAGAAAACACACAATTTAGAACAGAAGTTTCTATCTCTCCCTTCATTAGAAAAGGATAAATTTGATCATAGTGCAGAGCTATGCATTATGACACTGTTTTTTAAATATGTCAGACAGGAATGTCTTGCAAATCTGAAAAGGTTCTGAACAATGGAGATCTTGGAAAGGGACAATACATGATTGGCTTGACTGCAGTGTTACAAGAGCCTTATGCTTGTCGGGGTGTAATTCTTGCTCTGAAGTTAAACCATGTTTAATACCATGCTTGCACATAGCATTGATTTTCAGTTCCAGGAAAATAATTTAAATCAACTTGTATGAGTCTGGAAAAAAAATATTCTAATGTTTAGATTGGCTGAGCAGATGGAGATATTTTTAAAATGGCTTCAATAACTTTCTGTAAGATAACAGTTGGCTTTCAACTGATAAAGCTGGGTAATTAGTCAGTCATGACTGAAATCAGAACTATAGAGCTGAAAACTGTTGTTTAATTAACATTCTCCCACATCTGGAACTTTCTTAAGATAGTAAATAGTTCTGATTCTTCCTGAAAAAAATAATGGCTGAATACCTGTGAAATCCATTATGTAATAATAGAAGTACTGCTAGCATTACATTTGCAATTTTGAGGAGCTGGCTTTGCCAGCCCTTTCTGGATTTTCTTGGGAACTTTTCATCTCAGGCATCTCAGGCACCTCCAACTTCTTGTATGCTTTTCCTCCAGCAGTAAATTGTAGTGGCTTCACTGAAATAAATTTTGTGCCATTTTGAAGAGAAGGGCCTTCTATTCCTAAAACATTGGATTTTTGCAGAGTTATGGACGGATTGTCTAGTATGTTTAGGGAGTTCTGATCTTTTTTCCTACTTCAGACATATATAAGGAGTTTCTTCCTTCACAGCTTAAGAAGCATCAAGTAAGACACTTCTCTGAAAGTGAAACACACACACTCCTTTTCTGTGGATTGTGCTCCTGATTTGACAAAGAACAAAGGTGTTTGGTGGCACACTTACTACTTCATCTTTCATGTCTTGAAATAATTATAGTATCTTTGGTTATGATCTAACCAATTTGAAGAATTAGCTAGAAAGTAATTTCCTAAATGTTTATGAAAACTTCATTTGTGATCATGCAGTTCTGAATAATATTTTGCTGTGATAAGTCTCGGTGATTTCCAAAATCAATGTGTGTCTGTTCCTCAGGATTCCTCCTGGTGCAGTCTTCTTGCTGCTCCAGACAGCGAAGCTGTTGTCTCAGAGCCACCATCATGCCATTGTTTCTGATAATTGCTCAGCCTGATGTTGCAGGTGTAGAAGTTGTGATTTCTGTTATCTCATTTCAGGTAACTGGATTTGTGAGTCTCTTTTGATCTTTTTTTTTTTTTTTTGTAATTTTGCAACTTAGAAATTATTTAATTGTTAGCAAATCAAATAAAAACTCGCCTTGTTTTAGATGCTTGAAAATGAAACATACAAATCTAAACCGGACTTTTTGGACTTTCTCTGCAGTCAACAGAGAGACAGTTTGACCTCCAGGGAGCAATGAATCTGATAGTAGTCATGAAATAGGGCAAGATAACTTGTCTTGAATAGGGTACTAAGTATATTGACTACCCTGTATTTCAACTTCTGAGTTTTAAACTCCTGGATTAGAAAAGATTAATTCCATCCCTAGATAATATAACAAATATCGCTGTTGTTGTTTGTGGTTTTTTTGTTTTGGTTTGGGTTTTTTTTGTGGTTATGCAAACATTTAGGTGATTCTTGTGTTTGTTGTTTTTCAGTGAGAAAAAGATAGATTGCTTGGAAATTCCAAGTCCTGATTAAGTTCAGTACATGTATGGCAACTGTGTATCTGTACAACTAGAGCACTCCATCATTCTCTTCACACAAATCAAAACATGAAAAATAATTGAACTGGGATGAAAAAAAGGGAGATAATTTCACAAAGGTATGTGCTAATAAAATACTAAATTATGGGGATAAAGTATCCCAGAAACGTGAATAGAATGAGGTATTTAGTTTCTGGAGCAGGTAATGGAACAGAGGGTACAGTATGAAAAACAACAGAAGTTGATCTATTTGCTAATGGAAATGTAGGATTTTTTTTCTTTAGTTAGTTGTTTTATAAATGGTTTTAACACTTTAAAAGTGCAACTTCTGATTGTATTTTGAGCTGTGCTTAACTTCAAATGTCACAGGTTTTAGAGAGCTGAAACACTTACTGGTCTCTTAGTCAAATGTTATCTTACACACTGGTCATGGCAGCCTTTGGGAGCAGGCTGGAATGGGCAGAGTGAAGACAGAGCAGTCCATACAGACTCTTTATCACCTGGAAACAATATGCTTTCCCGTTTAGTAGCTAAAGATCATCAGTTCATCTTCCTGCCAGGTCCCTGACACATGAAATAAGAATCAAGGGGTAGCTGGAGGGTCACTGGCCTTGAGGAAGCTGGAAGTGCAAAAGGGCTGTTGATTCTCTGATCAGTTTGTGCTTTTGCCATCACTCACTGAGCTGGGATAATGAAAACAGAGAAATGCTAGCAGGAATCTGCCTAAAAGGAGGGGTGGGATCTGTATCTGACCCAGATGGCAGCATTCAGAGATAGTCATCTTAGGGCAGGAATGGGAATGAGAAGCTTCTGTGAGAGGAGGAGGAACAGAAGACTCCTGGTGGAAAAAAACATTATGAGAAATAGACGACTTCATGTAGGATTGCAGGGCACCTCTTCACAAAACAAGAAGCCCTTCCACAGCCAAAGAAGAAGGGAGGAGATTTTTCACAGTGAAGGACTTTGGAAATTTTTTTCCTCTTAATTTTTTGTTACATGCAGGAAAAAATTTAATATGTGCGAGCTATATCTGTTTGCTGTGTTACTTTGGTCACTCAAATTCTTTCTTTCAAATAATAAATTATTCAAGATTGGTATTTGGAAAGCCCTGTGTATGGTATTTGCCTCTTTCTCCAGTGGCAGAGGCCAGCTACAGCACTTTAAAATACCACAGATTTTTTTATGCACTGGACTTTTTTTCAGAGAACTGTACTTCTAGCCAGCTCAAATCCCAGTGGGATGAGTTATACATAAATGGCAGTGCTTATACTGACATACCTTATTCTGGTCTGAGAGGAAAATAAACTATCCCTTTGTAAAGCTCAATGCTGCTATGTATCTGCTCTGTCAAATTTAGGCACGTATAAATTAGTCAAGTGTCTTGGGCTTCCTTTTAGTCAATGGGAGAAATAGTAGCTTAAGTATGTAAAATATCTTAGATAAATTAGAGAAATCACCGTGGAGCTATTAGTCCCTCTCTGGTGACTATACAGAGTGCTTGACCCAAAAGGGACTTAGACATGTAGCTTTCAATGTCAATTCATTGGAATGAATCAGTCTGACCATACATATCTGCACTGGAACTTGAGTTGTGGGAGCCACATCTGTGCAAAATCATGAATTCAACCAGCAGAGTTGTATGGGTATGCCTTTCCCCTCAAAGATAAACCAAAGCTTGTACTTAGAGCACATGACAGAGCTTTTACACACTGGAGGTAGGCACTTTGCTACACTGTAGGAATAGCAGGCTGAATACTTACTTAGGTGGATTTGCTAACTGTGTGGTGGAAATATTACTGTGATAAGTACCTGGCCACATTTTTGCATGCATCCAAAATGCACCAGCTGATAGTATATTTTAAGAAAGTGGTATAGAATTAGAAGGTGCTGAGATAATGCTGCTGATAGTTGAGCTTGCCAAACACCCTCCTCTATAAAAGTAGTGGTGTGTTTCCTCCCAATGTAAGTACAGTTGATTCTTGAATGAAAATAGTTCTGATTTTTTTATGGAATGCAAAATAGTGAATTTAGACCAAAAACCATGGGCTTTCTGAGAGAACCCCTCTCCACCTCCACCGCCCCATATAGTGAAGGGTTGGTTTACTGATGCCTTAGATTTTGACTTTTATATTTTTCAAAATCCTGTACTGCTTAGTGTGTAGCTCTGAGGTTTCTTGTAGCCTGTTAATTTCTGTTCTCTCGTACTTAGTCATAACAAAGCCTCTCTGGGCCTGCTCTTCAAGGACACCTAGACTGTCCTAGGCCCAAAAAGTGTAAACTAAAAGCCTCTGAAAGGGGGGCAAGCTGAGGGGAATTACATCATTAAACTGAAGCTTTAATTGGAGAGTTAACCCTGGCTATGCAAATGAACCAAACCTATAAAGGTGTAAAGAACTCATGACCTGTTGTCCATCTTGGGGTCCATGTTGGCAATAGCCTCTGGCTCCCGGGGTGTACCTTGAAGGCCCTTCAAATAAATACCCACCTTTATTCCCTTACTCCTGTTTGGCCTCTGTTTATAGGTGGCCTCTTAAGGCATCATTACCAGAGCAATGTTCATCATGCATTAATTTTTGTGGCTTTGAGAAAAAACTAGGCTTGGTTTTAGGAAGGTATGTCTGTTCCTTGTGTTTGTGAGGGGCTTTATATAGAAACGCTTAGGCCTCACTCAGGCTTTGGAGGTGGCCTTTGATTAGTGAAAAAGGCACAGTGTGGATCCCATGGATTCTGTCCATGGTGCAGGCAGTGCAAAGGGCATTGGAGAGCTGTGTGTTGAGGCAAGTTTACACAGCAGCCTTCACCTATAGCACAAGGTGGGAGAAGGTGCTCACTGGGAGAAGAGTCTTTCACATTGTGTGGAGAACATACTGTACTGTACAGTTTTGAGCTGGGCAGAGATCCCAGAATGCCTGTGCTTAATAAAAGATCATCTAAGGGAATGCACCTTTCACCTTTGGTGGTAATTATTAGCAACACTACTTGAGATACGTATCTGAATATGTTCTCAGAATTATTTCTTTATCAGTAATCCAAAATTTTAAAATGTGCTCTCAGGATGGTGAAAACTGAAGTACCATTTTAACCCTGAGGTGAATTACATTATCCCCAAATTAGCAGTATTAACGTCTTTGTACCTGTATATTAACCCTTTACACCCTCCTACTCTTAGTCCAATTTATAAATAGTTACTGGAATGGGTCAATATGAACATTACTTTTATCTGCAATCAGTTACTAAGGTCTCAGATCATGGCTGGGTTGCAGAGGCTTAAAAAGGTGCCCTAAGGCTAGTAAAGCTCAGAAGAGCTTTACTAACTGTTGGTACTTGTCCAGGTGTGCAAACTTAGCCCACCACAGTTGTAAGGAGATGTGACTTAGCTTCCATGGACAATATTTAGGTGAGCCACGTTACCTCATATTTTGGGTAGTTTGAGACCGCACCCATGGGTAGCTGAAGTGATTAATCTGACAGGCTACCACCTGTTAAGGTGCCATCATTGGTTCATATGACAGAGACCAAAATGTTTGGCCTAGGTTGACACCCAACAGCCTTTGGGGTAGGATCACCATCCTCTTGCTTGAAAAGCAGAGAAGATCCTTTCCTATGTGCATGTGCAGTTTTTCCAGTCTGCTTCGTTTCTGGGTTTGTGTATGTGGACACTACAGCACACACTGTCCTGTGCATGTCCATGGACTGCATCCTAAGTGACCTCTGCTCTTACCCTGGACAGCATGGGCAGTTTTACCAGGGAGCAGTGGTACAAGCTAGGTAGGCAGGAGGGAGTCCAGGCTGTGGCTGAGATGGCAGAATCATAGAATGGTTTGTGTTGGAAGGGACAGATTACCTAGTTCCAACCCCACTGTCATGGGCAGGGACACCTTCCACTAGACCAGGTTGCTCAGAGCCCGTTCCAACTTGGCCTACAATGCTTCCAGAGATGAGCATCCACAACTTCTCTGTGGAATCTGTTCCACTGCCTCACCACCCTCACAGTAAAGAATTTCTTCTTAGTATCCAATCTAAACCTACCCTCTTTCAGTTTAAAGCCATTCCCCCTTGTCCTATCACTATGTGTCCTCATAAAAAGGTCATGCAGACAGAAACTTAGTTATGTTTTTGCCTGTAACTTTGTGGAGTGATTATTCCTTTAAAGATTTGCAAAATCATGCATAAGTACCACTATTAGGGAATAATTTTGTTATTTACTTCCTTGTATGGTTTCTTACAAGGTCTAAATGGGAGCACCGACTGGACCACATTGTGATGCCCTCCCACTCTGTCTGCCTACGTTCTCTTCTTAGAGCAGGAGGAAAAATGAAGAGAAAGCGATTTGTACGCTTTTCCTTCCTTGTAAGCTGGATGCCAACAAGTGGCCCTGGGTCTTGATACACCCCAGGTCAAGACAAGACATGCCAGGTATGCCTACACCTGAGGTTTACAAAACACTGCTGGTTCCCACAGTATAGACACAGCTTGAGAGGATTCTTTGAGCAGATTGCTGTGGTAGCAAAAGGGCCAGAAGAAGCATATGTATCTGGGTTGAATAGGAGCAATCAAAAGCTGGGGAAATAAAAATTATTTAACATTGAGTCTATTGTAATATCAGGCATTCCTTCAGTTCCTTCCTTTTCTCAATTTGGATCAAGGTGTCTGGAATAATTTCATGCCTTTTGTTTCACAACATGAGGAAAAAGATGAAAAGAAGAGAAGAATGCTCTGCTCAACTCTATCGAGGGTTTATGTTGAGGTCACCAAGATCTGATTCAGAACTCTTTTTAAAAAGTATACAGACCCTGAAGTATAATAGAAGCAATGCTTCTAAATTCTCAGCAAAGGCTGGATTTATTTATGTTTTTTTCCAAGGTGTTGAGCAAATGTACACATTTGCTGACAAATCTCATGGCTAGGTTTTGCTTAGTTATTACTTATCAAAACCAAGAATACTTAAACATGTTTACAGATGAGGCTGCTGGTGACCCTCACTTTCTGTTTTGTAATGTTTAACATGCAGTTTCAATGTTTTCAATTTTTGCTTAGCAGGATAAGATCTGCACCATAACTCTTAAAAATAGCCTTCATGGCTGAAATGTTAATTAAAGTTTCTGTTTGGGAGGTTGAGATTTAAATGCTTCTGAAATAGCTTTACATGGAGCAAAGTAAGAATTAGGACAATGTGAAATATGTCCTGGTGTTGCATCAAAATCAAAATATGGAGTGCTACCAAGCCTAGACTTGTGTGGGGTGTGTTGTGTGGTATCCATGGAATAAGATTGCTTCCTTGCAAGGCAGGAGACAACTGAATAAAACCTACTTTTACCCATATTAGCTATTTCCTATTAGGAAACAGTGGATATTGTTTTTCATAGCTACACGTTATGAAATGCATGTTATGATAATTGCTAAGCGCTGTGATACTTCTTCTTATTTGGTAAATCTTGTACACGTGGATGAGATATTATTTTTCCATGGATATGTTTATATGAATTCCAGCCAGTGCCTCTACCTAGAAAACTATGTCAATGTAATGCAATGTTATGTAAGTTTTGTTTTGGTTCTTATATGCTGCACATTACAGTGTTGAGTGTCTTCCAGAAGTGCATTAACTGGTGGAATTTTCATCTGCTAGAGATGGTTTTCTCTTTCCCATTCATTCTAAAGATGACCTTTGTGCTCTCTTTATTTTTGGCCTCTTTTAAAGTAGTCATTATATTATCTGTATGTGGTTCTGTATGTATGTATGTATGTGACTCACATTCAAAGTAGAAAATAGTGAGCTTTGTGATGGGGATAATTCCACTGGAAACTCATCCAGAAATCTGAGACTGGCCTGAGAAAGCCCTGTTTTCTACAGAGCTTTTCTCCGGAGATGGTAATCATATTCCATCTGCACAATGAAGCTACTGTCTGTTTTTCCTCATCCTGTCTCTCTCCGTAGGCAGCCTTTCAAATACGTGTCTAGGGTCCCAAACTTCTGAATCCCTTAGGAACAGGGGTGCACTGGCAGTAACCCTGCAGATTAAAAACATGTCTTAGACCTGACCCGTCCAGTGAGTGGTTCTCACAGCAGCTGAATCCTGCCCTTGCACACCTGCACCGCTGACCCTCAGCAACATACTGAGTGGTGAGTGGGATGGCAGGACCCAGGTTAGAGTGCTGCCAGGAAGACCCTGCATTGGAAGCAGTATTTCTGGTGGTTATCCCTCCTTTCCTTTCTTTCATTCTTTTTCAGGCTGAAGTCTAACACTGGGTCTTCAAATGCAGGTGCTAAAGCTGAAGCAGTGGCTGATATGTATGACACAAGTGATTATTAGAGTAGCTCAAGCCCTTTTGACCAAGCATAACTGCTGTGTAGTTTTTTATCTTTGGGATTTTTCCCCAGCTGGTCATTGCTTCTGAACTGAAAAAATGTGTGTTTCTCTTAGGAGCTGAGCTGTCTGGAAAACATGTTGATGAAATTCCAACATAGTTTTTCCAAGAATGTTTCTTTTGCCTTTTGCTAGCTGCTTCCTGATGCTGTTTATCTAATACCCCACCTGCTGTCAAGGGCAGTGCTGGCCATGTGAAACATCTTCACATCCATGAAGCAGCTGTACCTATTAGGCTTAATTTCTGCAATGAATTACCAAATGTACGTAATTTAAAACCACTTCTTCTTCTCAGCCTTCCTACCACCACAGTCATCTCATTTCATTTGCAAGCAGTGATGGAATTAGGTTGCGAGAACCTGCAAGGTTTGCTTTCTCTACACCAAATTTAGCATAATATATGTATGGCTTGCACAAGAAGAAGGATAGTTTTTCTGTTTACCTGCCTTATCATATAACCCTGGAATCCTTCCTTTTCATGAATAGCAACACCAACTATTAATTTTTGTTTATTTGGAGAAGAAGGGGGAAAAAAAGGGAAATGAAAACTAAGCTTGTGAGAGATGCAATAGGATGATACAATTCTCTAACAAATATTTCAGAATTCCAAGACAGTCTGGACTTGGAAATAACAAGCAAGAAAACTCACGTGATTTACATATGCTGTGGATGTCCAGAAAGCTGTATCAAAGGGAAACTGAGAATATAGTTTTCCATTATAGTACTCTGTGCTATATTTGCATCAAGCAATGAAAGAAGAAAAGAGAAACTGAATTGTTTGAAACGACAAGTGGAGATCATAACCATTCCTGAAATAATTTCTTTTTTTTTTTTTTTTCAGGAGGTTCTCAAGTACTGTGGAAAAACAACAGTGTCAATAATGGATTTGAACATAAGCTGCCAGCAAGCTGGATGAATAGTTCAACTGTCACGTTCTCTGAATGTTGTGAAACATCCCTGAAAAGGTTTTAATTTTCTGCTAGCGCAGACTAATTTTATTTTGAATTTTTGTTCGACATTAGAAAAATTTTGGCCTCTAAACTGTATCCACAACTGAAAGGCTCTGTGAGGTCTAATGTAACTATTTGTTCCAAAGAGACTACTTAACTCTTTGTTTCTCTTTTTGGCCAGTATCCATGAACACCCTTAAAGCTTTGAAGCAGTCATTACAGTTGTATTTGGCAAATGGATTGCATGGACTGCTCACCATCTGTGATATGTGTTCAGTACAGGCAGCCCAGTCACTGTAAGGTTAATAGTTTGGCCCTTCAAAGGATCCTGATACTGGCTTAAAAATCACAATACTGTGGAATTTAAGGGGCAGATTTTTTAAGTTGCATTTTTAACGTCACATTGTTACTGTTTTCTGATTAAATACACCCATCTTTATTAACAAATTTTCTACTTTCATCCATGTCTCCACATTCCTTTATCTCCTGTCAGTCAATTTTGTGAAACTGCTTTTTGCAGCATTCTGTTAGAACAGGGTGTTGGGACTTGTGACATTTCTGAACAATTCATAATTGAGAAGTATTGAATTCATTGAGTCTGTTTCAAGAAGGTTTTCATGTTATTTCAACAGCTCCAAGACTTGTTTACCTGGCTTTCCTGCAAAAAACACTATATTTTTTTTTGTTCTGGGGTTACCACGAGATATCACATCTGGTGTCAAAGTCTGTGACACTTATGTAAGTCTGTGAAAATTTCTGAACCTCGCTTAAGTAACACTTCACAAAAATATACAGTGCATACTTGGCTCTGGAGAGATGCCACAGTTAGATGATAGAGCCAACCTATGAAAAGGGACTCATGATGCATTCCCAAAGGACAAATGTTAAAATTGTTAAAAAAAAAGGCAAGGAAAAAAAGAACATATCAAGCAAAGTCTCTGTATTTTGAAGTGAACAAGGTATGCCAAGAAAAACATTGTAATCTTGCTTCTGGATTGAAAGAAAATTTAGAAGCATTTTAAAGGCTTTCTACTTCAGTTTGGTGCCAGTGTGGGTTTCCAGGCTTACAGGGCCTTTTTTAAAAAATCTAGATGCAATATAGAAAATACAGAATAAAGAGAAAGTATTCCTAATTGGAATAGTGTGAAAATACATAAAAAAATAGGTTGTCTTGGAAGAGAAAGAAGAATGTCATAGAGAATAGAGTAAAATCATGTAACATCTACATTGGGTGCATTTATACGCAAAACCAGACAATCAAACTGGTATTTGTTAAAAAAGAAATTAGTCTTCCCTGCCATAATGATGATAAACAGGTGATGAAAACTCTTGTTTTAGTTACCTGAGTTCAGGAATAACAGTCTTAGCTGCAGTTCTGTCTTTAGCTGCTCTTCTCTCTTTAACAGAGAACACGACACAGCAGCTTCTGCTGGATACACTCTGTATGTTCTGCTGAATATTTTTCCTTGGAGCAAGTATTAGCAGGATAGGAATGGTACAGACTTGGGAAAATACCAAATAAAAACAAATGTTTTTTTTCAAACCACATTGTTATTAATAATAAGTGAAAAGTGTGTGAATGATAAAGGAATGGACACAAAAAGTAAAAGGGAGAGGAGTTATGCCATACAGGTTTAGCTGACATCTAGCAGAAGGTGACATCTGGAAAATATAGCTGGTTTGGGCAGGATTGAACTACAAATGAGCCAAATTGAGCAGTGCTCAGAAAGGAATATAAGGGCTTGTGTTTCTGGTCAGCCCTGTGTTGCCATCTGTCCTTGCTCTAAAGAGCATAGAAACCCTTCATGTCTGCCTGCTTAGGCCATTACCTGAGTATCTGTTTTGTTCTGCTGGATTTTGGTATTCCCACCAATGAGCTGGAGTACAGAACTCTAGAAAGCGAGTCTGTATAAGTTAAAAGAGTAACCTAACCTAGCTGTAAAGCAGGAGGGGAAGGAGGGACATTGTACTGTTACTGCTTCTCTGCAATGTGCTGTCCACTCTGGTCCTCTTGACCTCTCCAGTTTTCTTCTCTTTCCCCTTTGGCTGCGTTTATCTGGTGGCATTTATTTTGTTTCTCTGAGTGTGTGTATAGCTCAAGCTACAAACCTGACCATTATTCTGTGCATTTGATTCCATGTATTTCCGAAGATTAGAGGAATGTGTATTTGGGTTTCAGATAGTGTGATGTTTGTGGTGGTCTGGGAGACATGGGTTAGAGCTGTGTGCTCAGCCCCAGTGGAGCAGGCAGCCTAGGACACTCCAGCCAGCTTCAACACAATAAGACTACCTTGTCCTATCTCCATCAACGTGCCAGATAAAACAACCAAACCAAACCTTTGGAAGGAGAAAGACAATGGAATTTCAGTAAGAAGACCTTTGGTAAGAAGTTATACCAAATGAGAAGTTTCTGAAAAATAATGAGTTAAACACATGTCTGGGAATTATCTAGCTGTTAAGAAAATAAAAAAATAGGCCTCAGATTTTGTCCTCTTTTCTCTAGAAAGTGTCTGAAGTTTCTTAAGCTGCCTGATGGGAGGCAGTGACAACCTAAGATCCTTTAGGCTACTATGTCAGGGGAAAATCTAACTACCTTTTAGGAATTTATTTCATTCTGCTTTTCATATTACTAGACTGGTTTTTGCACTGGGTATGTTTAAATTACATTGATTTTCAGAAAACAACAACAACAAAAAAACCAAACAAACCCAGCTTAATTAATTTCCAAACCCTTTATTTTACAAATAATGTATGAATAATATAAAGACTGTCAGATTAATGCAGTATCAGATAGGAAAGAAAAGACATTTTTGCCAGCTTTACATACTTAAGGCAAGGATTCATGGTGTCTGAACCAGCCCAGATGTTGAATCCTGTGGCCTCAGCCACCACATCAGCCAACCAAGCTGCCTAAACTTTCTCTGTAGGCAGCAGAGAACGAGACCCTGGACAAGGCAACTGCAAACACCTGAGTTAAGGGAGTCGTGATCAGCCAGTGAAGGAACTTCTCCCTCTCTGCTGGATATGGTGAGAATTGCTTGTTTGTGAAGTGCCTAAAATTGGGTGATGCCAGTTATCCTTTCTATATAAGTGTTTAAACAGCTAATAGATTACCTTAAGTCTTCTATGAATTGTCATGGAGACACTTTGTGTTGTTTTAATTTTCCAGGAGTATGTTTTTATTTCTTTCAGTTTCCTGAATTGTCCTTAAGTAGTTTTTATGTCCCATTCCTTGCATCATTATGTTAAGATCATCAGAACAACACTTTATGATTTGGCCTTATCACAGGTACATCAAAACTGATGTACAGTGGGAAATACTGCTTACTAAATTTAAACATCAAGGTGAACTGTTATTTACATGCAAGACAGCTTTATTGTTATGATAATTTATTTATTGCACTTCTAGTGTGCTGGGAGCTTTCCAGCACATATTGCTAGGTGTGCTCTCTGCCCTTTGAATACTGCTGTTTTGGAATTCTCCTGAGAATAAAAGGCTGGTTGATCTATCTTGAAGCTTGACAGATGATATTCTTATTTATCTTTTGAAAGTGAGAAAAAAAATGCAATCACCATTCTTTCTGAGCATCTGGAAAAATGTATCTAGCAGGTGTGAGTAATTTCAATTTCCTTTCTCTGTTAATCACACTGTATAGGAATATATACAGGGTTTATGATGTGACTGGCTTCTTCATGCAGTGTAATTAATGACCATAGGGATAAATACTGCAGGGAAAGTACTGTGAAAGGTAAAGTATACATTCTTCTTCAAGGTGCATTTATCTGCTTAATAAACCTTGTTCACAGCTTCCAACAGCTATAGCCAGGCATTAATAATGTAATTTGTGTCAGTCCATAGGGGCCTGGCAGCAGAGGAGTTAGGACATCTGGCCACAAAGCCAGAGTTGTGAGTACGGGCTGTGCTCCAAATGTGTGTTGACAGTGGTTCCCAAGGGATCCTGCTCTAAATGAAGGCCTAGTCATGCAGGCTGGCAAGTGGAAGGTGGGCAGGGGTGGTGCCAACAGCCTCTTGCTGGTCCTTGCTGTTTTCTGCACATTTCTGGGCATGTTTTTAACTGTATTTACCCAGGTCTCATCCAGGACTCGGGGGAATGATGGTTGTGTTGTAGGTATATATCACCTCCCTCTTATGGATGGACTCAGTGGTAATCAGGAAAATATTCCTGAGTCCCCCAGCAAGGTGCATGGTATGCTTCAGATTGAGAAAGCCTCAAGGAGACAGCCTTAGTCTTCCCAGGGGTAAGATATAAGAGCAGTATGTGCTGTTACTCTGCTAACACAGTGCTTATAATTTGCTGGAACATTATTCCAAAACTAACAACAATTCTTAATGTGTCTCTGGATGCTCTGTTGGGCCCCATTGGATGCAAGGGCATCTAGTCAACCAATAATGTCTTTACTAAGTTCTACTGCACAGATCCAAAGCTTTTTCTTGCTGGAGATGGCCACTTGGTACCCTCCTTATTTAAATGCATAGGCTGTCCTTGAAGCACGTTATGAAAGTAAATAGGTTAGGAAAATGGTATTATTTGCAAGCAAACTGAATAACAGAATCAAATCTGATGGGGTAGCACTGTGCAGTCGATTGAAACCAAGACTTAATAACTTCTGTGGAAAGGGAAAGAGGGTATTTTTCTTAGCTGGCAGTAAACTTCCCTACCTATATTTTTGGTCTGCTACTGTTTCAGTCTTCTTTAAAAAAGAATTATATCAAGCTCCGGCTATATTATATTAATCATATCATATCATATGTTTGCAAGCTCTTTGTCAATCTCTTGGAGTGTCTTGAAGCTCTGGTGCCTGTGCTGGATCAGGCTTTGATCACCACTCCTAACAATGAACAGCTGCTCCTTTTCTCTGTACCTGTGCACCCGAGGCATCCATCAATCAAGGGCAATTACATGCTATAGCTCCCAGTCTAGTGAATTACTGATGCTAAAGAGGGAGGATCCTGCTGCTCTCCTATCCTCTGTTCCTCCCTCTTCAGGCTGCATAGTTCCAGCTGTCCTCTTCACTATCTCTAGAACTCATCTAACTGTACAGTGACCTGATTCAACTTGGCAGCACCAAATAATAAAATAGTTTAAAAAAAAAAAAAAAAAAAGGAAATCGTAGGGTTTTTGCTGCTTAATAAGTTGGATTTGCTTTATTGTACAGATAGAGCACCAGAAATCACACAAGAGAGGAGCTGAGGCTGTGTGTTTAGGAAAGGGGAAACAGACAAGGAAGGAGGAGAAAGGAAGTGGTGGAGCAGGACCATTGCATCTTAAAGCAACCAGCTGTTAAATCCTCTCTGTTACACATCTGGCTATACTCATAGCATGTCAACACCTCTCTCTCTCTCCAGGCTTCTTCTGCCCTGCCTGTGAAATAATGATGTTCCGCTATTGCCATTTTACAGGAGAAGGCACAATCAGTGGGTCTCTTGACATGGCAAGAAATTGAAGTCAGGTGAGTGACTAGAATTGCTAGCCATTCCTCCTTACAGAAGGGGCAACTAATCTTTCATCCTCCCTCTTAATTCCTGCTCTTATATGATAACTTAAGTTCTGCTTATGAGCACACAGGGGTATTTTAAAACTGCACTGTAAAGGCAGAGTTTTGGTATCTTTCCTGTGTCCTTTTATCCATTAACTATTCCAAATAATCTGCTAGCTGGGGGGTAGAATGAAGGTTGCCTTCATTTATTGCTGCCCTGCTGTAATCTCACTAGTTAGCTGCCAGTTAGTTATCTTATTCTAAGATAAATATGCTAGCACTTGGATTTCAAATTGCAAAACCCTGTTGAGCATATTCATATCCAGGAGTGCTCCTAATTGGGGTTTTTATTAAATTTTTCTTTGTATTCAGGACCGGTAACATAAAAAGATATTATGGGTTTGAAAGCTTCAAGCCAATATGCACCAAAGATTAGCTTGCTTCTACATAATAATCATGCGGCACTTAAAAGTCACTCTGCAGACTGTACATGACACTCAGGAACATGTTTAAAAGCAGTGTAATCAGCTTTCAGTCTGGTCTTTCCCTTTGCATGCATTTAGAGTAGTCAGACAGAAATATCCTACTCACTGGTCTTGCAGAGCTCATTTTAACTATACACTTGTAAAATCTTTTAGTAGCATGGTACAAAGGCAGAAAACAGCCCATATAAGATCTTTAAAATTAGGTAACACACTGGACTGGAATGCTTCTGAATGATGACATATGAACTGCATTTCAGATTAGTACCAAATAATTTTTAATTGTCTACATTTTGGTCAGTAACCTCTTCTACTTGAAGAGTTCATGCAGACAGATTGCACTTTCCTTGTTCATATGCTGGGAGTATTTTTGCAGTATGGAATACTTGGTATCCACAATACAAGCTGTGCTATTTAGCTGTGATTAGTTACTTAAGTCATTTGTTATTATTTCCATTACCTAATTGGGGGAGAATAATTTATAATTAGCAGGGTGAGTTTGGCTTTCTGAATAAGGCAGTAATTTGTGGGATGGGATTTAGCAGGAAGTGGAATTAGGATATTTTCCCTTTCCTTAATTATACAGGTCTTGTCCTTAGAATCAATCCTATAAAGTTAAGTTATTCTTAATACTTTAGGAAGGGAATATCTTGATTTTAAGTACTGTATTCTATTTAAAAAGGAATGCAGCTCTGAGCTTGATATCAATTGTAAGAAGTATTGCTAGTACAGTTTGGTTTATGTCAGGGTGCATACAGCATGTGCCTTGTTTCTATTGAGCACTTGGATATCTTTGATCTGTGGGCTGTGGCTCTTCCAGTCACCCGTCAGTTTGAACCTGTAATCAGTGACAGAACTGTAGGCAGAGGCTAAAGGTTTGGTACAGGGCTCTAGTTAAAGCCACTCCTTGCTCTTAAGGTGGCTTCTTGGTACTACCTGCTGTTCTGTGGTACATGAGGGGAAATGAATTAGGATTTTTGACAGTTACGAGCCAGGAGCTTATTGCTACTTCCACTTTTGGTTGGACTGGAAGCCTTTATAAGGATACATTTAATGTTAAAGTCAGGGTAATGATGAGAGTCAGGACTGGTTGGAGACTCCAGCTTCTGCTGAATCTATATAGGAATATTATACTTCCTGTAAGATAGGTCTATTATCTTTAATTCACAACAAATCAATGTCATGGTGTAGTTTTAAATATTATTTCAAGCTTCAATATTGGAATGATTTTAGTAAGTTATTCTTTGGCATCTGAAGTTTTAGTTCAATCTACATTTGGCTTTCAAATTGCATTTTGAATGCTGCCTAGCAGAAATGAGAGACTGAGTTTGAAATAAAAAGTGACAGGACAGTGCATCAAGCATCTCAGTGGTCAGTGTTTGGGTGTTGCTTGGAGGGCAGTTTCGACCTCCAATGAGCTTACACAGCAATTGTAAGTTAGATGTCAATTATCTTCAGGGAGTGCTTTCTACTCTTCATGGATTACACAGAGGGATTAGTGTGATCTGGCTTCTGACTCAGATGTCTGCATTAAATACCTACTGCTAGATGTAATGAATCAAATCTTTTTATTTTTTTGTATGTTGGCAGTAGCACTAATGAGGATCAATTGCCTGAATTTTCAGCAATCTAGTCCTTCTCTGGAATTTCCTCAGGTTGTTTTGGTCAGTGATTGTTGTTCTTGTCAGTTACTTTGAATAAAGTTTTGAATCCTTTTGGCAAATATGGAAATACTGTGAAGATGGGAAAGCTGGAGTGAAGGTGGGTTAGTTCATTCCAGCTTTGTTCAGGCTTGATCTAATTCTGAAACAAATGTCTTTCCACAAAATGTTGGGTGGAGACATCCCAGATTCTGTAGCTCAGCCAGTCTGGCTATTTCTGTTGGAAAATTTTATTTCTTTTATACTTCTGTTCAAGTAAACTTTCAGCTTGTTTCTTCTTTCTGACATATATACAGATACTCCTGGTTCCTATACATTTGACAGAGTTTTCCCAACAAGTTCAGTGGGTGTGAAAACATTCAATAAGCAATACTTTATCACCCTGCCCCACCCCTGAAAAGGAAATTGTAGTGGTGAAGGGGCTTGAACAGGAATTGAATCTTGCTTCTCTGAGGGTTGGTATTAACACAGAATTCATTAATCTGTAGCTCTGGCTCAGGCAGGCATTTTCATTGCTCTTACCTCCTCCTTTCCCTTCCTCCTCTTGGCAGCTTGTCCTTGTTTGGCTCTTCCTCCACCATGGTTGTGAGTATGACTACAGAATATGTTGGACTGGGGAACTGTTCTGGATAGAAAAAATTATTATGATAGTGGCGGTACAGATTATATTTCAGCTGAATCACTTCCTTAGGAGACTACACAAATGTTTGTGCTGGGAGGACACTGTGAGAACCAGGATTGGAGGTGGAGTAGGAATGGCTTCAGCTGGCAAAAGCATCATTGCTGCCAAAGCCTCAGTCCCAGGAAAGTGCTGTGAAATCAAAGGCAAACCTGATCAAGTGACCTTATACAGTGTTGGCAGTGTATCTATTTGGAAGAGGGTATTGGACTAGGTGAGATCCAGAGGTCCTTTCCAACCTCAATTATTTTGTGGTTCTGTGATTCAAACTTAAATCCTGTTTCAGGCATCCTTTGACTCTTTAAGGCATTTGCACACCTTTCATTCAGCACGAATACAAAGCTAAGATCAAAAGTGTTCAACAGAGATAGAGCCCCTCTGGACATCTCGTATGCTCAACATAGTAAAAGCCAGATCACATTCACCCAATTTTTATTTACTAAGAAGAACACTATTGGAACTTTTCTTTATTATTTTCTGCCTTATCATATGTAAGATTTGCAAACCCAGCACTGTGTAGGCTGTTGTATTTTGATTTGTTACAACTTGTTAGTTGTAAATGATGTGAAAGCTGAAAGGGTGATGTCTGGGTGCAAACAGCAGATAACCCTGTACCTGCACCACTGTCAAATTTTCTGTGATGCCTGTGCCTGTTCTTCCATAGCCAATGACAAAGCAGGCAGTGCCTTCTGTTGTGGTACAGGACTATCCTTGAAAGCTCTTGTATTTTCTCTCAGGATCAGGGCCACAGTGAAGTGGTAGCAGGCTGCATAGTGATGTTGAACATACACTTGGTTGCTTCTTCCTTGCCATGATGCTGTTGCTGAGAGCCCTGTTCCTTTCCAGGTGCCTGGACTCATGCACTAAATGCAGAGGGAGCGAAAGAGAAGGCAGCCCCACTGTGGCAGGACGTCCCCCCTTCCCCCCGGCTCTGTGTATCACAGCTGGTGCATAAAGAGATAACCAGGGGTGGAAAAGCCCACCAGCAGTTTATCTCTGGCGCCAGGAGGTGGTTTACAGCTAGCTAAGAATCAACATCTTAGTCTGGCGAGCCGATGGGGGAGAGATAAGAGATAACTTCTGCCTTTGAGAGTCACGTTTTTATGACTATAAAAGATACACGAGTTATGACTGTGGCAGAAGTTTCTAACATCCCGAAAATGTCAGAGACTTCTCCCCGAAGTCTGGACGCAGCTTCGCGGTTACTTCTCCAGGAGATTGAGTGAAAGGATCCCGATGTGTGCCCCACCTGCCTTCGGATGGTGAGATACATTGAATCCTAGGTTTATACTATTTCTTTGCTAGCTAAAAATGAAAAGGTACCAGTATCGTGCACTGTATGTCAATCTACTAGTAGTATTTCTTTTGTTTTTCCCTGTGTAGTGATAATTTGTTTTAAGTCTTGTCTGTTAGTTTTCCTGTCTATTAATAAATAATTCATTTCATAATAGACTAAATCAGCTATCATTAAAGAACTTGTGAATAGAGTGGATTTTTTGGGGTGCTGGTCACTTCAATACACCTCCTGCCTGCTGCCATAGGCCTGGGCAAAGACAGGAGCTGAACTCATGTCAAAATCCATTCGTGACACCCACTCTAGCTGCAGTAATGCAGATATCAAAGAAAGTGCTGAAGTCCACAGTTCCCATCCATCTGGTGTGTCCCCCCGGGTATTCCAGCTCGGTCAGCCCCTACTACTTTCCAGTGAGGTGATATTCAAAAAGACCACAACATACTGCACAAAGAGATCCAAGGCCAAAGAGGAGCACTTTCTCCAGGGCTCAGAGTGATGTACTGTGCTTTTTCAGCAGCCTGCACAATATCAATAAAAAAAACCCCATAAAATTCTTTTTAGTATGCATGAAAGTATAAGCAGGAGACCTAATACTAAAGTGTTTCTAGATTTGAGAACCAACTTCAGCTATGAAAATTAAACTGGAATAAATCAGTTCCAAGCTGATGTGAATGTGTCCAAGTGAGTATTTGTAAGAAATGGTATAAGCAAATACAGCTCCACTTATTTGACATCTAGAATGGGATTCATCAATGGATTCAATGCTGAGGAACAACTACTATGCAACACAGGAGTTGTGCCATTTTAAGGCAGATATATAAATTAATTCATGTGAGTTTTATTCCAAAATTGCTTCTCCACTAAGTAAAATGATTCTCTAGATGACTAGTTCAGTTTTGTATGTTTACAGTAAAGGAATAAAAAGTTTTAGTGAGATGAATCTCATCCCTGGTTTACTACAGGTCTCATTGTGCCCAGGTTTAACATGGGGATACAAGAGCCTCCTCTTATTACTAACATGATCATATTAGCTCTATCTGGATCCTTTCCATACTGAAGAGAGGGACCTGTGGTGAGGTGGGACAGAAGCATACCAATATGTAAAGCTATGGCCACAGTCAGGCCAAGGGGAACATCAGCCACGCAGGGGCTTCGTGAAGGTGTCACTACCTAGGGAGCATACAGGCAGGGTGACATGTAAGAGCATGCCAACAGCTGATGTTGCCCAGACACAGGGCCTGCAAGTCCCTGGTGGCAACTAGGAGGAGTGTGAAACGCAGGAAGAAGCACCACAATAGGACAGTGTGGAGAGGGAGGAGAGGGAGGCTCCCAAATTTTCATATGACAGCTCTGCTTGCACTTCTTTCATGCCAACAAGCATCGCATATGGCACAGGGAGGGGCATGAAGTTACATTCCTTACGAGTTGAGAGCAAATTATTAGCTGCAGCACGTGAGGGATTTTTTTCATAAACTACTTCAGTAAAGTTTAGTGGTGAGTCAAGAGCTCAGGGATCTAGTCTCAAGGGGAATTCTCTGGTGGCAGACTTGAGAAACTCAAACCAGATGGCCCTTTTTTTCATACCACCACAGCTGTTCATATCACCATGGGACAGTCTGCACAGGGACACTGATGCCACGGAAATATAAATTGCTCTGTATTATTTTGCTGATGTAGTTTGCTGCCTTATGTGGGTCTGCTGCCAGATGTCCATGGTGGAAGAAGATCATATGTACTGACCAGCCTGTCTCCTCTGAGTGGGGGTGAGCCAGGCTGTAGTCACAACACCTCCACTTGTCAGTGATGTCACTGCTGAAACAAATCATTCCTGAAGGAGAACTTGCTCTTTTAAAGGAAGGCAGGGAGCCATTGCACATTGTATGTTGGCATGATATATAGTGGTTATTTGAACTAGAGAGGGCAAAATACCTCAGGCCTGTTGCCCAGGCTTTATCAGTTTATTTGGTTATCGCTGACAGCTTGCTGTCCCCAGCTCTGGGCCTCACCCAGGATGTGCAAGGTGCCTCTGAGTCAGCTGCTGCATCACCTCAATTTACATCATGGTTATGGTCTGGGGTATAATAGATCTGATTCATGTTGATTCATCAGCAGCTCAAATGTCTACACAGTCTGTGCTAGACAGAAACCTGGGACATTATTTTTCTCCTTTCATCCTATCTAAGGTATTCCTACTCTTCACCACTCTTTGCCCTTAGCCAAGCTTGACTCTGGGGAGAGTCACTGTTCTGCAGTGAATTGCTAGAAATTCTTCCTTCTCCCACCCCCCACCATTTCAAGGGACTTTCTTCAGCCTTCATGTGCTGGGTCGGCCAAATTAGAGGAGAAAATATCCTCTGAGGGAAGGCAGATTACCACCACCCCTCCCCCAAACCCAGGTTCGGGAAGAAAAAAAATTCCTCGAAGGAAAGTGAAAGAGAGAAACACTATTTATTAAACAAACACACAGAAAGGATAACAAAACTAAATAACAAAACAAAACAAAACAAAAAAAATCTCTCACTGTGGAGAGAAACCTGGAAAAATTCAGAGTCCTCTTTGGTGTGGCCTCTTCCTTCCTCAGAGATGGGTCGGTGGGGCCCTTCCAGGAGGCCTTGGAAAAGGAGTTCTCCCCTGGTGTGGTCCGATGTTGTAGAACAGTCCCAAAAAAGAAGAAGGAGGAAGAAATCCAAAAAAGGTCTCAGGAAAACTCTCTCTCTCTGGAGAAAGGGAGCTGAGAGCTGTCTGAAGAGCAAGGTCGCTGCCCTCCACACTCTGCCGCCGAGCCCAGAGAGAGCTGTGTGTGTCCTTGAGAAATTGTTTTGAAAAGTTTGCTTTCCTCTTGCACCCAGTCTTAAAGGCACAGGATTCATCTTCTGGGCATAGAGTGGTGATAGGGGATACACATCATAAAGTCATCCCAAGACACTTCAGTTGCAGAAGCACAGTGTCAGATGGGTCCTCACTGTGCTGCCAATCTGTGCATGTCTGCAGGGTGCTGCCCCTTCAGTTCTTGATGGCCCATTGAAGCAAGTATTTGGCAATTTTCTTTCCTTTGCCTTTCTTTTCCCCTCACTCAGTTGGGTCCTAATCTGTTCTTTTCCCTTTTAACCTCATGCAGAACTGGGGAACATTATGAGACAACAACATTAAAAGTATTGCAACGTTCCTGTGTTTTTTGCACAGCAGCTGTGGACAAAGCTCACAGAATACTGTGTTATTATGAACTGCAGGGAAAAATACTGCTTATTGTACACAGGCTGCTTCCTTGCTGCTGTGAATGTTCTTTCTGACCCACTGGTGTTCTCTGCAGGGCATGGACACCCTAAGCAGTTCTCCACCTCACCTCACCACTTTCCTCCTTCACCCTGTGCCCGGCCTTTCATTCCCATCCCTGCTTCATCCTGCTGGCTCTATCCCTGCAGCTGTGTGCCAGGAAGTGGATTGAACCCCATCACTGAAATGATCAAAGCTGAAGGGAGCTTAATTTCTGAGGGTTGTTGATACTCCTGATGGCTGCAGCAGTGTAGTCAGCAGCACAGCCCCATCGTCCAGTTATCAGGCAGTGTCTGGCCGAGGAAGTGGCTCTGGCTGGACAGGAACCTCTCTGGGGGCTTTGCCTTGCAACAAGACTAAGTTTTGTGGAACTGCTCCTGCCTGATAGGGGCCTGTCAAAGGAGCTTCAGTGTAATAAGAGTGGGAGATCCAGAGGATCTGCTCAGTGAGGCCTTGAAGAGGTGGTGGGGCAGGGTGAGAAGAATGGGAAGAAAGGTAGAAATGAGGGTATGAAAACTGAGTGCATCCAGACAAGGCTGGGGATGGTGTCAGAATGGAGATAGGGTTAGAGGAGGCTTTACTGGGGAGGGAGGAAGCTGAGCATCAGATCAAGCAGAGGGGAGTTGAATGGGAATGTCATCTTTTTACTAGACAGGTATAGCTAGAAAAAGCTCTGACACGCTTCCAAGCACACTGACTTTTCAGTGACATGGAGATAAGTTTATGTGCCTGAAAATCTGTTTGGTTCCTGCCCCTTTAATTTAATAAAAAATAAGATCTGTCCTTACCAATATTGCTTTGGTCATGTTCTCAGGCCATCACAGCTCCAAAAGCCACATGAATACAGCCAGAAGTAGTGACAGAATGATGTGTGGGGAGCTGGCAGTTGGTGGAAAAATTCAACAGCAATTCTTGCCAACTTTCCCAAGGATGTGATAAAACAGGCCCCTAACTTCCTTAAGCAGTCTCTGCCCAGCAGTAGATTTTACACTCTCTAGGCTCCCTAGAGTTCAAACACATTTAATGTCTAAAAATGCTCACCTCTCTGTTCTGTAGCTGAGTCCCTCTTGGCTTTCATCAAACTTAGCAGAGCTACCCAAATAGTAGATATGATGAGGATGGGTCCTTTACTGTTATCTCGCTGCACATTTTCCCCTGACCTTTATTGCCTCAAGCTAGATATGTCCACCATATGTGCCAGAGCTCCGTCCCTAGGCTTGCCATGGCACAGACAGTGCATGGAGGAAGTCCCCTGGCCTATGGTAACATGCAGCCTTTGTGTTTCTGGGTCAGCAAAGGGTAAGCAACGGTATACAATTTCAGGGAGGATCACTGGTTTGCAATCTCTCCAGGAAATTGTAATGTTCACTTAGACACTATCCTTAGTCTGAATATGTTAAGCCCACTGGTGAAAGGATAGCTACAATTTAAGTTAATTGTACAGTTACTGGAAACAATAAGAGTTCTCTTTGTAGTCAGTCCTCCCACTCATGGCATTTGCTAGTTTTGTATCCCCACTATCTTACACCACAAACCAATGGGGAGAAAACAGTAATTCTTGACTCTCTCTTTTTTTTAAGTGGAGGAGGCAACATTTTTGCATTCTGTGCAAAAGCTTTATTTATCAACAACCTTGCATATAAACTGCAATTTTCAAGTGTCTTGCAAAAGATTCTCACACATATCCTGAGAAATATCAGCAGTGGAACTGCCACTTTAATGTGAAGAAAGAAAAGAAGAAAAAAAGAAGTGAAATTGAGGGAACTGGTGTCAGGACTTTCTGTCTCTAGTTTTGGGCTTAGTTTGTTAGAAACTGTTAAATGGGGAGGTGAGCTGTTTTCAAAAGGCTTTTTGATAAAATGCAATCCAATGGAAATGCTTCCATACTTTCCTCTCATTTACACCACTGGGCTGTGGAATAGGTAACGAGGCAGCATGCTGTCTCAACAGTCCTTAAATCCAGAGAAAGCAAGAGAAAGAGAAATAGCTGTTTGCCTCTGAAGTACTAACAGTTGACTCTAAAGGATCCTTAAGCTTGTCATTGATAGGAGAATGCTCTTCTTCAAGTGTAAGAACGCTGTTTTGCACTTTATAGACTTGGGCTCCAATGCTGGCAAGAGTTAGATATTGCTGTGCGAAGAACTTTTCCCTGGGCATTCAGAGGGAATTTTCAATAGCTCTGCATGTTTACTCCCCAAAGCAGGAGTTTCTATGTACTTTCTGTGGACAAATGCTGGTGAAAGCAAATGCCAAACCATGTCACCACATTAAGGCCAGAAAAGCTGCTTAAAAAACTAGATTGTTCCCCTTCCCTTTTCTCAGTCAGTTATCCCAATTCTTACAGAAACTTTTTTACAATTGCAGCATAAGCATTTGTATGACTTTGTGGGGAAATATATTGCAAAAATTGCACATTTTTTTCCCCAGGGGCTGTTTTTCATCTGGATCAGTTGCTTGATCTGGTTAACCATGCAGCCACACAAATATTTATGATGGCACAGTACAACAGATGATCTGGGAGAAACTGTGGGAGTGGGAGAAAGAGGGGACTGCTTTATTGGTAATCATGTTCACTTAAAAGAACACCAAACTGTAGCTTAAAGAAGAAAGGAATAGCAGTGGGATGACACATCTGAGAAGGGAGTTGCAGCATGTGCATTATTCTCCAGAAATGAAAACACAGCTTCAAATATCAAATGGTGTCGTTACAGGGGGTGAGTATCAGCTGACACAGCCATTTCCAAATGTTGCAGTCTGCAGGCAGGGAGATTTTTCAGTATTTTGGTCTGTCTGAAACTTTACTTTGAGGGAGCTGGGAAGCTGAAGATGCAGATGGTGAATCCAAACAGCTGCAAAAGCAGTGATCTGCATGTAGAGGACCCCGTGCCTCCATGTGATTCACAAGATCTGAAGTGAGATACTATGTGAGATTTTTTTTTATAAATATGCTGGTGTCTCTGTGTGTTTGTGTGTGTGTGCAGATGGGTTCTTGCCTGGTGTTCTTCTCTTGAAAGTGTTCATTGTGGGTTTCTTTTGAACTGGTTTGTCGCTAGAAGGACAGCATTGCACACAGATTTATGTACTGCTATTTTCTTAAGAAGCTGTGCTACTTGCAGTACTCTTCTGGGCGCTGCATGCTGCAACGGCACTGTAGCCTGTCCAAGTCCTCACAGAAAGATAACGTGGCTCCTTGTTCCATGTCGCTGGTGTTCATCCTGACTTCTGTCACTTGGCACTTGGGCTTGTGTGGCCTTGGGAAAGGGCCCTCTCTTTGCCTGCCCACACCCACCAAAACTGCCTTTGCTGGGCCTTTGATGGCCTCTGACATTTGGTTAAATATCTCTGGGTTTTATGCCAAAACATTCTAGTTCCAGTGTATACAGGTTGAGAGGAAAGAAATTGAATAAATGTTGTTTCCTGCTTCCTGAGGCTCTACTGGATTTTATAAAACCCTTCAGAGACAATTTCCAGTCCAGAAAGGAGCTCACAACATGCTTCACCATAATTAGGCTAAAGCAGTTGCCAAGTCTATTCAGAGCCTTACAGCTACACGTGTGCTGAAACGCCTTTCTGGACAGAGGTCCAAAATGCTGGGCTATGTCAATGCTGCAGTTTCAACTCCCAGTTTGTATCTGTTCTTTCTCTACAGGACCCAAGGTGTAACTTAGACACATCCAAGCTAATTTTGAACACGTTAACTCAGTTGCCTAGAGCAGTCTAGTTAAGGGAGCAAGGAGTTCATTAAAAATGTCCTGTCAAAAAATCAAGGTAGATTAGGCAGCACTGAGCTCCATAGTGCTGCAGGTTTATGACTGTCTCTGGTCCAAAAGACAGAAGTTTGGTTCTTTTCCCATGGTACAGTATTCTGGGGGCTGTCATACCTTTACAGTGTGATGGACTATGCTTTTTGAATACTACTGAGATAAGTATTCCCTGTTTACATCTGCCTTTTAAGAGATTCTCTAGCCCACTATTGCATCTAGTCTCATAGTTGTACACAAGGTGAGAGAAGGGGTTTCTGCTCCGTAGTCAGTGTTGTGGGAGGATGGACTATGTTCAAGTTCTTTGATTCCAGACTAAATGCCAAGTCTAATTTAGCCTGGCACGTCTTGTGTTAGTGTTTCCAGGGACACATGAACCAGTTCCTTTTAGAAATGTTTTTTAATGAATGAAGTTCTGAATATCCAAGTGACACTTCATTATTCACTGCTACTTTATTTCAGTATATGTTGTTTCAGTCAGTATCTCCCTAGCTTTTAAATGAATAATGTCATTATACCTTCACTTCTTCAGAGGCTCTCAGGATCAAAGATGTCAACTATACTGTGATCTTCATTAAAAGGGAAAGACAACAGGGAGAGGGCTGCCTCACATAGTGAAAAGATCTTTTAAAAATCTTTGTCTTTTCAGACTATAATAATGGAACAAGGGCTCTCACTGGGTAATGGATGCAGGGTAAGAAGCAGAACAGTGCTGAAATCAGACAGTTTAGGAGTTTTCTTCTTTTGTGCATGGGGAAGGTGCTTTCCAGATCATTACAAATGCTTTGCTGTCCCTGCGTTTAACTACATTGTAGGAAATCTGATGGGAAGAATGACCTTCAGAATAGGTTTACAGTTCCAGCTGCTGCAAATTTAAGGGTAGGATTGTTGGCTTATAAAGCTATAAGTGAAAAAGAAGCAAAAATGTCTTCATCAGTTCCAGGACCAAAAATATGGACAACCTTTTTAAGTACTAGTTTTGCATGTCTGCATAACTATATCAGGGCCCTGAGGGCACCCCCATTTCTGACTACCCTCGCCCAGGCCTCTGGGGCTCCCCCCACCCTACCTACAGTCCAGGATCCCATGTCAGCCCCTGGGGCTGTGGGTGCCTGCCCCAGCGATGCTTCAGCAGAGCCACTCTCCAGCTGCCCACAGCCCTGCTCAGCTGTGAGTGCCCCGGGCTGGGCCCATGTCCCCATCCCTACAGAGCTGCCCAGTGCCTGGCGCTGGGACTGTCTTGGGTTCCTCGGTGCCTTCCCAGCAGTTCTGTTTTGCCATCTCTCATGGGAAGACCCCAGCCCTTGCAGGGCCCTGACAGTCATGTTGCCTTTGCTGGAATTCAGCCTGCACCTTTCTTTTTTCCTTTTTTTCCTGGTGCTTTCTCAGATGTGTGAATACATCTGAGCTGACTAAAAATATTCTTATCTATTATTCAATAACCTCTTCATCTTTCACCTTGCTGCTGGGTTGCTCTGTAAAACTTTAACAATAAGCTCATTTGATTGAAGTGGAGATAAGGAGTCAGCTCATATGTGCAGATTTTTGCTGGGGAACGAGTTGTGAAACCCATGTGTATTTGGCCTGTCTGCCTGTTTCAAGACCTATAGACACTACCATAGGTAGTGCCCTAAGAAGCAGGTGCTTGTTTGTTTCCACAGACATTTCAAGTGTGTAACATAGGACAAACATGTTCTTTAACCTTTATTTAAAAATATCTATTACAAAAGCACTGAGCTCGACTCTAATACCCAGGAATAGCAAATGAGCTATTCACCAATATGAAGCAATGCTCTAAACAGAGTATTTTCATCACTGTATTTTTTTTATTTGAACGATTCTTTTTCATCAGAATATTTGGTGAATGTATTTGACAATGTTGCCTTAAAGAGTTTATGACAGACACATGTTTGAGCCTGGAAGAGGGGGAGGAAGGGAGGGTTACTAATGTGAGGAGATATTGCAGACCACAACAACCCCCTGTCCCTCTTATCCTGTGTTGGCTATTACAACATGGTTCTGATTTTGGAAATACGTAATTTCTTATTTTGTTCCTGAAAAAAAGAAAGGGAATACATTTTCCAACATCATTGTGAGAAGAGACTGTCATTGCCCAGCCTGCACAATGTGTGCATACACTATACACTGGTAGTGTGAAAATACCTGTTTCATGGAGACATTGGCTGAGGAGTGATAAGGGAAGCCTATCTCTAATCCAGGCCATGGTAGTATGTGTGCTCTGAAACCCTTGTCCTACCTAACTCAGAAAACTTCACTACAAAGTATCTGAGGGGTTGCCCCAGTACAGATTGGTGGATATCTGTCACCTTCTGCTGCTTTTGCCACCAATGTGATAGGTGTGATAGCAGTGGGTTTTCCATGCTTGCTGAAGAAGCTCTTTCACTTGAGATATCCCTCCAGGTTTCCTGTGTAAGAGGTACTGAAAAATAAACTATTTGCTCAGAACTTCCTGGAATCACAGTTCTGAAGGAAGGGAGGGTTAAAAGCATTTTTTAAAAAAGACTTTAAAATCAAAAATTAATTAAAAATATCTTATTAAACCTCTTTGGCCTTAACTATGCTGAGAAAATATACTAATCTAGCACATAACTTGCATAAACCACCATTGTGTTTAATACTGGGGAAGCATGTCACAAATTTCTGCCCTTGCTCATTCCAAGGACAAAATGAAATGTAACATTGGCATAGTTAGAAAACACTTTACCTCATACATTTTAACACTGCATTTTCCCTGTATAGTGTTGAGCTTAGTTATTCTAATTTTATCTTCAGTAATGTGTTTCTAATTTTGTTGTTGTGGCTGTTGTTCCCTCAGGGTATTTGGAAATGAGATTCAGCATTTAAAAAAATGCTTAGACGTAACAGACTTCTAATAATGAAATCAATGAAAAGAGAATTTCTAACTATAAATACTGAATACTTTATCATTAAAACATGAAAAGTTGCTACTGTTTGTTGGGTACTGAGTTTTCCATTCCTGGTGCATTTAACCACTTGCTTGTCCTGGGGATATTCTTTGTGCATCTTGAAAACTCCGTTCAGAAGGGCCAGTTGACATGTTTTCCATCAAAGTATATGTCAGATGTGGTAGAACCCACAGGAGACCTTTTAAAACAAGAGGGCTGTGTGGCTGGTGCAGTGTTATGGCATTGGGACCAAGAGGCTAGTTTAATTTGGAAGCAACAGCAGACATTTCCTCTGAGAAAGAAATAAGTGCAATTTTTCTTTCACTTATCCGGAAAAGTTGGCTTACTCCAGATCTGGAAGGAGGCATGTACGGCTAGGCAGGATTCAGGGACTTTCCAATAGTGGCTCTTCTTCACCTGTGTGCAAAGGTGATACATATCTTGCTATATGTGCATTCTCAGGAGTTGGGTTTTTCTTCTGCGGAAACTCTTCTCCATGTTTCTTTCTTGGTGGCAGCTTATCTGCTCTACCCTATGTCTCCCCAGTATTTTTATCTGAACCATTGAGGGCATCTGGAGGTAAAAGGAAAGCCCCAGAGCAAGAGCTTTGAAATGGCCAGTTCTCAATTTCCCTACTGGCCATAGCATTAGCAAAGAAGAATCAGCAAAGGTGTCAGTGGGGCCTACACTTGCAGATATCTTCATTTACATATCTGTAGATTACTCAAATAGGATAGTGTGTTTAAAAAAGGATTATCTTGCTGGGTCTTGTTTTCCAAATATGAGCCCAGAACAAGTTTTTACAGCTGATATACAATGGCCTGATAGAAATATTTATGGTAGAAATTCTGCCAACTCTTTAATGACAGCAACATCCTAGCTACGTAGCCACTGGAAGACTGTTGTCAAAATGACTCTTGCTTTTAAAAATTACAGTATGTTTGGGGAATATTGCTTGGTGCTTCTAAAAGTAGAGGCTCCATGCCGGTTGGTGGTTACCGAGCCCACAGGTCCTGGGTGCCAATGTCCCCAGGCAGCTCCACCAGGAACAACAGGGGTGGGTGCTCATGCAGCACTTCTCCTCTTCGGGTGGGTTCACAGAGGGTGTGGGACCGCTCCTCACCAGCTGCACTCGCTGTCGGCTGCAGAGCTGCAGTGGTAGCTCTCCTGTGGCTCGAGGCAGGAACAGTCCTGGTGCTACGTGGACCACCTGCATGTTGCTTGGAGAAAAAGCAGCGTGTGCCCTAAGCCAGGACATGCAGCACATCCCAGCTTAGGCACTCACTGCTTGCCATGGCTGGCTACCACATCTTGCCTGCCGGGAGACAGGACATCTCCATCAGACTAAATGGACAACGATGTCTATATTAAGATATTTTTGATGGAAACACACCCATGAAGCATAAGGCTTCCTAAATTTTTTGACTACTCTGTATGTGACTGTGGGGGATTTTCATCCTCTTTTTGATCCTGATTTAATTTCCCAGACTTGGAGCATTCCTGGTAAAGAATACCAAATATGTAAAATTATATCACGTCTCTAGCGGGGTGTTACTGAATACCATTTGGTGTCCTCATGGAAAAAAAATGTTGACATGGCAGGCTTATGACAGGGGGCTCTGCCTTTGTGGCACTGCTGGATAACCTCTCTGTGGACATGTCCCTGGGAGATACTCAGAAACAATGGTCTCACATGTTGGTATGGACAGAAGCTACCTAGAATTTGGATAAAAAAGTAAATGCATTTGCTGAGCCATTCTTGGTAACACAACAGCTTGTACAGTAATATATTTGTTATCATTGGCCTGATTTAGCAGCAGGTTATGTTGAGCACATAATATATAAAAACCCATGAACAATAATATTGTGATCTAAGATCACTGAGCTTTAGCTAGGCGCAATTAAATGAAAATCGGTGCCAGTTGTGTTTCATGAGTGCAACAAAAAGAGGGCTGTGTTTTTGTTTTCCAGAAAGTTGCTGAATCACATCACTGTGCAGCATATATTCCTCAAATGGCCTTTCTCTAATGATGGGAAAAAATAAGCAAAAAAGAAAGCAGCAGCAAACCTGTATTAAAAGTCAAACAGTGAACAATATTATGTAGGTTACATGAGGAAAAGTTATATCCTTTTATTTTATTTCTCATGCTGCATTGCCTTGGAATTGAACGGCATAGAGTGTTCCTTTTCTCTTTTACTGCTGCATGGCTTGTGCTTAACTATTTATGTTGCAGTGCTATGACCTCCTCTTGTTCCCCAGGAGACACACACTAAAGTATTATTAGACCTAAGTGCATGGTGAGGGGAAAGCTCTTACTATAATTTTTTATGTATAAATATTGTATACGTTATACTCATCCTTAGACTTTTACCAAAATGTAAGTTATCTGATGCACACTCTGGTGGCCAGTCTTTCTGCAAGAAGAACTCACAGGTGCAACACTGTAAATAATGCATGTGTGTTTGCCATATGTTGTGCACTGGTTTTATTTCTGATTATTATTTTTAATTTAAGAATGCACATACTGCTCAGTCAAGCTCTGAACAGGTGTTTTTTAGTTGCTAGTCCATCGGTCTCTAAGACTGAAACTGGATTGGTTTAATAACGCCCAGTTTCTGTTAAATTTTCTTTTTGGTCACAGCTCCCTATCCATTTCAAAAAGAAAAAGAATAAGAATATGAAAAAAGTCTTATCCTCTCTTTTGTTGGACTATAATAAACACAGTAAGGCAGAGGCTCTTGGTACAGATTTGTGTCATGCTCAGCAAACACAAGTCTGTCTAGGATGGGCCTTCTATGCTTTACAGCCATACAAATAACTACCAGCTTTCTGGACCTTCCATACAGGTATACATGGGTTAAAGACTTAGAAATTTTTGTATATGCACATGTGAATTCAAATACACATAATGTTCAGTTCAGTCACACAGCATCTTCTGACAATAACTAACCATGACATTTCTGTATATTCTGTCTTTTGAATCGCCTCTGCTTAATTCTTCTGCTTCTCTTCTAATTCTCTGCTTCTCTTGTCTGTGACATGGTTAGCCTTTTTTTAGTTATTCTTTTTGTTCGACAGGAAATGCCAGGCTTTTTTGACTACCTATTTTCCTTTTCTTCTAGGCAGTGCTCTATTACTTCGGCTGTAGGTGTTGGAAGATGAAATTCTGCTCAACTTCCAGGCAAGCAAATCTCCATCCTGCAATGTGAAGAGGAGTGGCTGAAGTGCTGGGACACCCCAGTGACTGGGGGAAACATTGGGAAATTCCTGACTCCCTGTAGGGGACCAAGTGTGAACACGGAGAGGGAGGAGGAAGATGCTAGGTGTGCACCTGCAGCTCTCTAGCCCATGCCCTGAGAGGCAGGTCTGGTGCTGCTCCCCCTGTTTGCAGACCAACTGCTCTGGCCCTTGCACAGGGTTCTGCTCCCTAAGACGTCCTCCTCCACCTTTCTCTCTCCTTTCTCTCAGGGTCATCACTTAAGGTTGAAAACTCCTCTTGCTCAGGAAAAGAAGGCGGCCTGCTCCCTCTATAGGCTTCCCTGGTTGTTGCTTTCGTGAAACCCATCCAGGGGATCAGAGCTGCATGCAGGCTTTGAAGACTGTCAAAAACGCTGAAGTGAGACATATTTTGCATTTATTTTAAATTTAGGGATGGTTTTTGTGTGTGTACATGTGTGTGAATATGTATTTGTGTGTATATGCATGTGCATGTGTGTATACATATACCCATACATGTTCTCTAACACCAATGTATATAGTTACTTTTCCTGCAAAAGTCATGTATGAGTCATTTAGGAGCTCCTTAGTTTGTCTTTTTGTAGAACAAGTGCATGATCCTTTTGTGTGAACTTGCTGTTTGTTAATCGTTTCTGACAACAACTCCCTGACTGCATCCTACCCTTGTTAATGGAAGAGACACCATCTGAGCCAGCAGTTCCATGAACTCAGGCACCCTTCGTCCCCAGTGCCCTCTATTCCACCTGCTTTTGTCTCATCTCTGCCCCAGGACTCTGCCTCCTCAGTTGCACCAGCACTGCTGTTTCTGGCATCGTTCTGGTAGGAAAAGCAACCTGTATTAAGAACAACTCTTTAAATAAAAAAGACTATTTGTAATTTGGATCAGCTCAGTGACCTGATTTACAGCAAAAACCCAAAAACAGTTACAGAGAAGCATCAGTGTGAAGAAGCAGCCGGAGGCAAGGCAGGGATGGGAGACAGACGTTCCCAAGATGTCCTTGCAGCTGAAGTCCCCCTTTTGAGTAACTGCAGCTGCCAGCCTACCTTTGCTCTGGCACCAATATCAAAGGGAATTCCCCTCCACTGCCTGAAGTCACACTTTAGGGAAAAACGGACACATTGGTGAGTTATATATTAACCATTATAGAGAGTGGCAGAGTAACAAGGCAGTGAGTTACTGATAAAAAAACCAGCAACATTTCCATTATGCAGAGCACGGGTAATAGCTCCTAGGGAAAAGCTGCCCAGCTTTTTCCACTAAATTATACTGTTTTCAATTCTTCCATACTTTGTGAAATGTGAATACATTGTTCAGATGTTTTCAATGCTAAATAAATGCCTCTGGCTGTTTCTTGTGGGTAGCTGAGGGGAGAAGGCAGGAAATGTTTTAGCTAAAATGATGCAGCTATTTCCAAGGAAGTGTCAGAAGAGCAGCATACAAGATTTCAGGAGTTACAGAAAAAACCAATCATAGCAGTCATTCAGCACTGTGCTCAGTTTTCCTTCCCAAGGTCTGACCTTACTTTGTGTTCAGCATTATCAGAGATCTGCTGCAATGAAGTTTATGTACTTACGTCTCTTAGGACACAAATTAATTGCTTTAGCTTAAGTTTAAAAACAGAACCTTGCCAGAGATGACAAATACAAGTATTATGTATCACCAATTAAATGACTAATGTTTTATTTGTCTTTGAAGTTTCTGGTGAAAGCTGAAGCATAATGGTGAAAGAAAAAATAATTTAAGTTACATAACACCTCACATATGGAATTGATAATGCTCTGTTTTTGTACATTGCTCTTCAGTGGTTATATATATATATATATATAATGAAGGTGATTCCATTTGGTATCCAATATGTGCTGTGCATTTAATTAGGAGATTCAGGAGATTTAAACTTTTTCACTGAAGATGGGATTTTTTATAGAAGAGCCTTCTTTTGTTCAATATGTTCCACTACTTAATGAAAAGAACCCTGTCCATGTTTCAAGTAAATTGTTTGGTTTTCAAGTGACATTTTTTGATCTTCAAAACCACAAAAATGATCCTTGCTTTAGACCAAAATACCATCTTTTTGAACTGAAAAAAAACCCCAAACCAATCCCCTTTTTTTTTCCCCAAAGCACTTCTTATTTCAGTAGCAATATATTTCCTTAAAGCTGTATGTTTGGAATTGAATTGCATGGAATTTATGTAGCCAAGGCTTTAAGCTTTCTTACATAATGCATAACATAACCAAAATCCCTGAGGTCTCTTTATCAGGAACTCAGCTAGACAGGCACTTGAGAGACCCTTTTTCTACTCCCAATACTATGGGAAGCATACCCTGCACTTGACAAGGTGAAATAAAAAGGCATTCAGATAACAAAAGACTGGTAATAAATACTAATGCATTCAGGAGAGTTGAGGGTAGGCCATATTCTGGGCAGGATACTGCTGAAATGTGTTTGGGAAGGGAAATACAGACAGGGGTTTCTTCTTCACCCCTTAGAGCTGCTGACCACTTCATGTGGGTCAGGGTTGCTCTGGGATGTGGAGGCTGCATGTCCTTTCAACCCACCCCGACCTCTTCAAGATAATAGAGGCATGAGTAAGGAAGATGAATGATTCTGCTTAAATAGCTGGTGCTCTCTGCCAAGGAGGCAACTTGTGACAGAGGAGAAGAGTGATGAAAGGCAAAAAGGGGTAGCCAGGATTAGGTCAAAAGAAAGGCTAAGCAAAACCAGAGAGAGAAACATTTAGGCAAAGACTTTGCCCAGGGATGAGTGATGCAGAGTTTCTATGGGATGGATAAAACACAGGATACAAGTGTTCTTAGGAATAGTGTGATTGTTGGTTGGATGCAAGGGCACTGTATGTGTACTAGCATTGCAGATACTGATCATCTTTAAGCTGGTGCCAGAGGTTTGTCACATATACCAATTTGTAATTGCTGCCAGTTTTCTGAGTACAGTGTGCCCAGATGATGATTGCAAGTCTGCAGTAAGAAGCAGGAAAGTTGTGCTTGTATCTGATATTCAGACTCCAAGAAAAGGGGAGAGAAATATAGGTCTTTTATATGACAATTTTGGCCAGTCTCATCAGAAATAATAAAAAAAAGCTTTGTACTTGCCCATAAATTAAACACCTGTTGTGATGAAAACACAATATCAATTTCCACTTGTTGGAAATGTTTTGCATACAGGCTTTGGCAACGTCATTTTTTCTCACAGGAAGAAGACTGTAAGACAACCCAGCATTACCTTTCAGATAGTTATGCCATCATGCTACTGTATTGCACTACCAGGGTGTTGCAAAGAATGCCTTACAATGTAGAGCTACCCAAACCTAACAAGGCTTGGGAGTGGCATATTCGTTACTGTATGTATGACCTCATCTTCAAAGGAAGATTAGCATTAGCAAACCTAATATGATGGAAAGTTGGGAGGAGTTGGTTTAAATTTTGTTTCAGCAACAGTAGGGTTCAACTAAAAAATAAAATCGATTATTGTTGTCACCGTCTTTGCCAGTTCTATGTGTAAGTGTTCTTTTTTATTTCAGCAGAGGCAATTGCCACAAAAATCAGGACAAACAAATTTCTCGTGTATGTGCCAAAGCAACATCAGAGAGTGGTATTCAGAGCAGTTGGTATGGCTATTTGGGCTGCTCAGTGGGGCCATGAAGATCATGCTTTGGGCTGGAGGCAGGCACCTGTGTCTGCAGAGCAGAGGAGGGAGCTGCCAGTAGCTGCCAGCAGCCAGCTCTGGTGTCAGACTTATGCAAAGCATGACTAAAACAATGCCACTTCTGAATACAAAATTCCTCCATTTCTTTCTTGCTTTAGTGAGAAGAGCTCTGCAGATGTGGGGACAAAAGTAGCCAGTATTTCCTCTCTTTTTACATGCTAGTCAGCCCTGTTCATGGGGCACTGGCTCATCCCTCTGGCTTCTGAACTGAGAAAAGTAGATGCTCCTCTTCCAAGTAACTAATGAATCATCCCTTTTAGTACATAGCATGCATGACTGCATTGTTAAAAACAGTCTTAATCACTCACTGAGAAAAATGTTATTGATCATTTCTCCCTTTTAGTTGTTAAGTGGAAGCCTTGGGAGTTGTGACTCACAGCCTGTGTGCTGTGGCAAGCCCAGAAAGATTTAGTAGATATTTAGCTTACTATAGGAGCCCTCTGCATCTTATTCCTCACATCTTCCTAATATAGCTATAATTTGGGAAAATTGTACATTTCTTAGTTTTATACTATTCTAGAAATCACTGTTTTGCAGATGTATTTGACCTGAACTTTACACCAAAATTCAAAGAAGGATTTTTGGTAGGCAACTGACTTGTAGCTGGGGATAGGGCAAAACAGCTCTTGGGCTGGAGAAAGCCCACCCCTCATTTTGCCTTTAGCTCTGTGGTGTTGGACATGCCGTGCATACAGCAGTTCACCCTGGTTTATGAGCATTGGACTATGTGTCAACAGAACAGTGAAATAAGGAAAAAAAAAAGTAGTAAGGCTAAATTTGAAGGTTCTTGTCAGCTTCCTGGAAAGAGAATGAATGGGTCTGAGGTAAGAAATAAATTCTGTGGTTTACTCGGAATGGCTGAAGGTAGAGAAGAGTGAATAGTTTTCAATGTGATATGGGAAAAAATGTATCTGTAGCTATTTCAAATGTAGGTAGATATACTGATAGACGTACTTATATATGAATTCCATAAAAAATACCAGACTGAAAGATTATTATTAATGCCAAATGGTCAAGTTTTCAACTGGTGCAGGATACCATACTTAAGACAGTCTATACCCTCTTAAATCAGTCTTTCTATGTTTGCATGGCTGTATTCTATTATTACATCCAACTTATTTAATTGAATCAATCACTTGCTCATTTTTCCACAAATGCAAAAGAAGCTACAGGGCCTCCATGGAGAAGGAGGAATAAGACATGTAGGGTCAGTTCTGGTAGTGAGTGATTGAAGCATGTTTGTTGTTATCAATTTTTTTCTGTTATTTCCCCTAAATAACCTGTCTCATTCATTCTGAACAGAGACCTTCCCCACGTGCCCCTCCATGACACTACGTGACATATTGCTGATCAGCAGGTCCTCTGCTCTCCCACCACAGCCTTCCTTAGCTTCTGGAAAATGAAACCAACCTCTGCTGTGAGCAGACACTAAGGAGGCAGGTGTAAGAGGGGTAAAAAGGCAACCAACTAGTGATTGATAGTGTAGTGATACTAAAAACACGTGCATTACAAGATTTCATCATGTTTGACTGTAGCTGGGAGCAAAGGTGATGTAAAATAATGTATGATAATAGTTTTCTTTCAGCATTTTTGCCTAGCACTGGATAAGCAGCCTTTTGTTTCTTGACCTGTCATTACTGGGAAAAGTATTGCCATCAGCTGTAGGTCTCAGAAATATCCTTTGATACATGGCAAGGAAATGGGATTTATTTTGAGACAGCATCTTGCACCCCTGGTGTGTTGCTTGATGACTGTGGTCACTTGATGGAAGCATGCTGCCATGGGGGAACAGCCCTTGGGATCTGTCCCTGTGTCAGCTCAGCTCTCACAAAATGACACAAACCATCGTGGAGGAAGCAGGTGTTCCCAGTGGTATGACAGAGAAAGAACAGACAAGAAAACATTTGAGAAGAAGGGCATGCAAAAGACCCAGGCAAAACTGCATTTGGTGTGTTTAAGAGAGGTTTCAGTGAGAGCAGAGATTTAGAGTGAGCCTTGCTGGGGGATAGCTCTGGAGAAAAGCCGAGAAGCCCCAGGGCCTCCTCAGCCACCACAGGCTGTTGGGGGGGGTTCAGGTTTTGAGTGATGACCCTACAGATGCAGAGGAGTGTAACTTGTAGAGCTGAAATCCCAGCCATCCTCTGAATGGGGTCTAAAGGATCCTAAAATATCAGTGAGAAGCAAATAGTAACTGTACAAAATTCTAGCCTTTACATAGTTTTGTCTAATTAGGAAATAGCCTGGCCCTTTGACAGCTGAAAGTGGACGGACCTGCTGTAATCATCTGTAACAGTTTTTGCAATGCAGAGATAGTTATAGTAGCCAGCACTTGTTCTTTGTGAGTAGCAGGCATCAGGAAACCAACATCTTTAATAAGAAACAGCAATTTGAACTTCTGACCGAGACTTCAGTTTGAAGTCTCTTTAATACTCCTAAAATATATTTCAGTTTTAAGAACCTCATTCAGCATCAAGGTTTGCTTGGATCTGAGAGCACCTTTTAATATCTGCTCTTTTTTACATTTATAAAAATAGTACTTAAGCATCAAAGGAACCTTTAGAAAACAAGTTTCTTGGATCAATTCAGTAAATTGCTTATTGCAACTAATTGCCCACCACTTCATAAAACCCCATTCTCTTTTATGGCTCTTCCTTGCAAAGCCCTGGTGAGACTGAGATAACTCCATATCTAGTACCCCAATATTTAAAGTATAAGATTGGGACCCTCAACACATTTTTTTTCCTTCATTTTCCCTTATATTTCTAAGTCTCAGGCCTCCTTGTGAAATTTCAGAGCCAGGCCATTGCATTGTGCATCTGGAGGGTTCCCACTGGTTCCCACACTCAACCACGTCTGATGGCATGGTCTCAGACACCTCTCTGACAGGAACATCCACACACTATCCACCCTTCCATGTCAACAGAGTCCCAAGCTGTGTTTCTACCTAACAGGAACAGCAGCCCTTAACGGGAATCAAAAGTCAGGATGACCAAAAAAAGCCCTCCTTAGTCATGAACCACATGTAGTGGGTTTTCTCTTTCCTTAGTGTAGACTGGAATATTGATTTCAAAACCTCACTGAGGTCAGGTCCCACTCTGTGCAAGAGACCCAAGAGTCCAACATTCAATATTGGGAGATTTCTTTGAATGTCTTGAAAGGAAGCACTGAATGCCTCCTCATTTCTTTTTCTGCCTTGGGCCAGGCAATAAAATGGATGTCCTGTACAAATTACTGTGGACATCATATTGCTGAGCAGCTGGGAAATGATGTAGCAGTAGATAATCCTTGCCTCCTTCCTAAAGACAAATGACATTTTTACCCTCATATTTTTGCAACTATACTGCCAGAACCTGGGAGTACACCATACAAGCTTAAAAAATTAAGATTTTTATACAAATCAGTATTGTCTGATTGCCTACCAAAAATGGGGCTTTATTATTCACTATGGGAAATCTCTGTATTTGATCAGAAATGTCTAATATGAATAAAATGCCCTAACTTCAAAGAGTACGCTTGATTTTCCATTTCTCGATCATCTAAATCACCTGGCAAACCCATCAAGAGATTTTGGTGTACTAAACACATATTCTAGCCAAGTAGTAAAACCACCACTGAGACATTTTTTAGGTTGGATGATTTTATTTGGTTTTGTAATCTTAAATCTTAAAAAATTATTTATATGATGCTTTTCTTGCTTCTTTGGTTTTAAAACTTTTTGAGGCAGAGAAGGCCCATGCTAAAACCTTCTACAATATATAATACCCAGTTTTGGAGGAGCCATTTCAGTGCCAAGCTGGAAGTATGGAGTGAATATTTATTTTTGTAGCAGATACATCACTGTCATTGCTCTTACCATTACTAACAATCATCTGAGAAAAGAGAGGTATGGAGACCAGGCTGTGGTTACATGGCTTGGCAAATCGGGCTTCAGAGTACTTAACCATAGATCAGAAAAGCTACCAGCACAAATAGCAAAATTTCAGGTGTTGTACAAATTTATTCTACCTAAAAAAACATGTTAACATTGTTTTAAAGCAGTAACTTTCTTCTGGCCAGCTTTATAATGGATTTGATGTGATAGATATTTGCCTGCAATCAACTTACAGTCAACAGAAAATATAAGACTGCTTTAACACTATAACCCACACTCTTCTTAGCTCAGATAATACAGAAATTCAGTGAATGTGTATTTGTTTCAGATTAAAGTTGTATTGTTAGTTGACCCAGTAGTGCATCTAGCTGGCATTAATGGAAAGGAGCCTCAACTGTTGAAGGGCTGATCCTTGATAACTCTGTAACCATGTGGCATTTCATCATGCCACAGGAAATGCATTTGTTACCTTTTCCTTCATTGATATCCAGTGCCTCTTTGCCCGAGGCTTAAGTATAAACATTTTTATTTTCCATTAATAAATTAGATCATTCGGGGATTTTTTTGCTTCAGTATTTTATGAAATTGCAAATTGTACCTGCTCTATACCAGAAGATGAGTGAATGGTCCGACTCTTTATTTCTTTTGTGCAAACATTTTAGCTCAAAAAAAAAAAAAAAAAAAAGCTTAACTGAGGAAGATTTTTAATCCTCCTTTGCTTATAACCAAGGTTCTTCCTCATGTCTAAATAATTACTACAATTGCTACATAGACAGGTTTGGCTAGTACTGCAAGAAAATCAAGGGCTGACTAGCCAGCATTTAGCAGTGTGCATTTAGCTGTACATCTTAAAAATGGCATGTTGGTGCCTAGATGCAGTAGACGTTGAACATTAAAATACAAATCTGGAAGACTTTGAGAGGTTAACTTTATAATAACAGATGCCATTAAGTATTATGTGATTAATGTAATGCTATGGGTATATTTATTTACAGTTTTAAGAAAGCCTGTCAACCTCCTTTTATAGTTAAAATTTGGCCTTTTTATTTAGCAGCCTGTATTCTGACCATTTAAAAATGTTTAACTGAATTGCTGATGCAACACATGTACACAGTGACTCCCAATAAAGCTAACAGTTATTGTTTCTACTTATATACAAGACCATGAACAAATAGTGCATTAATGTTCAGGGAGAGAGGACAGAGTTTGAAGCAGTGCTGTTTGGACCTTCCTATGTTAAAAAAGAAACCAAAAAGCCAAACAAACTAACCCAAGCAAAAGCTTGTTATTGCACTTGGTTAGATTTGTGTTTGAAAAAAAACAACCCATGTCAGACCTTCAGCATTTTTTGCAGTTATGCAGAAAGGTGACCAAAATGATGCCCCAACTATTATCATTCAAACATTAAATCTTCATATACTGAAAATTCATCTAATATTTCTGCTGTAACTAGGAAAGTCCTACTAAGGTTAATTTTAATTATCATTAATACTGACATGCAACTGATCACTATTTCCCCTACTTTTTTCATTTGGCATTAAAACCGCTTCGCTTAAAAATCTTTGAAATAGTCTCAAACATGCTTAGTCTCATGGAGATGAATAGGTTTGTGTCTAAGAGGAGGGAAAGAGAAGCTGCATATGTATATTAGGACATGCCAAAGTGAACAGATAAGTAACCCCAAAGAATCTGTTATTTAAAATATTTTAATTTTACTCTGCAGTGGAATTCCACAAAGCCCCTTTCTTGTTCCTTTTGACCTATTTTCTGTGCCATTTACTGGAAAGTACCTAGGAGAATTGCCAACAAGTCCTAACGTCTCTGGAGTAATGGGATCAGAATGGCCATGGTATCACCACAGTTTTTTATGGTGGAATTCGAAAATATTTCTTTTGTGGCAGGCTTTCAACTTTATGCAGAATAATTCCTTACATGAGGCATTTGGCAAAGAGTGCTCTGCATGACTCAGCAGCAGATTTTCTCCATCTCCGATTTTGGTTATATTAATATCAGGTTTATTTTTTACATTAAGTTATACATATTTATAACTGAAGTTCCCTTGCATGCTGCTGGACTGTCTCTGGTTCCAGTGCCTGTCTCTCTGGCTACCCCAGCAAAGCTACATGGCATACGCTACACAGGGATTCAGTATTGAGGTGGAAGGAAAAAGAATCAGTCACTGGAGCAATTTTTTTTGTTGATAATAGGGATAATTCTATTATTCTGTCTTTAAATGGGGTTTCTTAGGAAGAGCTGTGCAAATTTTACAGCGTTCAGATTCTGCAATACTAGAATGAAGTCATGACTTTGAGCTCTTGGATTTGGTATTAATGCTAGCCATGCATCCTTTATTAGTACACACAATCATTACTCATGCAAGTAATTGCACTGACTTGAAAGAGGCTCTCTGTAGCACAGGAACCGGCCTCGAGTCGCCAGCTCTTTGTTAGGGACATCACCACAGAGTCAGCCAGGTTCTAAAGCAGCTGAGCAAACACACTCGCTCTAATACGTGCAGGATGAAGTGCTGGTGCTCTGGCCAGCCTCTTCAGTACCACGAGTGGAGAATTGGAGGGCTGTTATTTTGCCCTGTAGTGAGAAGGAAATGGGTGGAAGGAAGGAACCATTGGTGATTAATTCAAGAATAGACTAAAACTTCCCTATGAGTTGTGCCTAGGTCCTTAGGGAAGCAGAGGTGGCTTCTTGTGCCTTTCAATGTCCTTTTCCTCTGCTCCCCACTGCACACCTTTTGAACCCGTGGAGCAGTATACCTCTAAACTGAAACAGGCATAGGTATCTCAAAGGCAGTTAAATTTCTTGGGTTTCTGAAAAAATTAATTACTGGGTGGAGGTAAAAGATCCATATTTGTGCTACTGGAAAGATTGGCAAGTCAAGCTCCTGTGCAGCTCTGAACTGACCGGAGCACATCCTGTGTGGTGGGGATCTTGAGTGACCTTGGAGAGACAGAAGATGAAGTTTCTTTAAAGGTATATCTGTGGGATATTTTTTTCATGGGACAATAGACTTAATGTCTTTCACTGCTCATAAATCATTTGGTTATCACCACCTAACTTATTGCCAATAAATGTACTAATTTACTAAATATTAGTAGTAGTATTTGACTCTTCTATAATGCTTTGCATCACAAACATCCAATATCTTTTCATCATAGAGAGATATCAGTATTTCCTTTTTTTATAGCTGGAGAGTGTTACACAAAGGACCATTTTTGGGCTGAGTACAAAATTATATACAGTTCCCAAGTCTAAGATTAGTTCCCAAGCCACTGATTATTCTGAATCTGCTAACAATAGTTTAAAACCAGCCTAAATATTTTTCCATGTTAAACACACTTATTTCTGCTACTAAAGCAGAGGGGGAAACAAAAAGTCAGTAACAAAATACTGAGAATTCAGTCTAAACTGTCAAACTCTTCTGAAGGCAAGATATATGCTATAATTTTAATACTTAGCTATTTTCTATTTTAAAGTATATTATATGTAAATAATAAGATCAGTAACAAACACAGATTTTCATAATTTGAGAACTCTGAAAAGCCTTTTAGCTGTTGTTAATATCTTAGTTCTCCTATGGCTGCTGTGGAGTAGATGTACCCTATTTATGCAGGTGGCAGGCAGGGAGGGACTGGCAGCTAGCTGCCAGCTTTAGCACTGTATAGCAAGGTCTAAGTACCCCCATTATAGAGCAGTTGTCCATATGTGCTGCTAAATAGCCCTGCCTTCAGCTGAAAATATATTTTTGCCCAAATCTGCTCTTCATAAATCTTCCAATTTTGTTGGACACCTTTCATAGAATCATCAAGGTTTGTAAAGAACTCCAAGATCATGAAGTCCAATCTTTGACCAAGTATCACCATGTAAACGAAACTGTATCCTTTAAACAAACTGTGTTCAACTGAGTTTCATAGACTCAACTTGAAAGGAGAGACCTTAAGAAAAAGATATGGGTAGATTTGAAAGCAACTTACTGAAAGTATATAAACAGCACACAGTGACAGTCAAAAATGTATAGTTAAAGAGCTAGGTAAAAGAAAACCAACCAGAGGCTGATACCTTTTATAAATAGGACACTTAAAAACAACGTCTTGAAAAAATGGGATACTTTTCCAGTGCAGCACATCATGAACCAAAGGAGCTTGTGACCAAGAGATTTCGAGGTCAGGAATTTTACATGACTGAAAATAGCTATCGATATAAACACTGAAAACATTTAGGACAATAAATAGCCCAGAAACTTGTAGGCCATAAGTGTAAGCAGGCATATGTACTGTGCATATACCACATGTGTTCCTTGCCATTTTGTACCAAGTGACAGCAGGTCCTTGTAGCCCTCAGTTGGGCAAGAAGATTGTATGAACACCAATTTTGTGAGCCATGGTTCAGACACCATTGCTTTTTATTTGACTATATGCATAGCCATTAAAAACAAAGAACAAACCCCCCAAATCCCAACAAAACCCTGTAGTTATCAATTGGAAGATCTGAGATGTGCTGGTGCACACCGGGCCATCCTGAATACTGCTTGTACCGTCAAAAGACTGATTTCAGTTCTGTAGTGAAATAAAATAATGCTGTCTTTGACAGATATGCAAGAGGTTATTGTAGTTAAGACTCTCAGCCTTCAGCTTATGTTTAAAGGATAAGGTACTTGTTCCCAGCTGGTTTTGGAAAAATCTTTGCTGTGATTGTGTTCTGAGACTTTCTACCACCAACTGACTCTTTAGAAAGTCATGTTTTAACCCTCCTGGCACCAAACCCTTAGGAGAGTTTATGAGCTTGGATGAAATGAAAGTTTACAGCTCCCATGCCTGAGGACACAGCCTATATACTAACAGCTGAAAATTCTATAGAATTTTAGGAGAGCACATGATACGAATTCATAGGCATTACCATACATACAATAATTAAAACCAAGGACTTCTACTAAAAATGGGACAGATTTAAATTTTTCCTCTAGATCTCTGCCCCAAGGGTGAATTTTTATGTGCATTCTCTGGTACGTAGTAAAAGCAGCCACATGGCAGTCTTTCCTTACAGGCAGGATTCAATAGGGTCTCTCCTCTCCCTGGCTAACTACTTAAATGTGTAGGAACTTAGTATCTTTGAGCCTTTTCTGACTGTTGTATTTTATTGAATTTGGCCCACAGATTAACAAGTTACTGAGGGAATGATCGTTGGACAGGGAGACAGATGCATGTGTTCAGTCAAATATCCACACAAGGAAAGGATCATGCATTTCCTTTCAAATCCTGCTAAGAAAATCCTCCTCTGATAGAAGACAAAGTCCTCAAATCCCTATCATCTTCCTCTGAGTGCTCAGGAATTGCTAATCTAGGAAACTAAAAAGCATTCTACAAAGATGGGTTGGTTAAGTTACTTGGGTCTGGCAAATTATGCACTCCAGCAGTTTGTTATGTAGGCTGTCACTCTTATTGAAATATCTAGTAACGAGAGTGATATACTAAAATCTGCAGTCATTTCTGCTTAGATTCAGAGTAAGTATCTATGGTCTGCCTAAATATTTAACAATCTGTGCAGCTGTACAAAACCAATCTTATTCCCATTATTAATCCCAAGTACAAAATTCAGAAACAAACCTAACTGCCAAATTTCAAAGCCCATTTGTACTATGGACACATGAAAATGATGTCATGGGTGTGACCAAAGTCATCACTCATCCGCTGAAGCCATTACCAAGTGTGTGTCTCCTCTTAACCTGCTTCAGTTGTGGATTCAATGACATTAACATGAAACACACTGGAGCCTGTAGCTGGAGCAAACTGAGTCCAGTCACACAACGCTGCCACGCTTCAAGCCTCCAGCTGCGGCAGCCAAATCCTTCTGGTCATGTGCTCACAACTCACGCAACATCTGAGGATTTTAGAATGCTTAGAAATGTCAGCTTCTGAGTGGAAAAATGTTTTTGATCTTTACAGCACAACTGGTGCTCTGCTATGGTATTTGTTCAAGCCGGCACAATTAGTCATTGACCAAGTTTATTATTTACTCGTGACCCTTTGTCTGGCATCCAACATGTGAAAGTCGCAGCTTTTGGATAGAATGGGGAACTGTAACTTGTTGAATTGTATGTTCTAGAGGGTACTGGTATTCCAGCAACTCTCCTGCCACGTCTGATGTGGGGTTTTGCCTCAGCACCTACGGATACTGATTCTTTCTCAGTTAAACTGATGCTTTTGGGTTGTCCCTTTTTTTTTTTTGAAGGTAGGTGTGTGTTTGTGTGACTAAAATGTTCTTTTCTGATATTTAAAAAAACACCTAATGGCTCACGCTTCAAGGTCGTCTTTTCAGCTGAGGGCTTGAAGCAAGGAGCTGCTTCATCAGAATTAAATTTCTGGTTAATTACCCAGAGAAGTTTGCTTCAACATTCCTCACTGAACGCGCATTTCTCAGTACTTTCAATGCCGCACGAGTAACAACACGGCGCTGCATTTGCGCTTTGCCTCCTTCAGTGAGCTCAAACTTCTCTCGGATGTTGCGATTGATGCCAGTAGCAAGGGGCCCGCAGCTGTCGGGAGCCTGGGGCATCCCCTGAGGGGAGAACGGCCGAGGGCCGGGGGCAGAGACACCGCCGCCCTCCGTTGTCCCCCGCAACCAGGACCCCTCTCTGGCGGCGAAGATC
>VZRO01003400.1:113470-131325 GCA_013397915.1 Daphoenositta chrysoptera | reverse complement strand
GGCCTGTCGGAGGGACGAGGGGCGGCCCTGGCCGGCGTGGCCCTTTCCCCTAGCGTCGCGGCGTCTCCGCCCGCCGCCTGCGCCCGTCGCCGGGGCTGCGGCCGCCCGCGCACAGGGCAGGATCAAGGGAAGCCCTGCCTGGGGAGAGCCGCCGCCGGGACCCGCGGTGATTTCCTCAGGGGCCGGCAGGCAGCAGCTTCGTAACGCCGAGAGCCAGCCCGGCAGCCATCGTCCGGCTGTCTCCTCTGTTTTAGGAACCGGCTTTTCCAGCAGCCCTGCCTGGTTTGGAAAGCCGAGTTGTGACACTGGTTTACGAAACCCCTCTGGCTTGCCCAGATGCCCGCGCCGGTGCTGGTCGCCTTGCAGCTGGCCTGCGGCTCGGGTGGGAGCTGCCGGGAGGCGCTGGCGCAGGGCAGGTGCCGGCGGGGCCCCGCTCCGCGCGGCCGTCACGGCGGGCGCTCGGCGCAGGGATGCGCCCAGAAGGGTTGAGTCACGCCGGAGACGGGCAGGCAGCGCTCCAGAGCCCGCTCCGCAAGAGAGCCGTGTCGGTGTCACGCAGGAGGCGCTCAAGGATATAGGGGAAGCCAGCTGCTCTCCCCGTTTTATCTGCTGTTGCTTCCAAGGCGTACTGTCTGTGTAACACCTCTGTGAAAGAGTGTTTTATTGGAAACGCTGGCTTGCTCTCCTTGTCTGCCATGCAAAGAAGCGTTGCTACAAGAATGAAAGTTTACACAGGGGAAATAAAGTAAGCGTACCACCAACTTTTTTAGTGTAAAGCATACCTCGGACTGTTTTTCAGTCATAGACCCTGAGCAGGTGTTGATGTCGGTCTATTTGGAGCTTCGTGTTTACAAGGAAGAACTTCCTTCCTGAAATTTAATGGGAAGCCCTGCTAACAAGCAGGGAAACTTAGTACGGACCTAATTAAATATTGGCAGCAGTTAACTGGGTGTTTATTGGTTCTGAGAAATACCAAGCCATCAAGGAAGGCTTCTGTGGGAGAGGAAAAAGCTTCATACAGTGCCAAAGGATATTTGCCCCTAAGTATGAATTCAGCTAAACATGTCTTATAAAAATCTAAAGTCAGTGCAAAAGTTTCTGTGTGAGGTACAGACATCTTTTCCAAAAAGATTGAACAAATAGTTGTTCTCCAGTTGCTCCTGAAAATTACAGGGTTACGGGAGAGCTGATTGTCAAGAAAGGTGAAACAGACTTCTTCCTGCCCAAAAATGAAGTAGAGAAATGCCAAGATTTTTGAAGGTGTTAACCTTTTAATTGCAGAAAATAACTGGTTTTAAAAATTAATCTTGTACTAAGAGGGGCTTTAGGCATTTTGTAAAAATAGTGATTGCATGCACAACCTCGTACATACCATTTTAACTTGCAGTCTGATTGGCAAACTGTGAAAAATACTTCTGCTGTACTTTGGTATTAAAAATGAACCTTAGGTTTATGTCAGATATTTTCATAAAGAATATAGTTATTAATATCTTTCATGTGTCTCATGCAGTAATTTGCAGGATAAGGAACCTCCTCTTGACCCTTTTATTCTCCATCCTTTGTATAGCTGACAACCCCTGCCTTTCTGTCACTGAAACATAGTTTCTTGCATACCTCTTTGGTTTGTTGTATGATTATAGGTGATGCCACCCTTTCTAGCCAGAGAGCTAGTCATTAATGGTGATGTAACTTGAGTTAGAAAGGTACGTTTTTTGAAAAAAGAAATTCTTTATTACATTCCTTGTTGTTTAACTCAGCTGGCTGACAAGCTGCAAAGGAGGATGACAATAGCTACAAAGATATGGTTTATAGTTTTAGTTATCTATTTGAAATTCTGATGCCTGAAGTTTCAAAACATCAGATGTTTCTTTTTTATACCACTTCTCTACCTTGATCACCTTTTTATTTCTTCCACAGTTGTAACTTCTGTTTTTAAAAGCATTCTTCACAGTGACTTTGAATGACATATTTTCAAAGTAGAAAGTATTATATATTGAACATTACTCATTTAGTTTTTGAGGTTAGTCAAAACCATGAAGACAGCCATGCTGTCTTCAACTAGCTCCTCATTTTATGTCCTTTCCCTACAAGCTGTTTCTAAATTTTATGTATGTTTTCAATGTGACATCTCAGGGATCCACCTGTTTTGTATGTTTTCACCAAAAAACCCCCTTTCGTACATTGTTGCCACTTCCTGGTTTCATGCATTGTTCATCATGCTGATCTAGAATAAGGTAGTCTTTCCCAAAAGGCATCTGTGTAGAATGTCCAAGACACAACTTTCCTGCTCAAATAGTTTGATTTTTGTCAGTGGATTCCTTGGAGAGCAGTCTTTTCTTTATTGTGTTCAACTCTGGATGCCCTCTGTGGGCATTGTGTCATCTCTCTGTTGTTCAGCCACTGGTGGGGCAGTGGCAGTTGCCTCTGGCCTATTAAAGCACATCTCCCTTCTTGTATTTGCAAGGAGGAGGCATTTATTTTCAGCTGATAGAAAACTGATTAGTTTGACCTCCTTCTGAGCCTTCTTCCCATTGCTCATGATTTTTAGTGAATGACTCATCTATTGGACCAGTGTGACTACTATTTACATATTTCCATTAGTTTTTGTCTTCATTTTTTGTCTTTAACTGGATGTCTACAACTGTTGGCAACTGTGCTGTGTTTGGGTTGCTCTCTGTGCTCCTCTATTGCTTTCTGTTTCACATTAATGTTTGAGTTTTTGGTCTTGAGATCTTGTTGTCTGGGGGAGAACAGGGCTTTGCAGGCATTTCTGTAGCTCAGGTAGTACAGTCACCATTTCTCTTACTCCAAGCTCAGGCACAGAGATATTTACTTGTCTGAAACCATTGCATCTCATGCCCAACTTATAATTTTCTTTTTACATTTATAATTGCAGGGTTCGCTAGATAGCATATTTACTTGGATAGATGCTGAACTGCAGCTGTGCTTCGCCCTCTCCTCAGGAGTCCAAGGGAGCATGTGTGCCTCTTCCTGGGCACAAAGTCTGCTTGTGTGAAACTGATGGCATGATGGGAAAAAAAGTTTTATGCCCTCTGAAGTCAGGAGTCATTTCATTTTACAGAGTCATAAAGTAGCGTCACCCTGCTTTAGAAGTAAATGGTGTTGCTGTTCTGTATGGCTGAATACCCTGTTCCTAGCACTGAGAGTTCTTCGGTAACAAGGGCTTTGGCCTTCTTACCTTCTCATTGTCTTGTTTGTTGCTCCAGGACCTTTTTATGGTTGTAGTAATACCCTTATGCAGTATTTAAATCTGTGCTGGAAAAACTGTTACATCTGTATTTGTTCACATTTTCTCAAGGCTTTATCTACGTTTTCAAAGGTTTAATTTATTCTGAACTTAAAACTGCTGAAAAGAGTATTCTAATTGAAAGGAATGTAGCTATAGACAGATAAATGACTATGCAAAAATGACACGGTAGTGGTCCATATTTATACTTCCTCATTTGGAAGCATTAACTCAGCTCATTCATTATATAATTTTCTACTCCTTTTCAGAAAACAAGCTGCAATCATTGTCATCCTTTTTGTTGTTAATGATGTTTCTTTATATTAGCTTGCAGTTTTGAGAAAACACAGAGAACAGCATTATGAAGTTTAGCAAATTACTTCTACAACTCTAGGGCTAGCAGTAGAAACATGCTTCTCTGCAAAGTAAACAAATATAACTGACAACTAGGAGATAAATCCTAACTAATCAAAGACTAACTTTGCATCAGTCTTTCAACTCTAGGTATGCCTTCAAGTGTCAAATGTTAATTTTGTAATTACACACACACAGAAGCCTGTGTGGAAATTTTCTTTTCTTCTGGTATTACTAAGTCATTCATTTTCTCCCTTGTATAGGCCATCTGAAAACAAAGAATGTCATTCTGAGTCTTTTTGTAGATCACAAAGTCTTAATTGTTCAATGTGTTGGGATTCTGTTTTTTTTAGTGGAATGTGATACCACAGTGGTACAGTGGTGAGCGTAGCTTAACTGTGTGTGTGAACTGATTTGATGATGCAATGATAAATTAAAAAAAGACATTCCCAAAGCCCCACGCTTTATTTGGATGGTGAAGGATGTTTAAATTACATTCCAACCTTGAAAGATAAATTAATTTTATTTTTGGTCTTGGCTTCCATAATATTCTTCCAATTTTGTATTTAATTTTTCTTGTTACTCTGTAAATTTTGCAAATGGATATTATGGACTATAACTTGAAAGTTACTTAATGACCTCTTTCCTTCCCACTCTTCTTTCCCATGCATGGCACTCATCAGAAAATGTCACCATTTGTACTAAGCTTTCTAAATCTAGCTTGGAAATACACTTTCTCTTTTAAGGATTTGATTTTTGAAATGTTAAAAGGATTTTACCAGGTACTGTGTAATAATTTGTGTCATACAATGCATGCAATAAGACATGCCATCCAGTGCTTATTAGCATGATTATAGCATGTCTGAAGTGTTTCATAAAGCAAGTGCTTTAATCCACCATGGAGTAACAACAGTGTACAGTGGAGTAATGACAGAAGAACTTGCATCCTAGAGATTGCAATAATCTCAAATTTGTAGTGCTAGAACTAGCAGAATTTAATATACAAATCTCACTGCAAAATGGAGTCAACTCTGGGGTGAAGTGGAATGGGCAATTAGCAGTGTACAGTAGTGTTTTATAAGGAGTTACGATATGAGGTGAAGAAAATATTGTGTTAATTTTTGCAGAAGATTCTTGGGTTTGGGACAAAATGATTGATTAGGTGTGCTGAGGGTGTATGTTCAGATATTGCAGAAGTGGGGGTAGATGCTGCCTGTCCCAAGAGACAGTTGGACCATCTCTTAGTGCCACTGGAGCATTAGGTGCAGTATTCTAACTTCCCTGTCTTCCTGGGACACCTGGCTACAATTTGTTACTGAGTTACTTAACTTGTATTTCAAAGCTTTCCTGCAGGATGTATGTTTCTGTGGGCAGCACTTCGTAGGCTACAGAGCAATCGGGGCAGGAAGGGAGCTCGGGATCTCCCTCGTCTGAGCAGTGAACAGGATCAGCTTGGAGGTCATGAGCAAGTTGCTCAAGCCTGTCTCACACTGGAAAAGCTGTTCTTTACATCCAGTAGGAATCTCTCATTTCCGTTTTTGTGTCTGGGCCTCCCACTGTGTGCTGCTTAGACCAGCATGGCTTCCTCTTTTTGACGGCCTCTTCATGGGCGGTGGTGTGGCTGCTGTTTGGCCCGCCCAAAGCTGTCTCTACTTCCAGGCTGAGCCAGCCCTGGTCCCTCAGCTTCTCCCAGAGGTCAGATGCTTCATCCCCAGATGTGTTGGTGGCCTTTTGCTAAACTCACGCTGCTTTATCAGTGTTCTCCCTGGACTGGAAGAGCAGTATTTTGACATGGTCCAATGGGTGCTGGCCAGCGGGGAATGATCACTTCCCTTGATCAGTTGGCTGGGCTCCCTGTTAAATCAATCCAGGCTTCTGGCAGCCCTCTCTGCACACAGGGCACACTGCGGGTTCTTGTCCAGCTTGCTGGCTAACATGAGGCCTTGGTCCTTTTCAGCAGAGAGACCTCTGTTACTGCCAGGAGTTTTCCTTCCCTGGCACAGGACTCTGCATTTGTCCCTGTGGTATTGCATAGGGTTCCCTGTGGCCTATTTCTCTAGGCATTTCTAGGTCCCTCTGAGTGGCAGCCCTGCCCTTGAGTGTATCAGCTGCTCCTCCCAGTTTGATGTCATGTGGAAACTTGAAGAGTGTGCACCTGTGGTCCATGCTGGGATGTACCTTGTTTACTGTCAGTGACCCTGGGAAAAAGTACCAGTGCCTTCACTTTGACATGTTTTGCCTATGTATTGTATCTTTTTACCCCCTTTTTTGCCTCTCCTTATTATTAACTTGCAGAGCTTGCATCACCTTGCCTATAGCTTTTGTATGCTGTATTAGAAGGAAACTGTGTTCGTATTTTCTTTAGGAATACAATACAGCTAACATGAAAAAGACATGGAGTAGGAAAACCAGAGTGTGTTGATCACTTAACTAACAACCTGAGAGAAGGCTGGAGAGAGGAGAAATGGTTGTCTTCTCTTACTGTCACCAGCCCCCATAGCTTACTCCTTCTCACTTCCCTTTGGCCAGTCTTCAGAGCCTTTTCAAAACGGAAATGTATTTCACTGGGAGTTAAGTCCTTAATCAGTAAACTTGACTTGTTAATTACAAAATTTTAGATTTGATTAATAATAAAAGGCTGTTATGTTTGTTATGTTTGTTATCTGTTATCTTTTTTTATCTATGTAAGTTGAAAATAGAACATTGTTTTTAAAACAAAGCAGGAAAATGTGCTTAATTTTCAAAGAATGGGAAATCATGTGTGCTGCAGATATCTTATAAGAGGTTATATAACTCATTTGTCTTCAAAGAAAAGGATGTATTTGAGCAATAAAATTCTTCTCCAAATAAGATTTTGGAGGCACCAAGATCAGGAAACTAAAACTGTCCCTCTCTTGGTAGATTTCAATCTATATGTTTAAATTCTTTATCCTCTTATATTAAATTATAAAATCCTTTATAACATCATAAGTATTTCCAGATAGGCTAAAATATAGCAGTAACATTACTTTATCCCATTTGAGATTGTCATACTAGAATTAGATAATGAACTTTTTGTTCTTTGTTGAAACCAGGATTGCATATACATATTGAGATAATTTTTAAATAATATTTACTTTGAGAATACTTACTCTTCTGCCATCAGTCAGCAGACATTTTGGAGATGAGTAAGAGAAGTTAAATCAAATTTAAATCAAAGTTATGGTTAAATAAGGATTATAAGATACAGTCCCTCTACCCAGATTTTGAATCGTGTAGGATTTAAAGTTTATTTGCTAATTTTATCTTAATCTGTAGTTTCAAATCAATACTGTTGTTTTGATTTTCAGCATATTTATAGGAGTATATCTTTATAGATTGTCTTACTGATTAGCATGTTTTAACTTTGCCACAGGCTTGATGATTATTTTTTTTTTTTTCAAATCAAGGCAGTGTGCCTGCTTGTGTACTTGTTGAATCAGCAGGGTCCTCAAACTTTAGTTTTCTGTCTTTCATATATTTAAAGGCTTGTCCAGAATGTAGAGAAGTTATCAAGAAAGTAGGATGATACTAGTTTACTACTTTTGAAACTTTTTAGATTTTAATTTCTAATGTTTTCCTATAGGATATCTCAACCTAGTTTAACATCACCAAGAGTGATACAAGGGCCAAGAGTTCAGCCACAGTTCTTGTGTTGTGTTGAGCATTTATGAGAGGAAGTGGTTTAAAATCCCGGCCTTTGCTTCTGGTATCTGCTTGGTTTTTTACGTATGGAGTGTTGGATAGAAGCTTTTGTTGAAGTGTTGTGCTGGAAATCATACAATTGCTTGTCAGTTTGTTCACTTCGTTACTCTTGTGGAGGGAAAATACCTCTGTATTCCAAGAAGTAGAAGAGAGGCCTTTGCAGAGGATATGTACTTTGCTTTATTAAATATTTATTAAATATTAAAATGTAGACTCTCATTTTTCTCTTCCCCATCTATTTCAGACTCCAGGTAGAGGTGGGTCTCAGAGTTCAGATTCGGATTCATCTGCCACACCTGGAAATGCCGTGGACGTGAACAACGAGGGCTCCTCAGAGGTACTGTGCACTGTCATGGGACTGGTGTCTGAAACCTTGGGTGCTGTTTCTCTGCTCCATGAAACTGTTGGGAATAACTTTTGATGGCCTTCCTAAATAAATACTGTACTAAATCAATACTTGCAAAAGTCATCTTCTAAAAACTGTTTGTTATTTAAATGAAAAAAAGGAAGACTAGGTCATGTTTATATGTAGCTATTAATTAGGCTTATCTATCCAAGTGGTCACAAGCAATCCTTCTTGTAGTTCTAGAGATGAATTATTAAAATTAAAAGCAATTAGATATAAGCTTAAGACTCCTTGTTAATAAATCTTTCATGAGAGCTGCAGAAAACAAGGCTTGACATTTTATCATGCTTGTACTCCATTTTCACCTTGCTTCTGCTAAGCTATAATGTATACTGGAAACCTCTTCCTTCTTGTGAAGTATCAAACATACTGGGTTTTGTTTGGTGTTGGAGTATAAATCCTATCAGTTTATGTGCTGTGTGCCATACTTAATCAGCAGAATAAGTTGTTATTCTTGCTGCAATCTCATATTACAATGCCTTTGTATTTACAGTGTTGTCAGACATTAACGCTGAAAAATGCACACTGACTTCACTGGCTTTTGAAGCTTGTTTGTGCTAATGTAGCCTGCTTACCTTATCTTGAAAACGTTTTGAGCTTAACATACAAATACAGTGCAGGGTTAATTACCCCTATTACAGCATTAAAGGGAGCAAAGTGCCCTTTCTTACACTGAATAAAGTGTGTGACAATTCAAATACTGCTGTGTGTGATATGATAAAAGATAACAGAAACTTTCACTGTGCTGTTTAAAATCCTGTCTGTGCATCTGCTTATTTCTTCTTTCTTGAAGCCTTGATGCGGTCAATGTAATCAGACATTCCTTAATATTTCACTGCATGTTCTACAAGTCATGCATTTTTGAGTCCAAATGTGTTTTGTGTGCATATTTAACCATCCCTGAAGCAAGTAAATATTCTTAAATTGCAGACTAAAATCTTACTACTTTTGTAGTTGATTAAAGCATAAAAATGAGCAATGAGACAATTGCATCTTTCTAAGATTTGGCTAAAATGGTACAATTTTGTTAACATGAGTGCAACATTGCTAACTGTACAGCTTGTGGGTGCCATAAAGTACCTCAGTAGTAATGGAGCAGTATTTTCTTGACATGGGATGAGCTTTCCGAGTGGTGGTGTGCCTGCACTATTGCCCCATTGGCTGTTCTTTCTACTGAGTTGAAACTGAGTCAGACCAAAGGCTGCCTTGTCAATCTTGTTTGATATGCATGTGTTACATAAAAAAGTATCTTTCAGTTGTCCATAATTCCTTGCATTGGGTGTTATCCTTAGCATAGAATTTCAAAGTCTGTTTGAAACTGAGCTCTGAACCTGGTGATGGGTTTTTAGATTCACATGTAATGCTACTGGAATCTGTTAGCCTTTCTCACAGCTTGCCTGAGGTCTTGTCTCTCCTGGCACTTCTCTTCAGGATCGCCGTAGGTGGTCTCTGCAGAATGTTTGCTGTCTGTTTTATTGTGATATTCCTACCATTATTATACTGTCAGAAATCCAGTAACTTGTTTTCACTCCAGTTTCTTGGCTAGATTTTCTAATTTGTATTGTTGCAAGATTCAAATGGATAATAATTATTAAATCTGTGCAGATTTGTATGTTTCCTTCCTCCTCAAGCCTGGTTGAAATAAATCCTGATTTTTGAGACCTGTAGTATGAAACAGGAGTGGGGAAGTCTGAATTCAAACTGCTCAAGAAGAGGTAAAAGTTTTCTTAAGTCCTGTCTGTGACCATATTGGAACTTCAGGTCACACATGGACCCATAATGAAGTCTTTTATTCCCTGTGCAATCTGCCCGAGGAGGAAACACTTGAGTCTCTCTTACCTTTGTAGCTATGTCCCAGTGCAACTCTGTCTGCAGTACAGGGTTGCTAAATAGTCCATGCTTGCAGTGCATCTACCAGTGAGATGATGCTTTCCTTAGTGTAATGTAACTGTCTTACCTAGGCAGGTTTGCCTCAGCCTCTCCTGCTGCTGTTGCAAACTTGCTTATTAATTTATAGAGGCATTTCTGCAATCTCACTGCACCACTCTTCCCTCTCTCTCTGAAACATCTGAACACCCTTATGGGAAACCTCATGATGGATGTGACATGATGCCTTGTAATGCTTCGTTCACAATTTGTTATGCAGCTTGTTCCTCTGTCACATGAAGCGGGTACCAAGAGTGTCTGGAAAACACATAATAGTATGGAGCATGGTCCTAGTTTTTAAGGCATGTTTTAGATTTATTTATTTTCATGTCCTTAGTAACTGTTCCTTCTTGCTTTCTCTATGGTATTGGTATAGTTTGCAGAAGTCCTCTCTCCAAAAGGAAAGCAGACTTTGCTTTTGGTGATTGTAGAGAGCTTTCAGCATAAGAATTCAAACTTTTGATTCCAGATCTGCATTTTTTATGTCTTTATTAGTTTCTTAAAAACAAATATACATTTCACAGGGCTTCATCTGTCCACTATGTATGAAAGTGTGTGTAACTCCCACTGATCTGTCTGAACATTACCAGAGTGAGCACACTGGGAAGGAAGGAAGACAGGAGCTTCGTGACCTCGCAGCTTTTAGTGTGGGTCTTGTTCATTTTGTTTAAATAGTTTTGATAATGGGCTGCTTTAAATGAACTACGTGTTTTCTTGTGGTTTGGGTGTCAGCTTTTTAAATAGCTTCTTTTGATTCCTTGCTTAAACACAACTTGATCTCATATGCAGGATTTCAAAGTATACATTAAGCAGAAGAATTAATAAACGTCTTGTTTTCTGGTGTGCACTTGTCTGTCACATGAGACATTTGTAGTATTGGAAGACTTGCAGTCACTGATCTATATTTTTTTTTTAGCAGCTTTTGCTTGGTTTTCTTATTTATAAGACTGTTTCCTTATTTGGTTTGCTTCACATCAGACTCAGTACCATGATAAACATGGTGTTGGATCAGGCACATCCTTTGTGAAAAGAAATGTTTCGAGCCATTATTAGCTAACTGTTTCTTAAAGTGTATTTCAAGTGCAAGGTAGGTACATTGGGTAAAAGAGAACTGAGGGTGGGAATATAAAAAACTCCGAAGCTTCTCTTTTTGAACATGTTTAAGAGCTTCTGTATTGCAGCAAAATTATAAAAATAATTAGAAAAACAATTTTTTAATATATAATCTTATTGGATTTTTTTTATGCCCGCAAGAAAATGCAAAGGCTGTTTCACTTAATAGATGTAAATTGTAGTGAATTTCTAAATTCTTGCAGTTGTGCAGTGTAAAACTGCACAATTAAAACAGAATATGTGGTTTTATGCTCCAGAACTAGAATTTAGATTCTGTAAGTTAACAGCTTCCTGCTGCACAAAGCTATCTTATTCTTTTTGCTGCAAACCTTGAGAGAGCAGATTTGACTTCTGGGGGTAGGCAGCTTGCTGTGCACTAAATGGGTTTGTATAGAGGTGAAGTTTTGCATCGTTTCTGCCAGTGTTACTTTTGTTGAATTTTGAAATCTAAATGTTTATTCTGGGATGTGTGTGTGGTGTGATTTTATTGTGTTTGTTATATGCTAGGTTATTTGCTAGGTAGTGCTTTTTTCCTTCCTTATACTTGATGTGTATTTGCTCTGTATTTTTGAAGGGAAAACTTCAAATTGTTGGATGTTATTCTCAAAGACAGTGGAAGAAATCAATACATTGATCATTCTAGAGATAACTTGAGATGTCATTTCAAGCGTGAAGTGTCACCTGTTAAAATAAGGAGGATCTGTGCTGTGGTAAGACTGACCTGTGCTGCTCTCTTGGAGTGGTGTGGGACCTCCTCAGAGCCAGGACAACTTGAGTATGGCTTTTGATGGACTCCTCACTGCCTCTTGTTGAAGCAGAGGCTGTCAGTAGTGCTCTGTTGTGGTCAAGTCAGCTTTTTATTTTCTTTATTATCTGGTCACAATGCAAGTGCTGTACTTGAATAAGCTGTGGCATTCCTGATGTGATGGTGTGAGTAGATTGTGGGATAAGAGCCATCAGACGTTTTGACAACCTGAAGAAGTTACTGTTTTATTTAAGCTGGTTGTGCTTAGCATATTTTATGGAGTTGACTGCAGGGTTCTTGCCCACTTTGAATTTTTGTTTTTCCAATGTCAGTTCCTTGGTCAGTACTTTGCACTTGTCAAGAGCTGATTACAACTTTTTAACTTGATAAACTGTGTATTGAGTGTAGCACTTAAAATACAAATTCTAGCTGTTGCTGTTTCCTGTTGCTAAAGCTGTATTTCTTTGTACTTTGGTTCAGTAAATATCTGTAAGAGGTGACATGCAAAGAAAGTGAATATATGCATGAGGGTTTTTTTCAGTTTGATCTTTTATTATATTGGAACGCCTAGAAGCATTGAAAAAGTGTTAATAGCTATCGTCAGTTACTAGTATGAAAAGTTTAAAATGCTTGACTACTGAGAAACTGATTGTTTGCTGATAGAAAATAATAGTTTGCATTTGTAGTGAACACACTGAAACAGCAACACAGCCAGGTTGTCATGCCTCCTCCAATCTTTGCCATTTCTGGGACAGCATTATAACAATGATATCATGTCAATGTCCTCTTCTGTAGCAGACGTGGAACATTGCTCGGTTTGGCTAACTTAAACTGGTGTTTAGTGTTACTGCTTGTGGATAGTACTGGGAAAAGTTCAAATACCTTTTGTTGGAAACAGTGCTGAAGAAGCTTGGGAGTTCAGGTTTTTCACTAGTGAATTCTCCTTAAACAAGGAGATAGCATGTGTTGCAAGGCCAGTGTTTTGTTACACTTTGTGAGACTTGAAAAATTGTTACTTGGTTAGCAAAAGCTTTAGTACTTGCTTTAGATTTTAGGTATAGTTTCTTTGCTAACCCTTCTTCCACTGATACACCTATCAGCTGATGAAAATTTTAGCAAGTCAGGTCATTTGCACCTCTGTTCTCCTTCCCCCTCCTTTTTCTCTGTCTTCCATGCAGTGAGTTGCTCCTGTTTCTCACACCTGCAGTGTCCTGTTGTGGGAAAGGATTTTTGCCACTTGCCTACAACCTGGTTTATGGCCATCTTCTTGAACCACTCTCTGTGCAGCCCTCTTTTTCAAACTAGGTATTGAAGCAGATGATAACTGGTGAAAATGTCAGTGTAATACTTTCACCTGCCCCCCAAGCTGTGTTGAAGCCTTACTTTAAAATACAATGGCTTATTCAGCTGCGGGAATAGCCACTAAAATGTTGGCAAATACCTGTCCATGTATAGCCAACTTAACCAAAAAAATGCTGTATGAAAGTCACACGCATCGCCAAGTTCCCAGTCATTGTTTCCCGACTTCCATGTATACAGTGGTGTCACTAACAAAAGCTGTGTGGTGGCTTCTGTTTAGTTTTTTTTTTTTGAAAGGAATGATACATTTCTAAACTGTGTCCAGCATTTCCTCACAATCTCTGTTGGGTGTTCAGAACATGTAAACAGTGAGTCGGTATAGAGGCGTAGTTTGAGACTTCCTGTCCTGTTTTTATCTGAGGCATCCAAAACAACCACTGTATGGTACCCCTGCAGAATTTAGAATATAGCGGCTGTTAATATCTGTTGTCTTATCTACCACTGGGCTAAATCTAAGACAATTTTTAAACAGTTCTTTTGGGTAGTCTTCATAACTTTCCAGATGTTTAGTAAGAATGTGTTTCTTGGATAAGACAAGCAAGATATAACTATGATGTTTTTTGAATAGGCTTTTCATAGCAGAATTGCATAGAGTGTAAATGGGCATAGTAGTTGTGCAAAAATGTGGGGTTTTTTTATGTCAGTCTTTAAAAAGACCTCATTCTTTATGGGATTTTTTTCCCTACTTGTCTCTTATTGTAGATGCAGTTGATTGAATCTTCTGGTTTTATGCATGCCCTTGGAATGTTGCAGACTGTTACTGCACAGAACATCAAGTCAATGCTTTAATGCTGATATCTTATTCTCTTTCAGTTGCTTCTCAAATTATGGCGTGGTGCTTGTTTTCACCTCAACAATACTTGCCTGCTTTGCACAGAAACAAAAATTATTGATTTAGTATCTTGGATTTAGTGTCTTACATTAGTACATTAATTTCCTGCAACATCTGAACAGTATTAAGAGAATGAAGAATTAGAGATACTGATTTGATTTCACTTGGCAATGGAATATGATTTTTCTTTAAGAGATAGAGATCCCACTGGAATTAGAATTTCTAATTCATGACAAAATTGTAGTCTTGTAGGTTGTGACACAATTGTAGCCTTACTCATCAATAGCAATAAAAACATAGGAGAACTGAACTAGAAATGATGTTGGTTCTATTCTCCTCAGGGAGAATCCAGCTTCTTTTCCAGGAAGACATCAATTCTGCAGTCTGGTATAAAATACTATATAAATACACCTTTGCTCTCTTTGTCGAGAAATTTAAATACTTGCTTGTAAAATTGAAATGGACTGCAGGTCTTAATGATACTCAACATGACCTTTTAAACTGCTTTTCTAATGATTAAGTAGAGGCATTATCTGAAAAAGCCACTGTCACCTTACTGTTTACATAAACACAGAGGAAAGGGCTTTATCTGGTGAAAGACATGAAAAACGTCAACTGTATTTTCCTTTTCAAAATATATATAAGGAGTGACCTAATTTTTTTATTCTTTAACTTAAAATATATCATGATTTTTTTAACCAATATGTAAGCCTTCTAAATAAATTATGACATGTAGTCTTGCCCTTGCTGTCTAGGCAGACTGTTTAATCTGCTTCTGAGAACTTCCTGAGGATTCAGTTAATTGCTTTGATATATAGTTGGAAAATACAGTCTAGAAGCTACTTGATACATCTTTCAGCTCTGAATTACCACTTATGTTTCTCTCTGCTGGCCCTAAATATAATCAGTTTCTGATCTTCCATCATGTAAAATGTTTCAGACTTTAAATCACTGTGTAACTGGAGAATATCTGAGTTTTAGTTTGGACTTACAGTTCAAGTGCTGATGAAGATGTATATCTTGTATTGAGGAAAATTGTGGAGGTTCACCTGCAGTGGAAGAAACATGAATGGTGAGCTTACTTTCAGTTTTTCAAACATGCTGGACTTCATTCACAGCATCCAGCTTATTGTACCAGTACAATTGTGTTAGAGTTGCTAATGTAAGTGTGGATTCTGAGAGAGGGGCAAACATAGGTCCTGGCCAGAAGGTGTTACAGCCCTGGGCTTGAATCACTGCTATTGGCTTTTTGTTCATGCAGCTCACTGGAAACAGGCTGTGGCTGGGGGTGCTGGCCTGGTTTTTCTGGAAGGTCAGTGGTGAAACTTAGATGCTCAAACCTATTTAAACTGAAAGCCTAGTCATGTGAATGCCAAGCATGTTAAAGTGCATCCTGGTTTTTTGTTTGGGCTAAGCTGTCCTATAGCATTTATATGGTAGAATAGTAATGAATGTTTTCCATATGGTAAAAGTGTCAATTATCCTGAAAGGATTCTGTGGAGTTTGTTTTTTGGAGTTGGGATTGGTGGAGGGTTTTTTGCTTACCACAGTTCTTAAATATTTTCCGAGAATGGAAGACAGTGAAGCAGTGAAGTTCCGTGGTTCTCTAAGCTTGACTCATGACATAAATGCTAGAATAAAAATGCAAGATATTGCAGAAGCTTTGTTTGTATTAGTAAATGAAGCTCTGTGCTATATGAAGCTATTTGTGCTCTCTGCCACACATAGCTGTAGATCAGAAGCAATCATAGCATCCTAAATGGGACCACTTATTCAATTCTATGCAGTATTAAAATGGGATTGACTACACTATCATCAGATATTGCTAGAAGGTGCTAAGGAAGCTGGGTTGCTATGGCTGTGACTTTAAGACTTAAATAAGGTGCCTTATTTCTTGGATTCTGAGGACTTGAGCACATCTGTTTTGCCCATGGGACTGTCCTTCAAGAGGTGCCATCTTTCTGCCTGATAACTCCAGGTTTAATTTGTGAAAAAGGAACTTTGAGTGAAGTAAACTGTGCTCTCACTCATTAACTAATTAAGACAAGATTTCATATTATTAGCTCTAAAAGACCATTTCATTAAAGCTCAGGGCAAAAGGAGAGCAGTTGGCAGATGAAGAGAGGTTGAATGCATCTCTATGTAGGTGTCTGAGGCTCCAGTTCCTGATGATGGAGCCCTGGGAGCTGTTATGCTGACCCTAAGGTATACACATTTGTAAAGTCAGATGACTAGTTTCTTGCTCAATTAACTGTGTTGAATAGCTCTGCATTGGTAGTGGTTGGGGAGTAGACATCTACATGTAAATGTTGGGGTTTCTTTAAACTTCAGTTGGGAGCCTTCAGCTGATGAAAAAAAATCATTTTTAAGACAATCATTTTTAAGACAATAATCTGAAAAGGCTGAAATTTTCAAAATACTTCTTTACACAGCCAACCCCATCACCCCTAGTCCTACAGAGTAATATAAGGAGAAGACAGAAACCCAGGAACCATTCAGTCCTACACATTTATTTTTCTGTTACATAAACTATTTCTGCATCCACTTGAAAATAGTATGAGGATTAGGAGCACTTTATGGTAGCCTGCAGTTGGTCTGGTTGTGCACTTGTCTGCTTGTGGGTCTGTGCCCTGCTTTTGCTGGGCAGTGTGTTTGAATGTTGTAGGCCAAAGTTCTTACAACAGTTAATAGCTCTGTAAATTATTTTAGTACAAAAAACCCCCAAACCCCACGCTAGTTTTTGTAGTGAGTTTCCTTCCAGTGTTGCTTTTAGTATCCTGGCATACTTCCCAAAGAATGCTGTCTTAATGATTCATACAAATATTAATGTTACTAGAAAGAAATAATTTACCTTGAATGGCTTTAAGGAGACAGAGCACTGAGAAGCTTAACTTTATCAAGCCTGAAGGTAAATCTCAACTATTAGAGAGGAAAAGTTGTTTTTTGTTCTTTGGACTTATTTGTAAGTGTATCTTGAGGAAGGCAAGTAAAAAAGCTTCTGGTGCTTTCACGAAGTCTGAGATCTTTGGTGAAATTTGGCATTTTAACTCAAGCTGAGGCAAGATGCTTTCCTACAAAACTTCTGTGTAGCAGTTTCTGTTCTGTTCTGCTGTGAGTGAAACCATGTGTTTTGGAGTCTTTGCACTGAGGAAGGCCTGTCCCACTGCAAACAGCATGGTGCTCTGGTGGTGCTTGATGCTTGGCATAGCTCATGGGCATCCACCTGAAAGAGGAACATTTCCCATGGGATCAGAAAATTGGGATTTGAAGTTTAGCATTTCACTCATTCTCATTGGAATACCTGGACCATTGGGCCAGGGGCAATTCTGTGCTTTAAGTTGAGTGCTGTCTCCTAGCTATTTGTTTGTGCATGTATATTGGGGTTTGGTTTGAATGCCTTTTCTGTGTATTGCTTCAGAAATTCTGTGGTGATCTCAAGAACTCTTTCCTGACAAAAACTAGTGCATGTAGTTGTTACGGTTTTATTTTTGTTTTCTGTGAACTGATAGGCATCTGCAAAAATCTTCAAATTCAATAAATTGTCATTTCCTGGTGAGAAGATTCTCTCTTTATAAAAATAAAGCCAAGTAACCATCATTTAACTTCTTTTAGGCTCTTTTCTTCCTGTGTAAAGTGAAAGATAAAACCCACTAGAAATATCAGCTAGGGAATCATGAGTTATGGTGCAGCACTGAAGGAGCTGTAAGTGATGACTTCGCTTTTATTAAATGAAGAATGTGAAATACCTTTTGCTTTTCCGTGGCTGTGCTTTATGCAAAGTAATCCCTAAGTGCGTGTTAAAAGGAAACAGACCAAAATTCAAGATACTCTCATACTTGCTCCTGCTGTAAAGGCATCTAGTTAGTTACCTCAACGTTACCTTAACGTTACTGTAATGTTATGTAAGGTACTGTTTTGGTTTGAATAGACAGGTGTCTGTTAAGGAAGGCAAGAGCCTCCCTTGGAATGGAGAATGCAACCCCCTTCCCTCCAAATTATTATAATTTCGAAATTAAGGGCTTTCAGGCAACGATATGAGGAATAGGAATAACAGCTCTTTACTTATACATATATATATACATATATATATATATATATATATATATATATATATGTATAAAACAAGGCAAACAACCAAAAATAACTATGG
>VZRO01003400.1:90887-113332 GCA_013397915.1 Daphoenositta chrysoptera | reverse complement strand
AAGCTCTGGAGCTGCAGCAGGAGCCCCGGGAGGTGTCGGCAGGCGGGGGGCGTGGTGCAGGGCAGCAGAGCAGCGGCAGAGGAACGGCGGAGGGGCTGCCGGGCTCCCGGCAGGGCAGGGAGAGGTAGGCTTGGAATCCCGGGCTTTTCCGACAGCAAGAGCGCAAAGCGATGGATTCTCTGCACCACGAGAGCAGCCACTCTCCGCTCCAATGCCGGAAGAGCAAGAGAGTTAGGGGTCCTATCTGCAGTCTTTTATTCAGTTCAAATCTCGTGGCCTCTCGCCTTACGCGACAAAATCCCAGGTAAAAGAAGTCAGCCACCTGGACCTGTCCCTCTGGCCAGGTCTTTTGTCTCTCTTAAGTACTCGGCAATTTGTTTCCTAGCAACACGTATGGGGAAAAATTCTTTAAGAGAAAAAGGAAAAAATGACGGAGAACCCCTTTTGAAAACCCCAACAGGTACCCAGGTGCAGGCTTACTGGGAAGGATACCTCGGCTCCTCCCCGAAGCTGTGATGAACAGTATTGCATCTGTTGGCTGTAGCTATGCAATTTCCTCTTTATCCAAGACAGGCATGGTCCCGATGTACGAGTGTGTTGGACCTGATATAAATTCCTGCAAACTGGCAGAAATGTTCACTAAATTTAAGCATCTCAGACCATCAGTTTTCTTCCCCTCTTCTTACATGTTTGTCTTTAGAATAGTAAAATATGCTTTTGAACATATTTACAAAGTTCATCTTAAGATGATACTGAGAGATATATTTTGTTTGGCTGTATTTAATTTAAATTTTTTAAGAGATAGAACTAGTGATCCACCAACCCAGTTTCCCAAACAGGATTGCCACCGGGGCTGATATTTACAGATCCAGGAAACCTATATACTTCTGCCTGTTACTGCCTGGTGCCAGGAAGATCCTGATGATTCTGATTTCCCTACTCTAAAGAGAACTGAATTAGTGCTGCTGACAACAGAGTCAACACGGCATATTATCAGCCTGTGAGATGCAGCTGGTTCCTGGGTTTGTGCAGTTTAAGGTTCTGATGTATGAGTGGTAGTGGCTGCACCTGTAGGAGCTGATGTTCCTGCCCACCTCTGTACAGGACAGATGACATTTCCCATGGCAAAGGCACCTTGTTGCAGAAGGGTGACACCTCACTCTGTTAGAGCTTGTGTGTCTGATGCAGGGAAGTTAGAAGTTACAGGGTAACTTGTTAGAAACTGCTTGCTAGACAGTGTATATTGCTTACTTAACATTGATTGTGTTTGTCAAAGCAGAATAAGAAGTAAAAGATTATTGACAAAAGCAATGACTGTGACCCAGCTTGTATTCGTGGAACCCCTATGCTGGCTGAAACCAGAGTTGTTGTTTGGACTTGGGCCAGGGACTAAGAGAGCATGTGCAAAAGAGAAAGGTGAAAAGTTCAAGACAAGAGGATGAGTATGTTCTTCCTCCCGAGACCCCCAGAGCCCACTACCACATAACACTGCGCAGGCGTGAGCACATGGAAAGGACTTTTAAACTCATTATAATACGAAGCGGGGATAGGTCATGCATATGTATAGGCGAATTGCGAAACTCGGTGAATGTGTAACATGTAACCTGATACATACCAAGCGATACCCGGGCTGAGGTGTGAGCGGCTTGAGGAGGACCTCCTGCCCACCCAGTACTGCTAATAAACATACCTACTTCACAACTTAAAATTATATAAGTTGCGGAGTCTTGCTCAGTCCATTTTTGGATCATGTCAGACCTCAGGAAAAAGCTGCATTAGATTAAGGGTGCATGTGAGAGCTGACTCCAGCAGTGCCAGGTCCCCCAAAACTGAGGCCAGCCATGATTATGGCAGTGGTGGTGGAGAGCCTGGGACTGGTGGGTGATGCACTCTGTATTCCTGCCTGTGTGAGAGGCAGTTTCCAACAAGAAGAGTAGGAGGTTTGTCCATGCTTCCCCCCTCTGCTGATAACAGCATGCCTGCCTCCTCAGGGCTCCCCATCCACCCTGCAGGCTCACAACTGCAGCACGTTCCCGTGGCTCAGCAGCTCTGCTCTGCCTCTGGCCCCTTGTCCTTGTGGACCTTGCCTTCAAATCTGCCTATCTGCCTGGGAAATCTTGGCTGGCTTTGCCCAATAATTGAGACGAATGATTGCTGTTCCCCTGAGCTAATTGCAAATGCAAGCTATTCTTTCCTTTTCTCCAGGGCTCCTCTTTCCACAGAATAAGCCCCAAGCACAATAAAACCACAAAAAAACCAAAAAACCCAAAAAAATAAAACAAAAAAACCCCCACCCAAACAAAAAACAACCAAAAAACCCAACCCAAACCAAAAACCCCAAGCAAAGAAACAGATTTTGCTGTTTAAATGAAAAGATGTAAAGGGCAAAAGGAAGGAGAGGCCAGAGCAGTTTTCTACACTCATTCCTTCTAGATGTGCTTACTGGAACTATGAGAACCATATGCTTTTCTCTATGAAACAGCAGACCTTCCCAACACTGGGAAACTAAACACAATACTGAGAACTGCTTAGTAGAGTTTCATCCCAAAAGGATGCTGTTGCGCTCTCATTTTATGAAACTGACTGCTTTCTGATTGACCTACTAGGAGAAATCCCAGTCCTGTGTTCTGCGACCCCTATGGTTCATTGCCATTTGCTGTGGGCCAGGAAACTCCCTCTGGTTCTTGCATTCAGAGTGACTCTCACTGGCATCATATGCTAATTGTATCAGATAAACATTACTGGGAACCTAGTAGCTGAACAAATTTTCTGTAGCTGTTTTGGCATATATACTTACTTACAAATGAGTTAACTTGGTTTAATCTGGACTGAAACTGTGCTGATCAACTCTGCAAATAAATGAATGATTGTTAAGGTTAAATGCCTGTTTCCTGCTTAGGAAAGAGTATACTGTTTTGTGTCGTCTAGTTGTGACAAAACTGGTTTTCCATATGATAGATATGTGGTGGACTTGACAAGCAACTGTATTTAGTAATTAATTTCTGAAAAACTAAACAAATTACAGAAGTTATGGAGGCTCTGTTCAGAGCTGTGGCTACATTTGAGTAGCTGAACATGGTAGTTTTCTTGGGTTAAAACCATGTAAATGTTAAGTTACTGAATTCTTAGTGACTAGTGAAACAAAATACTATGAATGCCAAGTTAATAAATGAGTGCTGTTGTCGTTATCGACATACACATTTGGTATATTTACTTTGTGCTAATATTTAAAGTGTTGTGGCCTGTCTGTTAGCATCCAAATGCAAAGTTAAGGGCAGAAAAGAAGTGTCAAAACTCTTCATGTCCTTCATAAATCATGAGGGAGCCTGTGCTAGGTGAAGTGTGATAATCCCTTTTAGAGGAGTACTTTCATCATGGATACTGGAGAGCCTTGGTTTAGTGTTGGAGCACGCTACAATTTGTAGTGGCATAAGAAACTTTAGGCTAACATCTAAATGTAAAAATGCATATTTGAAATGAATTAAAGGAACAGAGTGCCTTAAAAAATTAAAGACAGGCACCCCACTGAAACGAGGTCTCTTTTGCATGCTTGGGTTTGCAGGAACCCATTGATGTGAGACGAGGTTTTTAGCTCTTACTCTGAAATGTCTCAGTGTTGCTACTGTGTTACATTGCGGGCTGAAGTGTGTGTAGATGGGAATTGGGCTCCAACTTGGCACGATTACCACATGAGTGAGGAACCAGTATAAAGTCCAGCAGTCAGCACCAGATCTAATAAACTGTGAAAAATGAGGTGGATGGTACTTCTGGTAAGTGGCAGCTTGGACATTCTACAAATGTTTAGAGATACTAAAGAGGTGTATAACACTTACTGTTTTCATTTGTGGGCTAATGGCTAGAGTGAGGGCATCGATCTGCTTGATTTCCACTCTGGTAAGCTTGTAGTATATATGCTGGAAAGAAAATGGATGATTTATGATTGTTAAGGCTGTAGAGATCTGATTTTCTTGATGTGGTATTTATCTGAATGGCAATTATCAATTAATTCTATGAAAGGTAAAAAGTGATTCTTAGTTGTCTGACCCATATTAAAATCAGTAGTTTCAATATGGAGGTAATTGGTTTATGAATAACTGTGCTTTAGAGTGGGTGTTTATATCTCCTTTCTAAAGACCAAACTCCAGATGCTACCTTCTATTTGGAATAAGAATGTGATTTTATGAAAGGTTGTATGGAAAAGTGTTTGGGGGGGGGCAGGGAACAAATTGCAGAGCAGTCCTTCTTATTTTGCTAAATAAAATTTTGCTAGTATGTAATGCTGTTGGGGAAAAAAACTCACTGAACGGAATATGACTTTTGTAGGCATTTTCTAACTTTTTAATTGCAAAAACTGTTATCAGACCATGAAAGAATTAGAGTGAATCTTCAGAATTGCATTTACTACTTCTTAAATGTGCAAACAAAATTTACAGTTGTGTATAAAATAAGATGGAGAAATGCCCGTGTCTCATATTTTTTTGTTTCTGTGTTTTTCCGTTTTTGTAATAGGGCTTTATTTGTCCTCTCTGTATGAAGTCTCATGGATCTGCAGAGGAGCTGTTCAAGCACTATGAAGCAGTTCATAATTCTGGCATTGATTCAACTCACGGAGGGGAAGGTCATCTGTCACCGGAAAGGTGAAACAGTACTCATTTGTGCATGTGCTTTTGTGCCAGTGTTGAGCTGCTTCTAGTTACACTGAAGGTTTTATTAATTTGAACTAACATAGTCAAGTATTTAAATGTTCATGTCCCATTTGCAACTAGAATTAAAAGGCAGCTTGGAAGTTACGTTGTCAGATACTAATCTGACAGTAAATGAAAATCAGATACATGTGTTTAGGATATTAAGCCACCTGTTTCTCAGTCAGCTGACAATGCAATATTACAGACCAGAATGATTTTTAGCAGTGTGGCAGAAAAATTACAGGTTCCTCCTAATTTCTGACATAGAGCTGAAATATCATTTCGGAGTGGGGAGGACAACCCTAAAGATACAGGAGAAACCCAATTTTGTCCCTGGTTAATTAGTGTGCTTACTGGGTAATTACAATATCAGTATTTGCCTAAATAGCTTCCCTTATTACCTAGCTATTTGCAAATCTGAGAAGCTTCTGTCTGTGCCAGTAATTCTCCTTTAAAGAGAATTAAAGAAATATTGCAACCTGCAGCAGGGAGTCACTCCATTTGCTCTCCATGTGTGAAGCTTATGTGCAGTTCTTGGGACCAAGATTGGGAGGCAAAATTCCATATTTAGTTAATAGGAAAAGTAAAGTACTGTGAATTACACAGTTTCCTCTTCCTCCCACTCCCCAGGAAACTATGATGAATAAGTTCCAAGAATAAATTGTGTAACTCCCCCCAGTGTGATTCAGCAAGGGCATCAGTACTCAGTACTAGGGTGGAGGCACTGGCATTACAAGTGGGAAACCGAGTGGACCATAATGAAAAGTCACTAAGGATTTTCCAGATGGTAGGCTCAGATGTGCTGAGAGGAGGAAGGGATTGTCACAGCCCTAGCAGAAAAGGAGGTTTGGTGAGGACTTAGAAGACAGAAAGAAAAGCAAAGTTACAGTGCCTGTAGTGATCCCTTACACTAATTTCCCCCCATTCATTTTCCACTGGTTAAACTGAATTTAGATTTCATCTTAAAACTGTCTAGGAAAATTTTGTTGGGGATATCAAGGCAACTATTACAGAAGGCTTCTTAGATTACAAACTCTTTCCTTTCTCCTCAGCTCCACCTTCCCCTCTCCTACAACTAGCTTTATACAACTCAAACCCTTTAATCTACTGTCAAGGCCAGAGCATCTTAAATGGTTTGGTATTGCAGGTCTGTTGTATGTTCAGCCCAGCTGCAATACAGTTAACTGTTTCACCTGCTTGAGATTTTATTTATAATCTTAGATCTGAATTTTAGCTTGTTTACTTACTCATACTGGTGAGAAAGCAGCTCCCTCTTCTCCACCCACAACCAGTGTAGAGGTTTTGGAATAAAGCTACACCTGCTTCAGTAAAGTTGCACTTTCAAACCTCCAGTGAATGTATCACACAGGCAGAATAATGTGTACAAAACAAAATTTTCCTCTGGAAAAAGTAAATCTCCAAATATCCCATGTTTGTTTTGTCATTAAAATTGGAGTTCTTGCTCCACTGGTTCAAATGCATGTTTCACTTTCTACTTGATGACAGTGACCTGCTGTTAGTATGCTAATGTAGATTGAATCTATTTGTCACCAGTTTAGCTAAGGAATAACTTGCTTTGGTTGTTTCTTTTCTCCTAAGTATGAGATAATTTGAAAGAACATCTGTGGAGGCGAGGATAATGCACACCAGCAGCAATAAAATTCTATGGTACAAAACTGTGAGAATTTGTTGGCACTGCTACCCCACGTATATATTATTACTCTTCTGTACTCTTTAGTGTTGCCACTGTACAAACAATAAGAAGGAGTATTTTCACATTATTTTAATGACCCTTGTATTCTTGATTTGGAGTGGCTGTATCTCAGTAATGCAACATTATCCTTGTGTGTATAGTTGTGCAACTCTGTAAGGAGACCTGTGATTTTGAAGGGTGCTGTGTGAATCAATTACTAACAGTTACAGCCTTGGATCTTGTGTTCTTGTGTGGCTGGAGGCTTGAGCATGAAATTTGAGAGTTAAAAATTCTAAGGCTTTAAATATTCAGACCATTAAGTGAATATGTCTGTGGGGCATACCAAATTGCTGTGTGGATGAAAAATTACATAACTGCATATTTCAGGAGTAAAATAGCATGCACTGCACTTAGCAGTGTTCCTTTACATGATATGGAAAGTGAAGGAAAACGGCATGCAAAACAGTTAAATGTTCCAATGCATAGCTCTGTTACTCTGAACTCATGTGGTTGAGATGGTGCATTGATTTTGATTTACTTCTGTTTTCATGAGACTTTTTTCATATCTATTTCTTCACTTATCCATTTAATGTTTAGCATTTTTCAAGTTACTTGCAAAGTGATATTAATCTGGTTTGTTCCAAGTTTCAAAAAAATCTAAAAATATTTATAATTATGTAAGTTATATTCATGTAGTACATGGCTATCAGTCCAGTTACTTAAGACACATTACAACCTGTATGTAATTGATAAATTATAACCACTGTGTATTCATTTTCTCCACTCTATGGATATATGTATTCAGAGATGAAGTATCACTGCTCCGACAAGAAGTCCAAGACTTGCAAGCTTCGCTGAAGGTTGGAAATGTATTTTACTTGCACTTGGTTCTTTGTTTTAAATTGAAGTGTTCCACTGTCTTAAGCAACCAAATTTATAGTCTCTCTCCCCATGTCCTTTTTCTTTTTTGTTATCATTTTCCCCCTCAGGAGGAGAGATGGTATTCAGAAGAGCTGAAGAAAGAACTAGAGAAATTGCAGGGGCAGCGGCAGCAAGTAATTGCTTTAAAATACTTGAAGCAGGTTTATCGTCAGCATTGACATTGAAGATTAAAACCTTTTTTGTAAGGCACGTGGCCTGATTTAGTTAGTTCTGTAATTTAAATATTGACATGTTCTTGAAAACAAAGCTAGCTATCTTTCCACAATGTAACTGTATATGTAAATGTAAAGAACAAAGTCAGAATAGATAATGATTCCTCCGTACTACTCACTACAAGTTCAGTTCAGACTTTTCCTTTTCTTGGGCTTATTCAGAACTCAGTTTATTAAAGAAAATAAATTGAATGTGGTGTTTCATCTTTTATGAGAAAAGGCTGTGAAGTCTTTCTTGTAAGAACTTTTGGAAAACAGCAGTGGGATTTCATAGGTATCCAGATGAGCTCAAAAAATAAGACAAGGCAAATTATGGTGTGTTGTGCCCTAAAGGAAGCTCTTGCTTTTTTTATTACTATGAGCTACTTAGATGCGAGACAGTTACAAACCTCAGAAATTGCTTTCTGACAAAACACCCTCTCAGGATGTACTTCTTGATGTCTGTAACCTGTGTTTTTAGGACAGATTTCTATATTGAGGAAGGGAGGGGGAGGGGATTTCTATTGGCGTCTTACAACTGGAAACCTTAATAGTGTAGTTATATATGAAATGAAAAGTCATCTTGGCCTTTTCCAGTCTTCCAGATATAACTGTTTGAATTCAGGTATTTTTATACTGCTGTGCAGTCTTTGAGCATAAAAGTCTTTATTTCCCTGTCTTTTCCAAAAAATGGAGGAACTTTGGATGTAGTAGTTTTTATTCCTACTGTCTAATGGTGCATTTGTTCTGTTCTCTTAAGGATTCTAAATCTGATGGATTGACAACAGCTACGTCTACAGGTGGCTAACATTTTATTATATTAATTTCTGCACTGCTTTGGAATTTATTTTGGTTTAGCTTCTAGGTAAATTAGCACTTTTGGTAAATTAAAGAGCTAGAAGGCTGGAATGTTACAATTACTGGCAAAAAAAGTTCATTGTAAGATCAATTAAGAGCTGTTTGTCTTAAGCAATAGTCTGGGGAAATGTTCCAGGGGCTCAGGGTTTGAATTTTTAGAAGCAAAACAGGAGTTCTCCTGAATGTAAAAGCAGTTCTCATGAGACATTTTGAACACTTTTAAAATAATTTCCTATATTCAAGCAGTAAGATATATCCTATAGCACTATACTATATAAACGATAGCATTTTTCAATGATGGTTTTATTTAGTGTTTCTGTGCTCATTGCTAGCAAAGAAAACATTTTTTTTGTTTGTTTTGCAGACTCATAATTTTTGCTCTGTGTTTTTCTCTCTGTGAGGCACTCATAGAATAAAATTTTCTCTATTTGTACATGAACTATCTGACTGATATTGATTAAAGCTATTAATTACAGTTCAGGGCTTGGAATTCAACAGCATGTAGCAGTGATCTGAAGGGCTATTTTTGACTAATGAAAACTAGTATGTACTTAATCCTGCAGGGTACTGAACTAATGACAGTGACATCATGCTTGCAGATATTTAACTTCAGTAAAATTGTTCACTTTGCTAAGATGGTTGGATGTTAAGGGATTTTGGATTACATATTCATGTCTCATGGTTAGTTATGGGCATGAGGAACTGTATTGTCCTAGTTCTTCTAGAAAATAATACTGTTCTTTTTATGGAAATAGAATCATTAGAACGACAACTAGAAGAGATCCAAGTAGAAAATTTTAACATTAAGCAAATGAAAGACTTATTTGAGCAAAAAGCAGCACAACTGGCCACTGAAATTGTGGGTAAGTGTATTAGCATGAGATCTAATCCTCTTCTTTAATTGTGCAATTTGTGAAAGGGATCATTTATTCAACTTCTTTCTAATTAGATCTTAAATCGAAGTATGATGAAGAAATCAGCCTTCGGGAAGGTGCAGAACAGAAAGTGACGAACCTGAGACAAGAACTGCAGAAAGAGAGAAGTACAGTAGAAGACTTAAAGACAGAGCTGGTATTCACATCACATTAATGTTTTTGTTATTTTCAGGTCAGGAGAAGGTTTACTTAAATGCTTGCAAACACAGTTTTAAAGCAGTCAAACTCTGTTGAACATGAAGATGTCTGCTTGTGGGTTGAAAAAATTCTGAGTATTATTGTTTTTGGTCTGCATTTTCAGTGTGTTTCCAGTAAAAAACTGTATGTTGTTTTAAACTTAAATACTAAAGTTCACCCTACATTATGTTATAGTCTTCTTGTTTGATGCTCTACCCTTCAGCATTTCTGCAGTGTATTACACATATAGATGTGCTGCACAGATGTGAACTTGGAGCATGCCATTGCTGACTTCCACAGCTATCTTTAGGTCACTCTTTTTCCATGAGGTTGTATGCACTGACTGTCCTTGGACAGCTGCATTTTTAAGTCCTCAGAGAGGTGTTTTGTGACATGGTGGCTGAAAAACTGGCAGCTGTCATCATCATGCCTATGTTAATCTTGTCCCTCTTGCACTTGGCTGGTAATAGCAATATGTGTGTATTCCAGGATTTTGGCCCCTGATGACTTTTATATACAGCCAGGGCTCCAGGGAGAAATCCCACTGACTCAGCAAGTTGGGCCCCTTCTAAGGCAATAGTGCAAGGAACTTCCTAGTTTCTCCCACTCAGCTACTCCTTAGACTGTGGAGGAAAGTAGGACTTGTTTATCCCCCTTCTTCCCTGTAGCTGACTACCGTCAAGGGCCCACTGGCCTTGCCCAGATACTGGACCTGTCCATTCCTCCCTGTTTCGTTCTTTCTTGTCTTCCATTTTCCTTCTTATCTTTTTTTCTGTTTTTTTTTTTTCTTCTAGAGATGCCAACACTCCTTTTCTCTGCTTTCTTTAGTGCTCCTAGTTGCCATCCCTCTCCTTTTCCTCCACAGCGTTTCATGTTGAGGGACGTTACAGTGCTTGAGATGCAATTGCCAACATATTTTACCTGGGGGTTTGGTGTGAGCCATATCTGATAGTATCTTCAAGACATTGCCTTCAGCTGCCCTTTTGTTTTGTCTGTGGTGATTCTCTGAAATAATTCTTCAAGACAGAGGCAATATCCTGTATCTAGCCATCTACATACATAAAAATTACAGAAAATTAATCTTTGAGACAATTTTCCATTTGTTGTATTTGGTTGAAATCAATCAACAAGTTCAAAGTTTAGCAGACAAAAACTAAAAACTAGCCCTAAAATCCTGTTTTCTTTGGGAATTATAAATACTTCTCTGTGGTTTTGGGTTTTTTTGGGGGGGAGTTTTCTTTATGTCTTTTTTTTTTTTCCAAGCCTAGCTATAATACTGTATATGTCACCCTGTCTATAAATTGATAATTTAATAGTTTTTTAGAAGTTACGTTGCATGTCTGCCAATGTGATGTTGCTCACTGCTCACAACTTTTCAGCTACAAAGGCCTGGTGTGGAAGATGTGGCTGTCCTGAAAAAGGAGCTGGTCCAGGTTCAAACACTGATGGATAAAATGACTCTGGAACGTGAAAGAGAATCTGAAAAGCTGAAAGATGAGTGCAAGCACTTGCAGGCAGAGCAGGCTAATTCTGAGGTAATAATCATACCTAAAGATGTGTGTTCTAGCTTTGCCGTGATTATCATATGAAAATGGAAAATATTAATTAATCTTAATGAAAAAGCATCTTTCTTAGTTGAATCTTCTCACTTCTCCAAAGGTTGTGGTTATTCTGCTCTTCTACCAGTTACGACTTCCATACAAAACAGAGAAAAAGGGATGCAGCAGCTCAGATTTGGATCTTTAGAGGAAGTTTATTCCTCAAACTGCTCCTGGCTAAAGCCTGTTTGATGTTTACCATGATAGTGAGGGAAATCTCTGACAGAGATGGCAAGAAATCCTGATAAAAATACAGTATCACAAAAAAGACTTTTGTCTAACATACAATTTACTCTGCTGAGGAGTTGCTAAATCCATACCTGCAGAAGAACTCTCTTGCTGGGTGTTGCACTCGCTGGTGGATTGGTTAATGTATTACTAATAGATTACTTGACAATGTAACAATCTTTACTAAAGACTGTCAGGTCTGTTTGAGACCTTTTAGTTTTGCCCCCTGGTTCTTCTGTTGTCCCCACCAATGCAGCAATGCCAGCAAAACTTGTCAACAAGCAGAGCTGTGGTCCTTCATGAAGTGTGGTCGTTGCAATATTCCCCAGCTTACATGAGGGAATGCCTACGGTTTCTGTAGGACTCCCACTATCCTCTGTCCTGTTGAGATTCGTGAATGTGAAGAATTTCTGACATAGTTTATTCTGGGGTTTCATGTGCCCTAGATTTCAGGACTGAAATTTTAACTTTCCATCCCTTCATTTGCACTGTAAAATGGTAGAGAAACACTGCCAGGTATTGTTCCAAACTCCTTAGGGTTTTAGTTTCTGTTTTGCCTCCCAAGAGATATGTTTATCTCCAGGAATTATACACAGGTACAGTATTGTACTAAACATGAATCTACCATTGTTTTTAAGCTAGAATTGTGTATGGCAAGCTCTATATCAGATGTGAAAAAGAAATATCACAGTTGGTGTTACGAATGTAATGTGGTTATGTGGCCATGTAAAGTTGCTGCACAACTGTCATTTGGTTTTGACTGTGAGATCCCACAGTTGTGCTGCAGAATTTAAATTTCGTTTCAAAATATATGTCTCTATAGTCTTTTGTGGTTTTGGATATTTAATTCTCATGTGAAGATAAAATGACAGTCACATGGGCATAACAAAACCCTTTCATCTTAAAAACATTCTCACAGAAACATGAATTGCTCCTGTTCCCCCAAAACAGATATGTTTAAGTTTTGACATAAATGTTTGGCCATGTTTTGTCTCAGCCTTGCTCTTCAAGACCACATCAAGGACTGAAATTTTAAAGTGGTTTTTATACCATCCTTGGCTGTTTCTACAGGCTGGCTGAAGATACATATATTAAGATTGGTTTTCAAAGTGAATATCTTTAAAATAAGGTAAATGCTCAGTATGGGTGAAAATAACAAAAATCATATTAGCCCTAGATGACAATCTTCAAATACTGCAGGAGAGGGATGTCAAGAATAGTATACTCTACAACTGTCTCCTAAATCTGTTGGATGTTTCTACCTTTTTTTCAGAGCTATACCTGAAACTGGCATTTACATCTCTCAGATGAATATTCATACTGAGTGGCTCCTTTCATCTTTAGTTTTTCACTAGAATGGCTCCTGCATAGTAAACGTTGTTATGAAAACAGCTGCACTGCTTTGGAGCTGAGCATTGCTGTGAATCTCTGCTTATTGGGATTTGTTTCCGTATCTGATAGATCTTCATTAAATGCAGCACCTAGGCTTGATTGTTAACTTGAGTGCCCACAGAAATAAACAAGATTAGTAGCCTAAATTGTAGGTAAATTTAATAAAGCCGGGACTAGTATTTTTTTGTTTGTTTGTTTTTTCCCGTCCCACTAAGCAAAGGCATTAGAAACACTGGAATATTTATAAAACAAATTTGAGGAAGTGTGCCTACTACAGCTTTTGTGACTGCTTCTTTCCATCTTTCACCCATCCATTTTATTTTTCTGCTCTCTAATAGACACACCTAAATTTGAGGTAAATTTTTTGGAAAGCATTTTATTCTTATAGCAAATTTCTGTCATATCAAGGCAATTTCAAGATATTATTAAACAGAAGCATTCCTGGTTTTTTAATGGTTCATTATTCATACAGACACATCAGCAAGAAAATATCAGGACTGAATATTTACCCAGGATGTATTTCCCTGTTAAGAAAGAAATGTGGGATGGTCTTACTGAATTGTGAACAAGAAATGGATCTTTATGCATATAAATTATGATTCTAGTTGGAAAGGCTGCAGTGGTGTCCTTTGCAAGCTTCTGCACATTTTCTACATTATATTCTCTCAGTATGACACATCCATACTGTTTCCTGATAACATCCTGGAATGTTGGTCTGAAAAAGACCGATCCTAGGATGTGTTTTAACTAACAGCTCTGTTATGAAATAGCTTTGTAAGCACAGCATTACAGAAAGTCAGTTAGCTATATGCAGTCATATACTGTGCTCTTATGTTCTCTTTAGTGTTCCTTCTTCTGTAGGAAGGTTGTAAATTGGATGGTTATTTTCTACTACTTCTGGTCTGCTTTAGTTCACTCTTGAATTCAGTATTTATGCATTTGTGCCAAAATCTCTGTAGGAACAATAGGAAAGAAAACTTCTTTATAAAGGTCACTACTTTATAGTGTATTTGAAATGAGTGCATTAATACACAACATGTTTTAGGGCAGCTATGCCCTGAAGTGCTTTTGTTGTTTTCTTGCATTACTGTATTCAAATACTGTGCAATCATTGATATATTCTGTTCTGTACTGATGCTGTTTAGTGGGGTAGTATTGTTCCTCTGATTATGATGACCTGCAGGGTTGATGTGTCCAAAAGTCACACACCAAATTTGCATCATATGCCAGACTTTCTTCTAGAGCCTTTTCCAGCACACTTCCCTTCCTAGATCGGCCAAGATTTTGGCCATGTAACTGCAATGACTTGGAAAGGTTTCACCTTGGTCTAGAACTGTGATAATTATCAGTGGATAATCTGTTACTATTTTCATCAGTTTTGGGCTCAACCTGGCATTTGCTGTTGGATTGGATCAGATTTTTGTCTTCCAAAATAGGATGTAAATGAATCTCAGCTGGCAAATTATGCTCAGCGATACTTCTGATGGTGCTCTGAGCTTAGTTGACAGGTGATTTTTTTCCTCAGGCTTTTTATTTGTGTAGAAGACATATTTTTATTTTGCTATGAGACATCTTGCTTTTGTTGCATTATGGATGCAAATCTTTGTTTTATATGTGGATTTTTATGTTTGTCTTTTCAGGCTACCATTAACCAATTAAGAGCTGAACTTGCCAAAGGACCTCAGGAGGTAGCTGTGTATGTTCAGGAGCTGCAAAAACTTCAAAGTTCCGTCAAAGAGCTAGAACAGAAGAATCAGGTGAGAATGCTATTATTTCCTATGCTTGTTAGCTCACATTAAAATGGAAACACATCACACATTGCCTTGGGAAGCACTGAAGAGTAACTTCTTGCAGAAGCTGAGAATTCCTTTGCCATTTTGTTTAATAATTGGACTGTTACAATGCGCAAGCAAACACTGTATTTTAATGATCATCAGATGCTGTAACTGAAATTCTTTGGGTTGTGATGATTGCAGATTTCTAATTGCTGCAGTTTGTGCTTATCATTAAGCAGTTTATACCTATCATTAAGCAGTATTGCCATCTCATGCATTAAAAATAGTACCCCTGGAAATAATACCTTTTTCTAAAAATCATGGTTTGAAAGATATTCTGAGCTCTCTTGGTTTTCCAGTTTTTTAGCTTTTAGATTGTACTTTTGTCATATTTTTCAGGCCGTTTATTGGCATGAATGGTAGAAAATGGAAATTAATTCCAGAAACTTCTCAACTTATATTCTTTGAGAGCTGTTGTCAGAGCTCTTTGAGCTTGCTGCATTTGGTATTCGTGTTTAGAAATCATGTATTGTGGGGGTAAAAAGGGAGATAAAGGGGGAAAGGAAGCAAGGAGAAAGATGTATACTGCTTTATGTTGCATGTAACACTGTATGAACTGGACATCACATACATGTATTTACCAGGAGCCTTGTCAGCTTTGGAAAACAGGAAAGGACAGGGACTAAACGGAGTGTATTTAATGTAATCTAATATTAAAGTAGCATTTGCAAAAAGTAGAAGAAAGTGCACTTAAAATTTGGTAAATAAAACTACGTTTAGCAGGATGACTCTGGCTCACTAAATCAGGTGTGGAACTGAGAAGGTGAAAATTGTCATGCTGTAGTTTTCCACAGACCAGCAATGATGAATCAAGCTTTTGGCCAAAGTGTTGCTATCCAGAATAGAGCCCTTTCCTGAATCTGTTGGTATTTCATTAACAATGTGGAGTGAAGCAGATTGATGCATAAGATAACCACACATAAAGAGAGTCCTCTGCTATGTCAGGTTAATGCCAAACACCATTTGAGGAATAGGAAGAAGAGAAGTGGCAGTGAGCTACTTTTCCTCTTTCAGTTTTAGTGGCTTAAAGCAGTTTACAGCCATCTCTTTATGCAGCTTTTTGAAACGTGGTATCCATAGGAATGATGTGCTAGCTAAGGAATTTTGGCCCTGGAGGAGCTGGACCTAGAACTGGAAAAGATAAGACTAGCTTCCAATAAGAGAAATTGCTTTCACTTTGAACAGTTAGCCATCCTTGAAGAATCTGTCAGGGAGGAGCCATTAATTCATGATAGAGTACATTGTACGTAGAATATACAGAATACAATCTATTTGGTATGAACATTGATTTCTAATCCAGTTGCAATGTGGGAAGATATTTCTGCGCATTGATGCGAAGTTTTTCAAGCTCACGTACAACCTCAAGCAATAAAGCTCTTTCTTATATTTTCGGGAGCTATACTGAGAAGAACAGATGTATATAAAAGTGTGTAAGTATATATAGAAGATCAGTTCCTTGAGACCAGCAGGAACTCTCTTTTCTTCATTTTTAAAGGACAGTAATTTGTGGGACTTAGTTTGCCTTGCAAAGGCCAGTAAGGGCCTGTAGCCCAGAAGATAGCCAGCATGGAAAACCATTCAGCTTTTCCCCAAGGAGTTGCAGTTGTAGTAAAGTTAATTTGAACATTCAGGGAAAACAAATTAGTTTTCAGAATACAGAAATAGAGTTTGTGTGGTGTTCTCAGTAAGAGGAAGTGAATTTATGTGAGAATATGAAAAACAGTATTTCCAGTTGAAACTCTGTGCTGTGTGAGCTCCAGAATCAACTTGTGTAACACAAGATACAGGTTAATATTTTCTTTAATAATGTTTTTGAACAAGTTCTTCACTGTTCAGCATCAACACTTAGAAAGAAATGTCAATAATGCATTGAACAGCTGCAAGCAGAATTGTACTTAACTTGCTGTGTAACTCTCTTCATAGAGTCTGACTGAGAAGCTGCTGAAGAAAGAACAGGACTACACCCAGCTGGAAGAAAAACACAATGAAGTATCTGTGAGTAAGAAGAATGTGCAGGCAAGTTTTCACCAGAAGGACCTGGACTGCCAACAGCTTCAGGCCAAGCTGTCTGCTTCTGAAGCCTCGATACAGAGATTACAGACAGAGCTAGGTGAGAAGGGAGAAGCAAGCCAGAAACTTAAAGAAGAGTTGTCTGAAGTAGAGACAAAGTACCAGCATCTCAAGGCGGAATGTAAACAGCTCCAGCAGCAGAGGGAGGAAAAAGAGCAGCATGGCCTGCAACTCCAAAGCGAGCTCAGTCAGGTAAGTTTTTAAACTGCACATGCCTATTTCTTATGCACATGCATTTACATTTCCTTGTTTGAAGAAGAGTAATTAACCAGCACTTGTATTTACTACTCTATAGGAAGTTTGAGAGAAGTGAGTCTTGGTTATACATTAAAACTGAACAGTGCTTGATTTGCTTTAAGACTGAGTAGTCTATATAGTAGGGTATACTTAGTGTGAAAAGCCGGGGTAATGTGAAGTCTTGATATTGCTCCCTTAGTGTTTCTCCAGAAACAACTTCTCTTTATGGTGCTGATAGCTGTGAGAACACCCAGAGCACGCATCCCTCCCACCAGAACCTGTTTTTTGCTGAGTCCAATAACTTAGAGCAGTAGGACTTTCATATAACATTGAGCATTTTGAAACTTGAGGCTGGTTGAATTCAGTTTTATTGGAGAGCAATGTGTTAGACTGGAGAAGTATTTGTGTATCAGTAATCATGCCCAGTCCTAAGATGTAAAAACTTATATCTTTATTTGTTAGTATGACATACTTCATTTTAATCTTGCTAAAGCTTATTTATTTTAAAGTAAGTGTTTCTGAGTTTTCAACCCTTTGTAAAGTCTGTAACAGATGGGGTTGCAAGCTCTTTGTGTATAGTTTACCTTGGAAGAACTGTGACTTGGCAAAACCGTGTTTATGTGTGTATTACATCCCCAGAATGTCTTTCCTTCTCCCATCAGTCTTCTGTCAGGATGAGAGCAGATAATTATATTAGTTATCTGCATAGGAATCTGCATTTGGTGCAGCTGCCTCAGTCTGCCCAGGCAACAGAAGCATAGCCAAGAGGTTGAGCTGAAATGTGTCTTCAGCGTGAGGGGGCATTTTCAGGAAGGATTTTTGGGGTGAGAAAGTGAAGGAGGAAGAAGGTGAGTAAAGCATTGCTGAAAGAATTCCTATGAAAGGAATGGAGGCATGACTCATTTTCTGGTGATACCACTGGGAAGGAAGACAACCTAAGCAAGAAATCTTCAACAAGCCACTGGACTTCAGGATGTGTTTTAGAATTGTAGAGTAAAAGAATAGTGCAGGGAAAAAACCCTTTGTACCTGGTATAAAAGAAAAGAAAAGCCAAACATAAACATCTCATCCTTTCTCTTCCTGCACAGAAGAGTTCAGTTACTATTGTAATTAAAAGACAAAATTTCTCATATTTATTCACTTGGTATTTCACTGGAATTACCTTTTTATGCATGTAGTCCATTAGCTTACATTGAGACAATGAATCTGTTTATGGAGGTATATGTGTAGTTGTTTAGTCAAATCACATTTTCTAAGAATCCTTGTCATCGTCTCAAAATCCATTTGAATGGGTGCATGTCTGGTTAAGTCTGTTTTTTGAAAATTGGGGTGATGTGGAAGAAATGATCTTAACGGGAGAAACATCAATGATAGTGTTGGTTCCAGCACGGCAGTAGGAAGAGGGTATGGACAAGAGAGTATGGATTCCTTCAGTTTTGAAGAAATGTTAATTGCGAATAAATTCTGTCGAGAAAATTTGAATCTACTTAAGTGTATCTTTTAAAGTCTAGGTATTTTTTAATGATTTTTTGTCATTCTGTAGCATAAATTAATCCTGGATTTTATGGTTCTGTTTACTTAAATGTAATCTTAAAGTTCTTCAAAAATACTTAACCATGCCTGTGATCAAAGTAACTTGTGTAAAATATGGTTTACTGATTTCCCTCTTTTCAAATATTTTCTCCCAGTATCAACATAGCCATGAATAGTTAATAGTTATCTTGCTGCACACTTTCTTCAATAGATTTTTTTTCTACAGTAGTTGTTCGAATTTTTAGTGAGGAGGAAATATTTATAATTCGGTGATCCTGCAAGAAAAGACAAATGTTCTTCATTACTGGAAGAGGGATTATGGTCTCTTTCATCACTCTGTCTTCCCTCTTCTACCTCTTTCTTAACTGTACAGTCACCATTAGCAGTAAGCATCTTGGCCACGTGCCAAACAGCTTTTCACTCACAGTTTTTGTGGTTGTGGACAGATGATTTAGCTTGATTTTCTAAGAAGGTAAGTCATGGATACATACATTTCCCTGTCTCCAAACCCTTTAAACTTTTGCATTGTCTGATAACTTAAATTTTGACAGATGGCCCGAAGGACTTCAGTATTAAGTTCTTTGGTGTTAAATTCTTTTGGAAACAGCAGGAGAGAGGCCTCATTCTCCTTAATGCCTGGGTGGAAAGTGTAATGGTATCACTGTTCCTATTTCTGCTCTGCTAGGCAGCCAGCTGGTCAAGTAGTGATTGCTTGCAGTGAACAATAAAATTGGGCTGCCTTTTGCTTAGGTATTAGTAGGTATTTAAGGAAAGCATGAGGAAGGTTTAGTGGTATTGAAGGGAGTTAAAAGGTGAATGGTTCAAGGGCCTTGGACCTAAATGCATGGGGAGCAAGTTTCATTCATAGCTTCCCACAACCTATGGAAAGTTCTTGCTGTGCTGCAAGGTCTGATCCAGTCTCTGGTTTTGCATTGAGTTAAAATGTCATTGTGTCCTTGAATGTGTTCGTGTAGAAGGAGGCAGGAGGCAACCCAGGACCTATAGTGGCACTTTCACATAGAATAAGCTGATTTTATGAAAAGAGCTTTTCAGAACAGTGAACTATAAAAGGCCATCCTTACACTTTGAAGATGGTGCAGTACTGCTTTTGATGACTGATAAAACCATGAAGCAGGTTTGTGTCCAGCTGGAAGAGCACATCCGTCTACTTACTCTTTGCTGCTGGAAGGTACTGCACTGTAAGCCACCAAAGTTACTGTGTACCCTATACTGACTGTTCACATTTCTCTGCAGAGAATGAATGCCATTGATGTAGCCAGCTCAAGCTAAAAATTACAGTCTTAATATTCTAGCTGTGCAGAACAGTATATTGTGGGAGGCAGTGGAGCAGGTAAAGGCAGGGTACTTCAGCCACTGGATCTACAGGAGTGAGTGTATGAGCTGGATAAGCTGAGATGGCTCAAAAGCATCACTATTTTACATGACAGTCCTTATGCCTTTGAAGGATCACCGTCTTTCTATTTGTGTTAAATCTCTGTAACTTGTTTTGAAGGGCTTCTGTAGATAAATGAGGATGCCTCTGAGTCCTTCCAGCCCACTTTTTTAAGTATCAGTTCTTGCTTGTGCAGTTGATGCTGTTTTTTAACATGGTTTGTGTTCCTGAGGTGTATGAGGTATATACATGGCTTCAGGAGGTCATGGAGTTGTGTTGCTCTGGGTTATGAAAACATTGCATAAACATTGCACAAAATGAGTCTGTATCACTCTTGGCTAAAGAATGACTGAAAAAGTGGATGACCCTTTTTTGCAGTTGCACAGTAAACTCCTAGAAACAGAGCGCCAGTTAGGGGAAGCGCATGGGCGGCTCAAGGAGCAGAGGCAGCTGTCCAGTGAGAAACTGATGGACAAAGAGCAGCAGGTGGCTGACCTACAATTAAAACTTTCTCGTGCTGAAGAGCAGGTAGGGGTTTTTATGCAGATTCTATAGTCTTTTGTGGTTCTGGTGGTACATCTTTATGCGCACGTGCGGTGATATTGCAGTTTATAAAGTTTGTTCTTATGGGAATTTCTTTTGATTAATACTGTCAAGGACCTACAGTAAAATTATCAAAATCTGCTTAGATGCTGCTTGTCTTTACAAATGTATGTGTTTGTGGTGCTTAACAAATGAACAAAAGTTGTGCGTTTTACACTTACGAGCTTTGTCTAAGGGTCTTAGGAAAAATTTCTTAGGTGCACATAGGCGCTTATGGGTAGTTTTGTGTGTAGATATCTTTGTAAGATAAAGACCTACATGAAGAAAAAGTGAACATTGCACAGCAGGTCATTGATAGTTAATAATCTGTATGGGGTGGATGGGCAGAAAACACTTGTTTTATTAATTTTTATTTGTTTTAAAGAGTATCTTGTATATGTTGCTGATTTTCTGCTGACTGTAGGGGGATTGGCCAAATATCTGAATGGTATGTTGTCAAAGCTTTAAACTTTCCTGTAGCTAATTTGCAAAGCCTGACTAGCATAGAAGTGGAGAGACTGCTAAACTGAAGTTGCTACTAAAATAATGACTGACAGTTGCTGCTGAAATTGCCCAAAATAGTAATAATAACGTTGTTTTACAGGTATCTGTATTATCAGTCATGTCACATCTTAACAGCTATTGCAAAAAACATACTAAAAATTTCTTACATTGTAGATTTTTTGAGAGCTAAATTACATGCATCTGATAATTGTTTTATAGTTCTTGTGATAGAGCATCTCACTGATTAATAGTAAGGAATGCTTTGATTAGATTTTGATCATTTAGCTAGCATTACAAATTTTTGTTTTTATTCAAGTTTTCAAAAATCCATGTTTACACTAAAATCTTCTAGAGCGAACATTGAGTACAATTGGCATACTGAGCGATGCTTTTTCCACTCATTAGTCTGTTTGGTATTTGGTTTTGGTTTGTTTTTTTTTTCAGCTAAAAGAAAAAGCAGCAAATTCCACAGAATTGCAACATCAATTAGAAAAGGCAAAGCAGCAGCACCAGGAGCAGCAGACACTTCAGCAAAATACAACAGCAAAACTACGAGAAGCCCAGGTAACGTAGTTAGGTATCCTCATGTGAAAGTGTGTTTCAGGGTATCATTATGCTAGATTCTTTTTCTCTCTAAAAGTGACTTGCTGGAAGTATACTAGTTTCAATAAATTAACTTACAAATCTAGCATAGAATATACGGAAAGTGTTTGATAAATTTATCCAACATTTTATGTATTAGGCCAAACTTTTAAGTTCCTTATAATTAAGAACACAATTATGTTCTTTTCTAGAATGATCTGGAGCAAGTACTACGACAAATTGGAGATAAGGACCAAAAAATTCAAAATCTTGAGGCTTTACTTCAAAAAAGCAAGGACAACATCTCTCTGCTAGAAAAGGAAAGAGAGGACTTATATGCAAAAATTCAAGCTGGTGAAGGAGAAACTGCAGTTCTTAACCAGCTACAAGAGAAAAACCATGCTTTACAAATACAGGTAAGAACTTCGAGATCTGTTTATTTTCACTTGTTCTCATTATTGAATTTTGTTTCCTTTTTTTTTCTATTTCTTCAAATATGAGACTAATCTTTTCTATACTGTTCTCTTTCTTTAATATTTACTTTAAAGATCTTACTGTAAATTTCACAGGGCTTGTTTTTTGGTGACTTCTGTACTATCAACATAGGGAGAGGAATTCCTAGATGTTTCATCTGTACATATGCTTGTAATATGTACTTAAAAATAGCTACATTATATAACTATATATGTATGTATATATATTTGTTTCACTCATTTTAAAAAGAGGTTTAATTCCTGCTTTCAGCACCAAAATTCAGTTTAGCCTGCATCTGTTGTCTCCTTAGTATTTTGTTTCTGTTACGTTAAGGCCAAATTGACAATTCCCTTTTGCTTCTATTTCCAGCTAGTAACCTATTTAAACTCTGGTGTTGTGTACAATACAGCTTTACTGTAATAGTTCAGGAAAAGAAATGTGATAACATTGAGTCTCCAGAGCCATAATAAGACACATGAAAATTGAGTTTTTACTTCCTTTGACATACTGTTCCAGCCTTCTCAGATTCTTTTTTT
>VZRO01003400.1:64338-90876 GCA_013397915.1 Daphoenositta chrysoptera | reverse complement strand
TTTTTTGCCACTGCAGGTAACTCAGCTGACAGAGAAGCTGAAGAACCAATCAGAAAGTCATAAACAAGCCCAAGAAAATTTGCATGAACAAGTGCAGGAACAAAAGGCACACCTAAGAGCTGCTCAAGATCGTGTGCTTTCCCTGGAAACAAACATCAATGAACTAACCAGTCAGTTAAATGAAAGTAAAGAGAAAGTGTCACAACTTGATGTGCAGGTAATGGATCCCTGTATTTTATGGTGATGAAAAATTCTGGTTGTGATTTCCCATTTGGGAAAAGGTGCATTTTTCTACAAGGAGATACGTACACTAACACATTAATACTTCTGATTATACTATTAAACTTAGTGGTGACTATAAAAAAATTAGAATGAGCTATGGTAAAACAGATGGTTTAGTGAAATACAATTTGTCTTTCAGGTAAAAGCAAAGACTGAACTGCTACTTTCAGCAGAAGCATCAAAAGCTGCTCAGAGAGCAGATCTACAGAACCATCTGGACACTGCCCAGCATGCACTGCAAGATAAACAACAGGTATTAAGCGACATATAAAGTTTCTATGTTACCTAAAAACTGCTTAAAAGCCTAAGAATAGTCAGTTTACAAACTCAACTACATACTCAATATGAATATGCATTGGGAAATGATAATGTAGGATATTTTAACTATGTGATATGCATTCATTTTCTTTTGCATTTATCTGGAGCAGATATATTTTGCAGTGCAAGGAATTTACTTGGAAGTCCACTCCTTGCTGTAGGGTTATCATTCAGAATCTAAGCTTTCCTTAGGTATTCTGGAGGTATTATTCAATTCCTGTTTGTATGCTATGAAGAAAAGATTGTAGAATGCACGCGAAAACTCTTGACTCATATTGCTGACTCAGATAAATTTCCAATTAGCTGCCAGTATTCAGAAGTAACTCTGTGTGTGCCAGCTGACATAAAAACTCAAAAGGCTGGTGATAAAATTACATGTTTTTTAATGTGCTTTAATCCTAGTGAAGCATTTTACTGTCTGTTGAACAAATATTTGCATTGTTAAAATCAGTGCTGCTGTGGTCTTCATGGAAACATCCAGCAGATGGTAATACAGCATCATTTTGTAGTATGGGAATGTAATTAGTTCCTGTAAACAGGAGACAACTTTTTCCAGCCATTAAATAATTAATAAAGAACTAAATACATCAGCTTGGTTGGAGAGCAGTGACCTTTGATGTAGCTGTCATCATAGTGGTTACTAGGTGAATGTGTTCATGTCTCTTGCAGAATTTATTTGTTTTGTGTTGAACAAAATGTTTTGAAGTGATCTCTGGTATGTGGAGAACTGAGCATTTCCATGTTACTGGCTTGCCTCTTTGGTTGTTGATTTCATGGCAAACAAAGACTTTATCTAGGTTTTGTAATGTTATTTTCTAGGTACTGCTAACTTGAGGAGCTAGTGCCTTTATTACCTACAGTTCCTCTTCCATTTACAACTTGAAACACCTTTGTTAACATTTAGCCCAGAGCCTGTAAGGTTTGAGACAATAATGAGGCTTTAAAATATTTTTTTTCAGTGAAACAGAGGGAATTTGTGCATGTGTTCGTGTTTCTCCTTTCAATTTCCTGCCCCTCAGAATAAAAAATAAACATTATTTTCCTTTTTAATTTGAACACATTAGATCATTTAAAGCATATGTGACATTAGTAATTTTTTGAAGTTATTTAAAAAGTAACAACCTTTGTATTTTTGTTTTACCCAGGAGTTAAATAAGGTCAGCACTCAGTTGGATCAGGTTACAGCTAAGCTGAATGACAAGCAGGAATACTGTACTCAGCTGGAAGCCAGTCTTAAAGAGTACAAAGAAAAATGCCTTTCTTTAGAACAAAGAAATGAAGAACTAGAGGGACAGCTTAAGGTTTGTATTTAACACAGTATCTGAACTTACAGAAACTGGTCTCTGCTCTTAGGTAGCATATGGTAAAAGCTGTGCTCCAATTATGAGGGAAGGATTATATCAATATTGCTTTTGTGGGTTTTCTTTCTCACTAATGTTTCCTGATTCACCATTTAATCCTGTTCTTTTCTTCCATGCTAGTTTATCACATTAAGAAGATAGGCCTATGATATTGCCATTATACTGTCATTTTCCTGTATGTGTGCTTCTGCCAACCTCTGTACTACCTGGAAATTGTTATGTGAGGGAACGTGAATATGTCCCAAAACTAGAGTTTTCAAGTTTGAACTTATAACACTTTACAAGTGGTAGCAGGGAATATGTGTTACATTCGTTAGCCCTGTTTAACACTGCCTGTCTGGTTTAATTTATTTCTGAAGCCTTTCAGTAGGCTTTTTAACAAGATTTATTTGTCACTCTTTCATCTCTTAACTTGATCTGGAGTTTTGCATTCCAGTACTGAAATCAGTTTTTATTTTGAAGTGCACATAATTCTGGCAGAACGTTTGCAGAACTTTGTGGTGTTTTGATATAATAGTATTTTCAGTTAAGGATATGGATTAGTCCTAATGCTTGAGATCTTTAAAATTTGGGCTTTGACCTTTGTTCAATATTTGTTGAAAATTCTTGATAGTCAAAATTCGTAACACAAAAGCATATGATGCAGGGATGATGGGAACAATGCAGAACTGGTTTTGCAGTGTTGTCTCTCTGTTTTGAGGGAGGTTAGTAGTCTTTATGCTCAAGATTGATTTGGGTGGTTTTCCTAGCTTATGTGCTCTATAGAAGAGAATGAAGATTGTTTTCCCTGTATTAAATTTTAAATCCAGTGCTATTAAAAAGTAAAGCTGTAGTGCATTTCATTATCAGCATGACTATTTTGTTCTTCCATCTCTTCTTTGAAACACTGTTTTTTTTTTTCCTGCCTACTTTGATTTGTGTTTTTATTTTTCATTCTTTTGCTGAAGTTTCACAAGTAGCCGATAGACAAAAATGCTTGGAAGAAATACAGAGCTTGCTTGGATATGATTTTATGAGATTCCTGGTAGCTGAAGTGTGAAGCTAAGCAGAATTGTTGGTGCTGTCAACAGGAAAGCAAGTCTATGTAAAGTCTTGGCATCATCACCATTCTTGGAGATTATTCCAGTTGAATGTGTGGCATTTTAAAAAGTAGGAAAAAAATTAGAAAACAAAAAGTCCTCAGGAATTTTTTTTGAGAAACTTGGCTACTTTATTTTATGGCCACTGTGTGAAAGCAGAAGTGACTGTAAAACAGCCAGTATGTTTAAGAGTCTAAGCAGTGCCCATTTGCTGAAGGTTCCTGGTTTCTTTTTACTCCATGTGAGTGAAAAAGTACCTTTGGAAAAAAACCGAAGAAAAACCTTTCCAGGCGAGCATAGAATTTCTTAACAGCTGTAGTTCGTGTCTTTGCTTTTACTGTAAAGCCTTTTCTCTATTACTTTGCAGTAAAATGCTGGCTTAGCCTTTACTTTAAAGATGATTTTAGAATGTTGTACCAAAATAGTTCAGTTCTGGAGGAGCAGGTGATTAGCAGGAACTAAATAGTGAAAGTTAAATAGCAAGATAATGAAACAGGTAGATGATGTGTGAGAGTTGCTTTCTACAGTTATTGCTACTCACGGACTAGATGACTTTGCATTTTATTGCTATTTTTATTTTGTTAGTTGTTTTCTGATGGTTCTATCTTTTTATTTTTCTCTCTCAGAAACTTGAAGGTGATGTTCTTGATGCTAAAGCAAGTAAAGACCAAGCTCTTCAGGAGTTACAGCAACAGCGAAATCAGTCTACAGAATTAGACCTCCGAACAGCAGAACTGAGTAAACAACTTGAAGCAGCAAGAGAAGTGTATGCATTTCCTGTGTTATAGTACTTTTTAAAGTCAGACATAAAACTGGAGCAGTGTACACTACAGTTGAAATTTTCTGCTTCTCTCTTGTGATTTCATGAAGTCATAAATAAGTGCTGTGTCTCCTTTGCTATAAGAACTGTGTTGTATCCTACCTGTTGTCTTTTACTCCATCTGCCATGTTGTCTCATGGGAATCACTGACTGTTGTGATTCACTACACTTCTTCAGTTTATTCACTGTGCCTGTTGTCAGCTAAATATTTGAACAGTTTGATGTAGTGAGGTGCATCTTTAAATATCCATAGCTTTGTAACCTTTTTCAAATACAAATTTGCAATTTATGCATGAGCAGCAAAGGGGTAGTTTCTGTTCATTATAGTTGATGAAGAAAGAACCATCTCAAAACTAGTTTCTAGAGTTGCTGTTTTGTCTTAACTGGAGGGTTGTAATGCCCATGGATGAAAATAGAGACCTTTAAGGATACAAAAGAACCTGTGAAAAAAAAAAACTTTTAAAAAGTATGTTTCATATTTTTGTACTTGCAGGATGTCCAGTGCTCAATTGGATTTGCAGAAGAAATCTGAGGCCCTTGACCAAGCAAACCAACAAATTTCAAAGCAGGAGGCAGAAAAGGCCAGTCTCAAACAAAACCTTGAGAAATCAAATCAAGATAAAAGTAAACAGCTCAAGGAACTTGACTGTAAAATGCAAGCAGCCACATCAGAGCTGCAACAATTGAAATCAGAGAAGGATACTCTGTTAAAGGACCTTACAGATACCAAAGATAAGCTCTCAAAAAGCTCTGAATCCTTCAAAAAAAGAAAGGAGGAATTAGAAAAAGAAATTAAAAAAGGAAAAGCAGCTATGGCCGAAATGGTTAGTAGATTCTTTAATTAGGCATTAACTTTGGTGTATATACAGTCTGATAAAATGGCTTTGCTTTCTGTTTGAAAACAGTGTGTACATACGATGAAAATGCGTAAAAATTAGTTACTGTAAGGAAAACCAAATTGTGATTTTTCATACGTCATACATGTTCCCACCTTAAATTTTTGCCTGGATATTTACAGTAGTAAACATCAGTCATATCACATAACAGGATCCTTTCTTCTTGCTGCATGCCTTTAACACAGTGAAGAAACTAAATGGAGACAAGTGGTGAAACAATTTGATGGGAAATGTCCCCCTTTTAAAAAATACATCAGCTGTATTGTAACAACACAAAGTTATAGAACCCATGGTAAAATGCCACTGTACTGAAGAAGTTATTTTTCTGAGGCCATTTTAATTTCCTTTTTGAAATCTTTGTATATAGAACTTCTTGAGCACTTGTCTGGACATGCTGGAAAGCTGCATACTGCAGGCAGAGAGAGTAGCATCATCTGCCATTTGAGGAATGCCTAGCTTAAGGTATTATTGGAGCACTAGAACTATTTGAGTTTCAGAAAGGTCTTACAAGTGGCAGTATAACAAGTGCTTGACCACCAGAGTAACCTGTTATGGTAAAGGAGGTAAACTATTACTGGGGTTAAAATATACCTTTTTCTTACCTCTTCTGCCTTGGTGATATGAATGGGCACTATATGAATACATGTTTTATAGATACAGTTGTTCTGACACCCTTGTCTCAGATGAGGCAAGGAATATCTTTCTCATACCCTTCTTATCTTACACATCACCGTTTTCCAGAACCCATTCAGAGCTGCTTTTATTCTGATCTAAAAAAAAAAATCTGCTCCTATTTCAAAAGAACACTTTTCTTTTACTCACTCACCTTTTAAAGAAAAACTCTTTTACTTGGTTTTCTTAGTTACTACTGTTTAAAGGTCTGTTTCTCATAAAAACTTGAAGGATTTTCTCCCCAGTTTAGACTTAAAGATAGTAGTCCAGATTCTTCTTCTGGTTCTGTAGTCTTTTGGAGGCTCTCCACTGTCTTAAATGTGTAGTATTTGGGCTTAACATATAGTTGCGTATGCATGGAGGTCTGCAAATGTACGTGCTTGTGAGTTTTAGAACATGAAGGAATTTCAGATCCTGAGACCAAGGAGCCTACTACTTCAGCAAGAAGGGCTGCCAACCACAGCTTCAGTCTTTAGGGAGACTATCCCTAATCAGAAACACTCCGGCACCTGGCTGAGTTTATTAGTACAAGGCATGACATGTTTTCAGCTTAGATTTGCCACTTAAAGGTTTGAGAGGTTTTGAGCTGAAAATATCTGCAGTTGAGAAGATAAGATTTTTCATTGAAAATGAAAGCATTATTTTTTAAGGATTTGTAGATCCTGCAAAAATACTCGGTGCTCAGTCTTAGAAGCTAAGAGGAATATTTCCTGGTCTTATGTTTTTTAGGAAAAATCTTGCCAAGAATTAAAACACCAACTTCAGATACAAACGGAGTCTGTAGCTAAAGAGAGGAACGAATTGAAAAACTCACTGGAAAAAAAGGAGGGGGTAAGTTGTCCACTTAGTTTCAAGAATCTAAAAACCAATAATAATAAATGTTTAAAAGATTGATTTTCAGTCTCACCTGCTGGAACTGATGAGAGATAAAGATGTTTCAATTCTCAAATTGTAACCTATCTTTGGCACTGAAATAAGGTGATACTAAAACTTTCGTAGAGGGTAATATGAAGCTTTAAAATACAGGTTTTAGTCTTAGTTTTTTGTGGTCCACATCCCTTAGCAGGGGATTTCAGCCCTTCAGGTTTTTTCATTAGTGAAACAGTTACTTGATATTACTGTGTCCCCATTTTCTTTTGTACTTCCATACAATAAAAGTTGTTATTTCATATCCTTAGAGCTATTTTATTCTCAGGCTTATTCAGTATGTTCTCAGTGTAGTTGATGGGACATTTTCAGACATCCTTCAAGGATTGAATTGCTTTTTCAAACTTGTGTAAGTCACTTTCTTGTGACTACATAAGGCCCAAATGGACTTCTTTTTCAAAGATGAGCATTCAGACCATGCAGTGCAGCTGGCAGTGTGAAGGACACGTCTGCTTTCATGGATTTCTTTACCCAAGACATTTTCAGTTCCCTAAAGGAATCAGAAAAGGTTTGATCAGTGGAAACCGTTTGATAGACTGTGATGGACACTTAACTGTCTGAAAGAGGTTTGGGGATGTGCAGGCATGATGGTAATTGCTCTGTGACTATTGCTGCTACTCACCTAGCTCCTCACTCATTCAGCTGAAGTGCTGTGGTGCTCGGTGGAAAGTGCAAAAGTATGAGCTTGGTATGTGCTGCAGTTGGCAGCAGGAGAGCCCAAACCACTGCTGGTGTGAGAAAAGCTGCCTGATCTTAATTTAGAATAGATAAAAAAGACTGCTATTGATGCCTGGGTAGTATAATTTGGAATTAGAAATTATTTTGATGTGTTATGGTAGTTCTTAAAATCTGCTTGCCACTGTTCAGCCACGTAGCTCTGAAACAGCAGTGGCACTGTGGGATGGTCTGATTCTGTGAACAGCATGTACAAATAGTGATTTAAATTTAAATTATATTCAGTTATTTAATATTTTTGAATATAGATTTCGAAGCAGTTGTCTATAGACCTTGATTCAGCAAGAGCACAAGTGCTGGAAATCCAGGTTCTTCTGAAGGACAAAGAAAAAAGTGAGCAACATCTCCAGGGAAAGCTGAGAGAGTTAAAGGAATCTTTTGAGCAGAAGAAAAAACATAGTGAGACATTGCAAGCTGAATTAAAAACTGCCCTTTTAGAAAAGGTAAGGCTGTCCTTTCTTACTCTTATAAGAAAATGAATGTAAATTCCTCTGATAAATACTGAAGCTTTTATGTCAATAACTTTGTGATAAACTGTGTTTGCTGTAGTCTTGTTGGAAATTATAAGGTCAGGATGTGGAAGTGAGGTCTTCAGATGCTGTTGGAGATAAAAACAGCAACATCATCAGCAATAATGAAAAGAATCAGTGCCGAAATATGAATTCCATAGGAATTGAATTTTAATAAGGGCATAAAATAAGCTAGATTGAATGTGGGTTTTTTGCTTCAGGAGCAAGGCAAGACCTGCCATTTTCTTGTAAAGCAGTAGAATTTCATGAGAGTATTTTTAGACAAACTCTGCAGTGTTTTAAAATGTCCATGGCAGTTTTAAACCAAGTCTTCTCATATTATACCAAAAGAATTTATCTGAGTGACAGTATGAAGCTCATAAACCACAATGGAAAGAGTTCAAATGTCTTACATCATTAGGGAATGTTGTGCTGTGTGCCATGCACTATTAAATGTGGCTCCAGCTTTGGCTGCCCAATGCTACATGGTCATATTTGTGCTTTAGACAGCCTGTGGAAACATTAGGTCTTGGTGTTGTGGTTTAACCGAGCCATCAGCTCAGCAGTACAGAGCTGCTCAGTGACTTGGGAAGACAAACACCATCACTCCAAACTCCCTCCCCTTTCTTCTTCCGCCAGCTTCATATGCTGAGCATGATGTCATATGGTATGGAATATCCTTTTGGTCAGTGGGATCAGCTGTTCTAGCTGTGCCCTCTCCAAATTCTTCTGCACCTCCAGATTTCTTGCTGGAGGGGTGGTGTGAGAAGCAGCAAAGGCCTTGGCTATGTGTGAGCGCTGCTAAGCAGTAGCTAAAACATCCTCGTGACAACAACACTGTTCCCACTGCAAATCCAAGACACAGCCCCCATACTAACTCCTATGAAGAAAATTCTCCCTCAGCCAAAACCAGCACACTGGGAAACATTATTCCAATTTTTAGTGTTTGGTCTTAATGTGTTTCTCTTAGTCTTTTGTCATGAATTAAATTTTGTTGTTAAATTAGTTATAAAATTACTGTAAAATCACAAATATCAGGTTACTGAACTGCTGTTTCATAAGAAGAACAAAATTCTCTTCTTGCAGTAGAAATGCATTTTATTGAAATGCTTAAGCTAACTTTACCGCATGTAACTTTAACTAAAACTTTCTATGCTTATGTTTCAGGCAGAGCTGGAGAATAAACTACAACAGCAGTCTATTTTGTCAGCACAGGAGCTTAAAGCAGAGAAAGGCAAGCTAGCAGACTTACAGAAGGCCCATGATAAACATAAAGAAAACATGGAGAAGCTGCAGCTGGATCTTTATGGGAAAGAGTCTGAGCTGCTGGCAACCAGGCAAGACCTTAAGGTACTTGCAGTCATTTTAATGTCATATGTGACTTAGTAGATGTTAATACCTATTTTGAAGACCAAGAAACAATGCAGGAACTGTGTAAGTGAAAAAAAATCTCTTCTGCTATATATAGAATTTAGTGCTGTTAAATCCCTTCCTCTGAGACAAAGGATATTCTGAAACTAATTTAAAGCCAAACATGTTTGCCAGTTTACCTGAAATACTGTTGCATTTCTGCAGCAGCAAAGTGAAAGGTGATTTAGTTTTATATTCATTAAAGAGTTATTTTTTAATGTTGCTTTTTTCTTGTTATACTATAGCTTTCAACTAATTTAAACAGCATAGCTAATTAGGACAAGGTCTGCCAGCATGTGAATAACTGCTATCTTCTAGATGATTTAACTAGAATATTCCTGGCTGATGGTAGATGTTGAGAAATGTCAAACTAATAGAAAACAGTAGGCTTATGGATCTACCTGGAATGCAAATGCCAGAATTCAGTCCTTGAAATTTTTGCTATTCCTAAACTGAAGTTACCTGGTTTTGTATTAGTGTGCAGTGCCTTCAAAGAGGTATTGCTGAGAATTGAGCCAGTCAGCAAAGGTGTTTTTTGGCTTTTTTTTCTGGCCCTCTGCTTCGAATCAGTACTAAGCCAATGCTTCAGTTAGTCCCAGGACATACTGTGCTGCACAGGCTGGCTGTCTGCTAGCAAGATTTGTAGCTTAGGCACTTTTCACTCCAGATGAATCCCACTGCAGGTTTGTCTGTGTCCAGCGCTGTTGCTCTAGGCTCTTCTGAAGTTTATGGAGAGGAATAGATGCTTTGGGAATACAGATCATCTCATCTGCTTTAGATGTCAGCTTCTGTTTGCTTTGTTATGTATAAAGGGAGCTTGTGGTGACTGCTTAGATTTCATTGTTCCCTGCTTTGATTTTATCATTCCCTTTCCCCCAAAGGTGGGCCTTTCAACCCCACCACTGAAAGCCTTAAAGGTCTTGTGGCTTTTGCACAGGCCCATGTGAGCTTTGGAGCCCTAGCCAAACTCCAGGCTCAGGTTATTTTAAGAAACAGAGAAATACCTCCTTTACATATAGGCCACTGCTGTTGCAGGAGACTTAGTCCCCCTCTGTAGTATTAAATTACCTGCCATGTTTTCCTGCAGGTTATTGAAGCTTTACTTTCAGTGCAGCGTGGTTGAATCACTACTTTAAATTGTGGGCAACTTCCGCATGATTAACAAGCAGTGGTGGCTTAAGCATCTTCTTTCTTCCAGTCTGTTACTATTGCACATATAAATCTGTGAGTTTATTTCCTGCAATGCATTTAAATCACCATTTGGTAATGAAGTGGCCTGTAGAAGCATTGGATACGTTCAGTAACTTGGGGTTTTTTTGGGTATAGTTTTCATTAAAGTATCACTTGTTGCAAAATAGCTGTCAATAAGTATTGTTATTAAAGCAGTTTGATGACCTCTAGTTCTGTCAAGTATAAAATAGGACAGTAAGCATCTCACATATATTTAGACCTGATGGGGATGGTAGCAAGAGAGAGAGAACTCTGTGCAAAATGGTGAAATAAGGTGATGGCAGTGGGGAAACAAGACTTTTAAGGTGAGGAGTCAGGTAACTTGATTTATTATGTATGTTTCTGTGGAGCCTAGAGAGCCTTAAGAAGATCGGGGTCCTAAGTACTGAGGTGATGTACCAATTTCGAGCATGTTTGCTTGATTTAAAAGTTTTGTTAAAAACATATATTCATTTGGATTAGTGAGGTCTGATTGACACCACTTTTTTTTTTTTTTTTTCTTTTCCTGGAAAATGTAGAAGAGGGAAAACGTGGGGAGCTGAACTTTAATCATGGCTGTGCTACCTCAGTGCAACATTAAACTAAAGAAGCAGTAATAGCTTGTCTTAGAAGACCACAAAAGAAAAAAGCACATTCAGACAGCCTCACAGTGACAATGTTAGTCTTGAGAGCTGAATATGAAAATGCCACTCAAGTCAGAAGAACTTTATAGTAGACTTTCACAGCCTATTCAAAATCAGTTGTCTATATATGTTTTGACTTGGGCAAGTTACTTAGTAAAAGTAGCTCATTTGAGCTGGAGCTGTGTGTTTTGGTTAAAGTTTGGAACCAAAGCTGATGAGTAGGCTGAGCTTTAGATTGGCCTTAATCTTTTTAGTAGGCAGTGGCAGAAGTTTTTAAAACTTGTCTGTATGTAGAGTCAGCTTGGTTGTCTTTCAGTGCAGGAGTTTCAGCAGAGATAGGAGCTCCGTGCACAGCTGTGTTGTGTCAGCAGTGTGAGAAGCCCGGCATTGTCCAGAGCAGGCATGGCCGGGCCATCTGGGGACACGCTAGCAATGCTCGAGTCAAAGGGGAGCACGGAAACATCATCGCGTGGTGTGGCACCATGCTGCTGGCGGGGCCGGGGTTCCAGGCGTGGGGATGGATGATGAAAGGCTGTGCGCCTGACGTGTAGGGCAGTCTGGTTCCTGGAAGGGCACGGCAGGAGTTGGGCTGTACACAGAGCACCATCTGCCGGCTTCTGCCGGGAATATCACTGCTGGATGCACGGCTCCTCTCCGGCCGGGAGGCGGAGGTGCCGCTGAGAAGGGAGCGAGCGCTCGGGGCAGCTTTGCCTGAGCCAGAGCCGCAGAGCACCGCGCTGCTCGCCCTCCGCAGGGCCATCGGCTCCGCCGAGCCCCAGCTTCTCCGTCCGCAGCACAGCGCCCGAGCCGTCTGGCCGTGGCCAGATGCAAACCGTGGAGCTCTGAGTCCTGCAAACTAAAGAAGAGTTGTAATAAAGTAAATAAATAATACAATAAATAATAAAATCGGAAGTGGGAACGTCGTTATAATTTTATGGGTACTGTTTGCTGTAAATTTACTTTGGTTTAAAAATGTCTCTAACAGTAAATTCACACACATTTTTGTCTTTGTGACTGGAAAAAGAAATAGGGTAGGATTTGAGTGCTTGTTAAAGCTGTGGTTTTTGATAAAAGGGATATATAGAACTAAAAAAGAATACCACTAAATAATTTTTGTATATACACACACCTATTTATACAAACATCTGTTTCTGTGTATATATTAATACAATTTTTTTTTGTGAAAAAGGCAATTTTTATATAGAAGAGTTAATAAAAATGTTCAAACTGTTATTTTTTTCCTTGATTTTGACTTAGTGCGAGGATACTTTCTGTGAATCTGATCTCCTGAGCTCTGCCAAGTATTCTTGAGTTTTGGCATTTGTGCTTTTTGTAGTCAGTCCTGGTTTTCTTCTGTTTTTTCAAAAGAATGTTTCTTTGTCTCCAATATTGGCATTGCTGTCAGCATATATTCAGTGAATGTTCTGGAACAAAATTCATGCTTGCCAGACCTCAGTTCTGTAAGTCAGCGCCTAAGTTGCATACAGTCAGTCTAGCTCTTTTTCTTAGGGAGTGAAGATAGATCAGTTTAGCATCGGTACATAATTTAATGTTGGTCCTTGTGGACTGGGATCAGGGAGCACACAGACTCAAATGCTTGTTTGTGCACTTCATATAGGTGGAAGGAATCTGGGTTTTACCACCCTGCTAGGACCAGTTGTTATGTTGGCACTATGATTTGCACTGGCACAGCCCAGGCTGTAGTGAATCAAACTGTAATTTTTAAATATTTTTATTTCTTTAAACTCTGTACCAGTCAACCTAGCATTTCTCTTTATTTACAAAAAATAAGTACTGATTGACCTCTTTTGTTCTGTACCTGTTCCTTATCTCAGTCTCGGTATAGACACAGTGAGATAACCTCTACAGTGTAGACACTTTGAGGGGTGGGTTTAGAGAAAAGTACCCACTGTGTGTGGGTATCACTATCCACTTAATCAAATTTCATCATCTGGTGTTAGCAAATTTGATGTAACCACATTTCTTCTACTGGAAACAGATGTGAATAAAAGCTGTGGCTTTATTAATGTTTCTTTCTAAAACTGCAGAGACTGTTGGGTTTTCCTGTGAAGATGTTATATGATGATGCTAGACTTTCTATCCTTCCTCAATGTTAGGAAAATATGGTATTCCACTGCACAATGGAACAGAGTGGGATAATTTTGCTTTCTGAAATACCACCCTGCTGAAACCTTGAAACAGCAAAAGCACCTCCTATTTTGCTTACAAAAAATTCTGAGTCAACACCTTTGAAAGTGTTAAGTACTAAACTCTAATATCTCAGAAAGCAAATAAAGTAATTTGTCTGAAAATTAATTTTAAAAGCCAGTGTGAGCTTTTTAAGAGTCACGGGGATTGTTGAAAATGCTGTTGAATCAGCAGTGTTCCATCACTGCTGTTTCAAATTAGGTCTGTCTCTACAAGCAAAATACTTTAGATATTACAAAGGAGGGTCATGAGGCATCAGAAATGAGTTAGCTTTTAAATCAACATGGGAGTGACTAAAGCATATGCATAATTGAATGGAGTGAAAATTCTGCTTATAGTTCCTTCTAAAACCACTAACCTTCAACAAGAGGTTTGATTAATATTTAAGCAAAAGCTTCAAAAAGAATTGAGTTTGTCTTGAAAGAATTTAAATCATTACTGCTGCACTGAAGACAATAAACTTACTACTAATAATCAAGCTCAGCTCACCTTCTGTATCGTAGCATCAAAAATTGCCATGAAATACCAATATTTTGAAGAAATGGAGGATGAGTTAGTTTGGTTTTTTTTTTTCTTTTTCCTTGTCAGTTCCAAGTGGAACTAGTCTTTACCTAAGATAGAAAGTTTAAAAAAATAACCTCTGGAATACTAACTCAAAAAGACCCCAAAAGTTTGACTTTGCTGTGCACAAACAGAATGAGTCTTGGCTTTGGATGCAGTTTTGGATTGTTTCTTGGGATTTTGTGACCTGTTTCAGAGAGATAAATCAAAGTTCTTGTTGTAGCTAATGGTGAGATTAGAGGCAAATGAAGTATCATCTGTAGATTTTGAATGGAAGTTTAAACTTAATGTTTACAATGCTTACGCAGCAGAAACTGTGAAACATTTTATCCTGATATTAGCATTTTTATCTTATGCATTTCACTTCAGAATTTTAAAAAAATTTAGAGTTGTCCTAGCACTAACTTTATGAAGTCATTGGTAAAAAATAGCATTGAATGATTTTTGAAATCTTCAAAGTATAGCTTCACTGCTTCTTAAGTAACAGCAGTCTAGAGTTACAGAACAATTGCTTTGCCTAGGTAAAATAAATTTGTGTGAGCAAATTCAAATTCCTTCTCTTTTTCTCAGTTTTTGTTCTCTGCCCTTTCTCATGTTTTCACCTTTTGTCTGTGTAAGGATGCAAGCTGTAATAGGTACAGTAAGCTTTTGTTCCTGGAAATGACTTTGTAAACTAGAAGTTTCTGTAATTATGCTCTGTCAACATTTGAAGCTAAATGTTGCACTCTAGGTAGCAATTTTTCTACTTGGAAAATGCTTAAGTGGCTGTTTAGTATCTGAAGCTTTTACACTGACAGATAACTTGCAGAACTCTCTTTGTAATTAGTCCACAGAAGAAAAACTTGCTCTAGCTCAAGAAGAATTAGTTTCCAGCAGGAATCGAATTGCTAGCAATAATCAACAGATTCAGGAACTGAAGAAAGCTAAGTCTACACTGGAGCAGGATGCATCTAAGAAAGAACAGCAGCTGGGTGAGAAGACCAAAATGCTACAAGATCTTCAGAATGACAGGGTAAATGCCTCTGCCTTTTGAAATCTCCACACAGTTACATCCACCCCATGCAGGCACCTTTTAGTATTTTCTATTACGTCTCTAATTTGAGAGCGTAACAATGACAATTTTACTGAACCCCTGGTAAAAAGATTTTAAAAAGAGACAGTTGTAGTGGATTTGGCTCAAAATATGCTGGGAATTTGTTCTAGACAGATTTGTGGCAGAGGTGCCACAGGTGTGAAAACATTATTAGTTTTAAACCTAAAACTACAATCGTGCCGCTAATTGCATTACAAATTGTGGTTAGATACATGGCAGTTGTTTTCCTATAATTACACAGCCACCAAGTAGTTTTTGGACCCTGGATGTTTTTTGATTGGTTGGGTTTTTTATTTCGTGAATTTGGAAGAAGTAACTTTTCTAGTACTTTTATTTCTCTTCAAGATTTTGAAAGAAAAAGATTTGGCTAATGAAAAATGTAAAACAGCAGAGCTCCAGGAAATAAGGACTAGACTTGAAAAAGAGAGTGCTAAGCTGGGTGAAGAGTTTAGAGCCTGCAAGCAAGAATTTGAGAAGGTATTGAGACAAACTGAGTCTTCTTCATGTGTTTGGTTATCTAATGAGAAATATGTGCCTACTCAGTAGATGTTATCTGGAATGGCTTTGCAAAGATGGTTACTGTAAATATTGGTATTACAGGTAAGGGAACCAAAGCCCAGATTTTATTGAGCTTCCTCAGCAATGATGTCTTGATTGGTGATGATCCTTGAGCACCAGGGCCTAGTAAGCCAGGTGGGCTGCATAACTTGTCTTGGCTTCAGGATGGGTTGTATGTCCTGGCTTTTCTTCAGTTCCACTGTAAATTCACTCTGCATACCCCTGCTTGACTACTCTGCAAGGAAAGACTGTCCAAAAGAGTCACGATGGTGAAGTTTTCCAGATATTCTAGGCACATCTGGGACTTCTCAGGCATGCATGGTAGAGTTGAAACTCCCTTAGTGTTGTTTCATAAAATGTCTTAAAAAGTCACAGTTGGGGAAGAAACAATGTCAGGCACCTCATAAAAGACAAACTCTTTTCCAAAATCATAACAATCAATTGAGCTCTCTAAAGGGTAAAAGTTGGGAGGCTTTAATTAAGTAATTTTTAGTCTTCTCTACCAACTCTTTGAGTTAGTAAAACTGTTTCTTGCCACACTACATATTCTGTTTTTTAGTCTCTATAAAAACAAACATTCCTAAAAGGCTGTAGTTTGTATTTTCCATAATGAACTATTAGCTGTTATATTTGCATCTGTTAAGCACACTTAGTTTAAATTGTTGCACAAATATAAATACAGGTACAATTCCCTATCCACTAATAAAAAGGAAATAACATGAGAACTTATGACCTTCAGATGTTCTTTTGTTCTCCATTGTTTAGGAAATGGTCTGTAACTTTTAGGGATAAGTTGGTACTTTGTTTCTCTCAAGTAATCTGTGCTTGGGGAAAGGTATTCTAATTCTTGTTCCTAAAAACTCTATTCTAAAGAATAAAATTCATAAAGATGTAAAAGATGTGCACACCGATGCCAGCTTAATAGTTATTTCTTGATCTCCCTTTAAGCAATCAGGCTGAAAGTCTCCTAAAGACTTAAATTCTTTTAAGCAATTCTTTAAATTCTCCTGGCAAGGAAAGCATGTATACCCATCTGTAGGGCATCCTTGTGTTCTGAGGATATGTTCTCTTCACTGTCCTTGGTTTGGTTTTAACTTGTATTCTGAATTTTGATTTATGCAAAACGGTTCACCTCTATTCGCTGGTTAGTACCTACACGCTTGGGTGTGTAATTTTAAGGAAAATGATTTCTATAAATTAAACTAACTATTCTACTTGAGTTCAGTTATAGAAGAACAAATAAAGCCATTATTTATATTACCCCCCTTGCTTAAAACAGAGAGTAATTTTTTATACATTTAAGACTAATAGAATCAAACTTTATTCCATAAACATTCAGTTTTGTTTTACATTGTCATTACAAAGTTTTACCTCATTATTGCAACCAGAGAACAATGTGAAGAAAATTTTCAAACAGTACCTAGAAAATGACAATGGATATATCTTGTTGAGGAACTGTAGAAAACAATTCAACAGATCTTCCTCTCTACTTTAGCAGAAACATGCATTAAAATTATTTTTAAAATTGAATGTTGATCTTAGTATAAGTTTAAAATCTTTGATCATGAAAATCACTGATGCTTTGCACTATAAAATCATCCTTTCTTCCAGTGATAAAATTAAAAATTATTGCTGTCCTCTCCTAGGAAAGGATTACAGTCTTCTTGAATTTAAATCCATTTACACTTTCAGTGTTGCTACTTTAACTTTGAACTCTGTATCCTAACAGGAGGTGACAAATCTCAAGGATGCAAACCAGCTATTGATTAAACAAAAATTAGAACTGCAGGGCAAAATAGATAATACGAATTCAACTCTGGAACAGGAGAAACAAAAACATCAGGCTGTCAAAGATCAGCTGGAAAAGAGAGAAGAGGAGCTGAAGAAAGAATGTGCTGAAATTGAAGCCAAACTGGTTAGTATGTTAGAGAGTATGAGTCTGCTGTTTTGTGAACATGCTTTTGGATTCTTCCAGAGACAGAAGAGAAGCAATGGGTTGACTTTAGTTTCACTTTACATGAGTTTTTAAATGACAAGATCAAAAATCTTTGGGGCATTTAATGGTATAGGAAAATTCAGTGAGGTGACAGCCTTGTCTAGTAGAGTTTTTTGATTAAAAGGTGTGATTCTGTTACAGTAAGATTCTTTGCCTCAATTAAATATAGGGAATAGGGAAAGAATGCTTGGAAGCTTGTTTTTCATTTTTCCATTGTTTTCATAGCACACAGAGAAAAAAGACAAAGAAGAAGAAAAACGGAAACATGAGGAAAAGGAGACCAAGCTCATGATGCAGGTCACAGCCCTGAATGAAAACCTGGCTACCATGAAGAAGGAGTGGCAAAGCAGTCAAAGACGAGTGAGTGAGCTGGAGAAACAGACAGATGATTTACGTGGGGACAATGCTGTCTTGGAAGCAACAGTCCAGAATAATCAGGATGAGAGAAGAGCATTGCTGGAGAGGTAAGCTGTGGTCATGATGATGTGGAAGTGTAGTTTGAGGAATGAAATGAAATGAGAATGAAAACTTGTTTGAGTTGATTCAGAATTCATGCTTTATTTAAATCCGTATTTGTTCTTAGTGCCTGGGCTGTGGGTGCAGTTTCCACAATGCAACCTTCTGTCATCCCTGCCAAAGCACAGCAAGGGGTTTTGGGAACCAACTGTGCTCCTTGTGATCATTCTGTAGAAAAGAAGGCAGGCTTATCAGGATCTTTACTTACCACCAAAGCCACAGCTCTGTGCTTGCTCTCAAAGATTTATGTCTATCCATAAAAGCCTTCCAAATCCACTGGGCTCCTCTGAGATTTCGGCGTATAGACTGTGGCTTTTCATCTGTAGTGTGAACCGTGTGAGGTCTGGCAGAGAGAACTTCTCTCACCAGAGCTAACTGTCCTTCTCCATCACTCTGAGGCTCCCATGCCTTGAATCAGTTAGATTACATGCACTAGTCATCTAGCCTGGAGGATACCCCTTAAGTAACGCAGAATTTGCATAGGAACTCGCAGGTGTGCCCACTACTCCGTGTTAGGAGACTGATTATATATAATGGATTATATAGACTAAATTTCACAAAGGAGGCATTTTCTTCCTCCTGAAAACCTGCAGTCATATTTTCTCCAGTCCTGCTGTTGTGTCTACAACTTCTTTAATTCTTAGGTAAGCAGGTTGCTTTTCTTTCAGGCCACAGGAGGCCTTGCAAGGCAGCGAGAGCTACCTGAATGCAGTGATTTCCAGGGTAAAAGAAACACCTGTGAGACTGGAAGCTTTCTTTGTCCTTATTTCCTGACATGTTTGGTGAAGGCAGAGGGGAAAACTTTTGTCGGTACTGTCAAGCTTTGTGATTTGACTTTTGAGCAGTAGACCTTGGGAAAGGATGGAATCCGTTCAAGTGAGATCCTCTTTCTTTGGCAATCCCTTGCTCTACTGTGTTGAACTCATCCAGTAGCTGTTTACATCCTGGCAGAAAAGTACTCTTTGAAATTTGGCTTTCGGCAGTTAACTGAGTTTCAGCTGATGGGAGGTGGCCTTGCTGGAAGAAGAAGGTTCCTTTTCTGCTCTGTTGTCTGACCTGATCTGCAGCAGCTGGTTTGTGAGTGTCCAGTTGCACAGGGGTATTTATCAGGGCTTGCTGTTGAGGGACTGCATTCAGCATTTTCCCTGGTTTGGGGAGTAACTCCAGTTATTCATAAGCTGCAGATAATCAGGAGCAATGCCAGTATAATCTTTAACTGATTGTTACAACAGAATGTTTTCCTAGTCAAGGCATCCAAGAACTTTACAGAGCAAGGATTTTTTTGGCTGGATTTTATGTGGGTTAACTTCTCAGACTGACAACCGGCCCAAAGGACACACAGTGTACATTGTCTTAAATGCTTTGAGCTGACTATTTATTATTTTACCTCAGGTGTATAAAAAGTGAGGGAGAAATTGAAAAGCTTCAAGCCAAACTTGTAGAAATGAAGAAAAAGCTGGACAGTACAACTGCTGCAATGCAGGAACTTGGCCGAGAAAACCAGTCATTACAGGTATAATTTGATTTGAAGCTATTAAACCGGTTGATTCTCTGTTTGGAACCTTAGGAGAATTTCAAATTTCTGTCAGATTGGTGGTGGGTTGCCTTTCTAGAGTGAATTAAGATGTTATGTTTGTGGTGTGTGAGGGTCATACTTCTGTCTGTGTGGTATTAAATCTGCTTACAGTTTTGAAGCTTGGAAGGTTTCCTCTCTGAACAAACATACATACAGCCCTGAGTATCATGACAGAATTGGTACTTTTATTCTGCAATGGGTAGTGCATGCTGTGGAAATAGAGGATATTAGGGGGAATTAGACATGCATTTTTAAAAAAGCCTGATGCTTTTCTTACATCGTCTGTATAGATCAAACACACCCAAGCTCTCAACAGGAAGTGGGCTGAAGACAATGAGGTACAGAATTGTATGGCCTGTGGAAAAGGCTTTTCGGTGACAGTAAGAAGGGTAGGTGTGTTCTACTCTATGTCTATGGCTATTTTCTATTTTTATTATTTTCAAACTCTTAGATGGGACACAGACTTCAGAAAATAGTGCTGTGATTCTCAAGACATCTCAGAATACAGTTATTGTTTGCAGTGCCTTAACATATTACAAATAAGGACTGTGGAGCTTAATTTATTCATGGTTCTTTTTCCATTTTAACAGCATCAGTTTATAAACAGTTTTAAAATGCTTCAATCCCCTAAGCAAGGAGGCAAAATTACAGAGTTGTAAGTATATTTACAGAAAATATATTTATAACCAGTCTGAACTAGATTTATTGGTATAAAAGGAATGTAAATTGGTTGAAATTAGGTATGCGTGAAAATATGAGGCGTCACCATGATCTGATGCTTTGTGACTATACATTTCTAAACACTAGCTAGACGTGGAACAGAAGAAACAACTGCATGTGTTTTAGGTCTGTAGTCAGACCTTGGTTGTAAAAACAACTGTGGTGTCAGCTAAGATGTTAGCATCAATTTGCAGGGTCTGCCCTTCATCCAGAGACGAGTGCCCCTCCAACAAGTGACTTGGCAATGAAGTAGATGAGGGATATTTGTGAAGTTCATTTTTGCAGAGCTTCCTGACTTGATCTTAGGTGACTCCCCCTGGCCTGCACCATTTTGGTGATGTTCTTTGGGTAGTCTTTGAACAAAGGCTGCTGGATCCTTTGATTCAAGGATACTTCTCAATGTGAAAGCAGGTAGTTACATATAAGAAGAATTTTTTCCTGTGATCAGAACAAGTTCAAGAGGACAATGAACTTAACCATCTAATTGCTGAAACTGGTATATTCTCTTGACTCAGTGAAGCCCTTCTGAATGTTTTACTCATATACCTTTTAGAAAGGATTTACTCATATAACCTTCTCTGTGCTATGTAACTGCCACTTAAAAATTAAAACTAATTTTTGAAACATGAGAGTTTATTTGGCTGAGAGTTGACTTGACATGACAGTGATCTCTGTTAGCGATCGCTGCTTTGCCACTGATGTTCAGCACGTATGTTTCTTCTCTTTTGCAGCATCACTGTAGACAGTGTGGGAATATCTTTTGTGCCGAGTGCTCAGCAAAGAATGCCTTAACCCCTTCTTCCAAGAAGCCTGTCCGAGTCTGTGATACTTGCTTTAATGACTTGCAAGGATAACTGGCTATTGTGAGTGACAAAGAAATGTTACACTAAAATTTACTATTTCTGTTGATGCACTTCATTCAGCACTCAGACTACTATTCAGTTTGGACAATGATTGTAACACTTGGCAAAATCTAGTATATTTTAAAATGTTTATTGATACCAAGCAAAACTATTGTATTTTTTTTGTGAGACATGGGCTCAGATCATCCATAGCTTATTGACATTAATCATGGAAAGAGCTTTTATGTCTAGATTAGAAATACCCAGTTATTTGTAAATAAAGTTTAAACAGAGGAGTAACAATGTATTTTTTTATCTTTTATTTTTTTGTTCAAGAGAAACAGTGTTTATGTGATATGGAAGTTTATTCTTGTTTCCTTCAAAGAAAAAGGAAGATGCAAAAACTTGTGAGGATTTTATGTATCAAATGTTGCTGTGAAAACATAACTAATTGTTGCATTTGATTGCCTATCTGATGTTCTTTATAATCCCCTTTGATTCTGTTTTTTTCTATCTCTCTGGTTCTTGCATTTTTCTCTCTAAAGTTTGAACTCCACAGGGAAGGTAATGGCTGGGCTTAACTTCAACTGAGTTTTATTTGCCCACTTTTAGTATCAGCACCCAAGTCCTTATCCAAATACAGCACTTGGGTGCTGGAACTTCTTAACACATACTGTATTGCACAGTTGGTGTGTGAGTGTGTCTGTCTCTCTGAGAGAGTATGTGTGAACAAATGATGAGACAAAGTTTATTTGGCATTGTAGCAATATTATATGATACATTGCAATATTTCATCCCATGGTGGTTGATTTCACTGTTACGAATATGGTTGACGGATTTTAATATTCAAGAAACCCTTACATGTGGCTTTTAAAAAGCAAACAAACGATACTGGTAGAAGCCTGTAGCACATCTCTGCCCCTGCTCATACCCTGGAAGCACTGAGAGATCACTGCTGTACTAAGGGACATCCAGACCTTCCAAGCCAGAGTAAGAAAAAGTATTTTTTGAGACAAGTGTAGTTTATCTGACCTTTTTTTCTGTCCCTTCCCTCTGCTTTTGGTGGAAGAAGCTGAACTCCTGCTACACCTTACAAACCTCGCTTTTCCGTTACTCCATCTGACCCCCATTACCAGGGGCTCTGAAGTGTTATATTAGTTATGTGATTTAGTCTGCTCAGAATGGTGGTGTGAATCTCCTGCTACTGGCTTAGATGTAAGCCAAACAACTCTAACTAAGAGGCCACTCTAGATGATTTTAAATATTTATTCATATTTTCTGTACTGGGAACAGAAGTTTCTTGTACAGTTCATGTAGGCTCCAAACTTCTTTTTTGTTGTGATTTTGTTTGCACCTCTTTGTTTTTGCCTGCCTGTCTCTAACTTTTCTTCCCTTTGTATCGGGTATTTCAAAACCCTTAAGATTATTTCTTCCAAGCAGGGGTTATGCCTTCCAATATTTAGGAATTTTTTGTCTTAAATGCCCTAATAAATTCTCCACCGCCCAAATGCTTCAGTATCTTACCAAATTTTGCCAGGTGTTTAGAAAAAAGGGTTTTGTCCTGAATTCCTCTACTTCTTTCCTGAGGCAAGGAATCAAATTCTGTCACAATGATGATAGCATCATTAGGAAGATTTGTTTGCTTTTATCTAGTTACAGCTCTATATGTGAATGAGGAAGTGTCTCCTTTATGAAAAATGTCTTGTCTTGATTAACTGTCAAGTGAAGAAACTTCATCCCTCTACTCCAGAAGTAGTGATCTATATGTTTCATATCCTGTTTTAACTTACCCAGCTAGTTCTACATTTGCAGTGTCAAGGAGCTTTCTTAAAATTCAATTATTTTTCCCAAAAGCCAGCTGAATGATGTAACTTGTTCTTGTCACTGTAAAAGGGTTTGGGTTACCACTGTGGTTCATACAAAACACTGACCTGTTTTTCTGGTTTGAACTTGAGAGTTGCTTGCTCAAAAAAAACAATTGCTGCGACAATTCCATATGAACAGAGCCTCTGGACTGCCTGTTTCTCCTCATCAGGGTAACCGTTTGGCATAAGAATCTTTTGAATAGAAAATATGCACAGAATCTCTGCCTCTGGGAATTTTTTTTTCTATTTATTTATTTACTGAGAGAAACCAAAAAATTTGCTGTAGAGTCTTTCTTTGTCTGACTTTAGAAATGTGGGAAAAGCAGAGATGTGACAGTCGTGCTCCAGCCTAGATGCATTCTCCCCTTTTGTGTAACACACAGAGCCTTGTGCTGTTCTCAGGGTGAAGGACAACCATGTAGAACAGGAGGCATTTTGAGAGGGAAGGGAGAAGCTTCCCACAGCTGCCTAAGATCAAAACACATGAGGTGGAGGAAGACGGAGATCTTTCAGGTGAGCTAGGAAAGTGGTTAGAAGATTCAGTTGTGTTTAGGTGTTTTGCTTTTGACTGGGAACGTGTGAAAGCTCAGGAGAGACTTCTGCAGTGGTAGAAGCTCTGAGGTTGTTCTTAATTCAGCCTTTTGGGATGCCATTGTGGATAGACAAGCAGAGTCACCTTTCTCAGCTGGCTGCTGAAGCAGTGCGGTTGGTTGACTGCAGATCACACCTTGGTGTGGAGCTCTTCAGCTTCAGGGCAAAACCAGCTTGATTTTTGAGGGGATAGAAATGCTTTTTGAACATACATTTGTGGAAAGAAGGATTGTTAAAATCTGGAGGAACAATGGGGTAGAAACTTCCATGCTTGAGCTTTGATTCTGCAGCAATAGGTCACAATTTCTACAGCTTTTCACTGGAGTAAATTTATGACTCCATTGCTGAGTCTTATGCTCCTTTTGTACTTGCAGTTCTTAGTGCTGGTCTGTATTTGTTGACAAGATGATGGTATATTGACTCTATAATGCTTGGCTTCACTGCCAGGTTGGAAGCTGTGTTCAAGCTCAATAAAATGTCCCATAATAAGGGAAACTGGAAAGTGAAAAGCTGTGTATTTACAAAGATGCTTGCAAAGTCTGACTGTTTTGATGGGCATGTTTCAGTAGGAACGTGGGCTTTTTGTTCCACTGCTTTAAAATCTAAGTAATAGGAAAACCAAGTAAAAGGCCTGGTGACTTTTACCACAGTAAATTAAATGATTCCAGGCAAAACAGTTTAATGTACTGATTTTTCAGACTGCAGACACAGAAACAGAGGGAAAAACTAATAAAATGGCAGAAGAGACTGAATCTTGGAACTGGAGGATGCACTGAGTGATGTGTTTTTACAGCCTCTAGTAAGAGGCAAATTGCTCTGATTCAATGAGGAGTGGCCATTGTAGAGGAAGAGGTGAAAATAATGTCAAAACCAGTACTCAGATCGGTAGGTTTGTGGGATTCTCAAGCAGCCTTAGTCATTACTATGGCATCAGGAATGGAACAGTGAAGTGTGGGCTTTGTTCTTGAAACCATCCTATCAGCAGGACACTCCATCCACCCTCTGAATTGCTGCGAGAGCAGAATGCAAGAGATCAGCTGCTTTGTGGGCAGAGACAAGGTATGGAAGCTTTCATAAGTGTGTAAAGGATGGTCTTACTAAGGATGGGGAAAGGTTCTTTTCACTTCCTGGAGACAACACCTCTCTTTCCAGTCAAAGACCCACACTCCCTTGCATTTTTGCCTCACAAATGCCAAATCACACTGTTCCACTCTGGCCTCGTGTCAGCAGTACATCACACTGGAGACAGGTGGCATTGCAGAGGTCAGTGTCAGGCTTTTGATCTTAGCTGGCTGTGTTCACTGTTCTTCACTGTTACTTACTTCTTCTCGCCATGTACTCCCTACAGTAATCTTCCCCCTTCTGCAAAGGTTGAATGAAGAGGATAAAAGTAATGAGTCACAGTAGGAAAAGGTGCTGTCTGGAGATGAAGAGACAAAAGGAATTTTCTGCTGCAGCTTCCAACAGAGGCAAGAGGTTTAGAGGGATCTCATTTTTCAGCTGGCTTCACTCTCTGACAGACGAGTCTAAGCTGTAGGGTGCAATGTGGGTTTTTGCCTCTGTTTTTGAAAGGTGTCAAGTAACCAAGTTGCCATTTAATGTGGAGCGCTAGGTACACAAGAACAATGAGTAACTACTTTTGTTGGCTTTGGGACCATTAGGATTATTTGTGAATCCTCACTGGAAAAGCTTTCTTATTAGTGAAGCAAGAAGGGATTTGGGAGCAGAAGCATGAAGTAAGCTCTCTGTGTTTGTATTACATGAGCCAGAACAATTGATGCTAAATGTAAGAGAAGTGACATTTATAAAGGGACCTGGAAAACTCAATGGCTTTTCTGGATTGTTAAGTGTCAGTTAACCATGGAGTGGGAATAAATGCTTGTTGCAAAACATAAAAAAATACATGGCTGGTACTCAGTGATGGACAGAACAATGCTGGAGCTGAAGTTCAAGCAGAATATAAACTATGCCAAGAAGAATGATATCATGATTTGAGCATGTGGAAACTGATAAATTGCTCTTCTATGTACCACCCCTCCTGCTCTCGTATTCTCAGAGAACTAGGAAACAACACTGTCATTTGCACTGTGCACTTTTTGCTGTCTAACAAAGAGAATCTACAGTAAGTGGAATGGCATCATGTGCATTGCATGTGTTAGCTGTAGTCATTGGACAGCAAATTTAAAGTCAGCTGGATTTTTCACTGTGTGCATTTGGCCCTAAGGAGAATTGCACTCAGTTCCTTTTACTGAAAACACAATCATCATCTGAGAGCACATGTAACAACAAAAACCATGTTAGTCACACACGTCTTTGTAGAGCTTCATTTTAAGATTATAAAATGAGAAAAATTAGAATTTTATGTATTTGCAAGAGTCTTGCCAGTAGCCCATTTCTTTGGTTTTGAAGTCTTGACCTCAGCATCCCTTCTAGAATAAGTTTAAAATTATTGTCCAAATACAGCCTCTCCAAAAGCACTAATTGATGTACTTTTCAAAACTAGCTATAAAAGCATGTAAGTCCTGCCATGGAAACATGTTTTTTGAAGTATTTTTTCTGTTTCTTTTTAAAGGGACACTGAATAAAAAGGTTTGCATGTTTAGAGAGAACATTAGATACCACTTAAGTTCACAATAACAAAGAGTGCAGGTACTAGGTAATGTAATAAACTCTGCCTATTGTCTGTAGCTCTCCACATACTACGCACTCACTATGCAGCGGATAGAGAAGTGTCTGTGTATTTGAAGATTGCTGAAGCCCTGCTACCCCTTTGGTATGGAAGTGTCTTAGTTTGAATAGACAGGTGTCTGTTAAGGAAGGCAGGAGCCTCCCTTGGAATGGAAAATGCAACCCCCTTCCCTCCGAATTATTATAACTTCGAAAATTAAGGGGCTTTCAGGCAAAGATATAAGGAATAGGAATAACAGCTCTTTACTAATATATATATATATATATAACAAGGCAAACAACTAACAATAGCTATGGCAATAACCCCAAACAGAACCAGAACCCAGAGCCGGCCTCTCTCGGCTGTCAGGCCCTTTCCCTTGGGTGCAGTTCCGCTCACGGCCGGCAGGGGCGCTGGTGGCTCCGGGGAGCAGGGCGGGTGCGATGGTTCTCCCGCGCCAGCAGGGGGCGCTCCGGAGCGAG
>VZRO01003400.1:50155-64174 GCA_013397915.1 Daphoenositta chrysoptera | reverse complement strand
CCGAGAGCTCCTATCTCCCTTCTTTTATTCAGTTCAAAATCTCGTGGTCTCTCGTTTTTCACGATAACATCTCAGGTAAAAGAGATCGGCCACCTGGACCTGTCCTTGTGGCCAGGTCTTTTGTCTCTGTTAAGTACTCAGCAATTTGTTTCCTAGCAACATGTATGGGGAAGAATTCTTTAAGAGAAAAAGGGAAAAACTGAGAACCCCTTTTTAAAACCTCAACAGGAAGCAGGAGCCTGGTAGGCATGTTTCCCAATATTCCCTTCCCCATGACTGAAACGTAACACTACAACCAAATTCATCTGTATTTCCTGCTTTTTTTTTTGGGTAAAGAGGGCCGGGAAAGGTTGTTAATTGTTGTATGTCAACATGTCAGTGCTGGCAGGTTCAGGCTACTACTGTTGGCTTCATGGCAAAGTCCTCCATTGTATCACACTGGAGCTTGATTCCTGGTACACAAGGGATGTTTGAAAGAACGTCTCGCTGGGTTAGCAAATACCAGAACTTTTTATAGTAATATGTCCAAAATGCTGCTTGTATAGAAATAATCACTTTTGTAAGAAAAGAAAAAAGTCACAAAAAAGTCACGCCCCCTGCCCCCACGTTTGATGCCATTACATAAGATTTAATTTAAGCTACCTCTCAGTGTGAAATTCAAACATTAGGTAAGTTTAATAAGGTTTCCTCACTGTCATGTTATGTAAAAGTTATAGTGAATGCCAAAATTTCAAAAGTTTATCACCAAAAAGGAAAAGAGTTAAGTCTTTTTTTTTAAATGTGTATTTGAAAGTATCCAACAGTTTCGAGTTACTGTAAATTCTTTAAAATTCTTTTAACTTCTGTAGTTTCAACCTTGCAAACTTTAGCAGTTGGGCAGGAAATAAATCATAACCGCAACTTTCATAATTATGGTCTGCTGGGTAAAACCAATTTTGTATGGAGCTTTGTCGTTTGGATACATGTAGCCTCAGTCACCAAACGTACCATTATTTTGGTTTTTTTTCTTCAGTACTCGAGATGTGAACTTGATGAATGGTGTTCTGTAATAGATGCGTGCCACAAATTACATGGTCTCATTTGCCTCTTTTCTGACTTTTAATGATCAGTTTATTATTGCAGATGTGAATATTGTTCATACAGCTTAATTTCTGTATAATTGTATAAAATATAAATGGAAAAAATATAAGTTTTTACTTGGTATTTAGAGGTAATGTATTATAAAAGAATTATGTTGCAGTTTTACTTACAGAGTAGTGTACTTCTAAACTGGATCATACCATCTTGGTAGGTGTAGATAGATTTTTTGCATGGGTCTGTTTTGGTTTTATTTCCTTTTTAATTGAAGTTTTATTCTCTTAAGTTCTACTTTCAGTGTTTGTGTTTACTACTTGTGATCATGTAGTTGTGCCTTACATTGTGAAAGCATTTAGTCCAGTGTGCACTGTAATTCTTAAACTCTGTGATTGGGAAAGTGGCTGAGGATTTGAATGAGAAGGTGACACCTTGCATCAATGGGTTCTGTATAAACTATGATGAATTGTTGCTGAAATGTCATTTTTGGTTTTTAATCTGTTAAAGGAATGATTAATAATAATAATAAAAAAATTAGACCTTTCTAATAGACCAGGTCATATCATTCAAAACTACCTTGCCCCGTTTCAGACAGCAAAGCTACTTTGAAATAGCGAATATATAGTTTTATAAATGAACCGTAAGGAAGCCACACATGTAAGAACAAGCTAAATGTTCCAGTTTCTTAGAGTTGTGGGGGGTGGCAACAAAGGCTTTCACATTCCTGAGGACACAGTAATAATGACTGTTTTTCAAATCTGTTTTTTTCACAGGTTAAATTCAGAGTAGTCTTTCCATTACCAATAGCTGTGCAAGGCTGCCGCGTATCCCACATTTGATGAAAGTCCTTCTGTCACTGGCTGTGTTCAGATATCACGTTCAATGCAATTGGACAGTTGGCATAAATGGAAGACTCAAAAGTAGCACTTGTTTTATTTTTTAGACGAATGAAGGTCTCACTTGTGAAATGGAAACCTCTTTCAGGGTGGAACTGTGTTGCAGAGAGAAGCCAGATGATTAATGTGGGAGATCAGTTATGTGACAAAGCCACTATTGAATTGTGGGGGCATGAGGAAAAACATGTGTTTGGCTATTGAAGCAGGGGCTCTGTGTGGATATGGAGAAAGATGGAGAGAAGAGGTCTCCTCTGAAATGCAATTTAAATTGGGAAGTCAGTTTCTGCCTGGACTGCTTCCTGAGGTGTCTTGACACCATAGAAAAGCCTATTGAGCTTGTTGTCTCCATGAAGACAAGCCTGTGTGTAAATACTTCCTTCTCCTGGGCTGTTCTCCTTGGAGACATGCTGGTCTCCAGAAATGACCTCTTGTCTGGTAAAGTGAGTAGACCTGGCTTAAGGTTGTTTTGGTAAAAAGTATACCAAGTGAAATACCCTCTCCCTTTTGCCAGCACACAAAGCACAGACCTTACTCTGTCAGATGTGACTCCTGGGCTTGAAATATCTTTCTGTCCTGTCAGCACTGGTTTCAAGATGCTGTGAGGTTCTGGTGAACCCTCGGTGTGATGCAGTGTGCAGCTGAGCCTGGGGTCGGGGAGATGGAGCACAGCTCTCAGCCAAGTTGTGGCGAGGCATTGGCAGCTTGTGCAGTGCCCTGGTGCAGATCTGCTGTCTGCACTGTTCTGCCCTCCTGCTTCACACATTCACCACTTGGCACAGAGCCTGATGGCTTTTCCTTCCCCAGGAAGCTGTGACAAAAACTTGCCCATAGTAGGCACAGGGGAAGAGCAGGAATTTGTGTATCACGGTGGCCTAGACTTTATCTGGAGAGCACTGGACCAGGTAAGTGCATATATACATACACATATATACACATGCTCAGTATTAATGCAAAAAACACCTTGTGATATTATAGGTTAGTAGGTAGAGACATAATTATCAGGAGCTATGGCTACGTAGTTTAATGAAATTTATTAATACAGTTTGAATGATGGAATAACCCTTCTAAACTCCTCTGGTGAATGAGTTGTCCTTACCAACACAGGGGTTTTTCCCCTGTCATGTTTTCTAGGAAAAGACAAGCTCTATTAAAGCTTCCCTGGGTGCAAGAGCCTTCCCTAGGTGAAGCAAAGGAGCATCTAGGAGGGATACATTTGTTGCATGGCTCATTCCCCTCATCCAATTTATTCCTACGTGCTGTGGTCCAAGCTTCTTACTTCGGTCTAGTCAAGTCAGAAGTCTGTTATCTTCAGAGACCTAAGGCATTCTGAAAGAAATAACTATATTATCACCACAATAGTCTTCCACTGGCTCTGTCAGTACAGTGCTGACAATATTAAATTTCAGAGGATTCAACAGGGAAGCAGAAAGCAGTGTTTTTCTTGGTTTCATGTTGTGTGGTATAATTGGAGATTGCTGTTTCTATTTGTGAAATCCATGATTTCTGTAACAAGAAAAAATATTTGTAAACCAAGACAACCTAAAAAAGTTCCATTAAGTTAGATGCATAAACACCCATAGCCTTTAGTTTTATTTAGCCTCTCTTCAGGCTCCTGCTCTTAGTTGCTGAAGGGAACATGAATTATCCCACAACTGAGACTCTCTCCGTTGTTCAGGCCACTACATGCTGCTGGAATCTATGTCTGGGGCCAGGGATTTCCAGTGAATATTTCCCTTTTTGGTTGGAAGGTAGGATTATAATGCTCTGCTTGTAATGGTGAAGCTTGTTGCAGGCTATTTCACCCCTTTCTGTGTAATGTCTATTAATTAGCTCGATGCTGTCCCTGCAGTTTGGTTTCCTCATTTCTCTAATTAAGAAAGCTCCAGTCCTATCACCATCACAAGTTCTGTCCATCTCCAAGATCTGCCATGTGCTGCCATCTGAATTTCAGTTTCTATTACCATGCTGACAGCATTCAGCTCTATAGTTGGTGTTACCCAGGTATGAAGGCAAGGGGTGATAGAGAGTTAATTTCAAATACGTAATTTTCTTCTCTCTGCTAGTCACAGAAGTTGAGTTGTCTCTCAACTGCTATGATTAGATTTTGGACTAACCCTAAAAAGATTAATCCTTTGGACTAAAACCTTTAAAGGTCCCTTCCAACCCAAACTGTTCTATGATTCTATGACATGGAGAAGATGGTAGCCCTGGTATGAAGGCAGTTTTGGAAAGAGAAGGTCATATTTCAGTAACAGGAGAAAGTAATGACTTCTTGAGTAGATAGCTATTCCAAGTACCAGCCAGTGACCTGAAAATGGAAAGAATTCACTCAGTGCTTCTCTTGGAAAAAGTCTACCACCATTTAATTTTAAGAATCAGTATTAATGGGGGTCAAATTTCTGTGCATTAGGTATTAGAGAGGGAAATCCAACTTACATGAGAAAGCAAACTACTGTGAAGTGCCTGCCACACTTTCAGATGTTATATACAATGCTGTTACTAGAAATGTGATACGGTGTGAAAGTGAGGGGTAAATTTATATAACAGTGGAATCAATCATACCATCTGTTCAGTCTGAAATTGCAAGATGCATGTTGTGAATAGATGAGCATGAGACAGTTTTCTGATCTGCATACTACTGCATCTGAATTGGGTGTAGGGGGGTTGTTTTGGTGTTGACTTCTCTGGAGGGGCTGACTGCCTTGACACAAGAAATGGATTTTTTTTTTTTTTTTAGCAATCACAATTGATAATGTTTTTCAACAAGAATATGACCTGCTGTCAACCCTGATAGAAAACTGGAACATGTTTGGCAGCAAAAATTCTGAGTAAGCCGGAGCACTGGGGTGTTACTTTGTTTTGTTTTAGTTTTGGTCAAATGTCACAACTGTAAGAGATTCTTATCACAGCATGACCACTTTTAGGCTGCCATCCTCCTTTAGGGAAAGCATAGCTGTGTAATTAGAGAAGAAAAAAAAAGGTGTGCTACCTACCTTGGCAGTTTCTGTCTGAGCTTGTAGCAAGAAAACTGCTATGCACTGCCGGTACCTGTTCTCATGCTGTATTAGAAAAGCATTTCGCAGGCTGAAGACTGAAAAAAATGTAAAGAAGTGATGTAAATGCACCTCATACAACTGTCAGTCCAATTTTATATCACATTGATTATGATCGAAGAAATTATATATGTAAACATCTTTCCTGATTTCTTAAAGGGCAGTTGCACCCTCATATGGTAAGTTATTTTTGCTGTGTATGGAGCTTTCTTATTTCAAAACATTAATTCTACTTGCATTTGTTTTATTTTTAGTTGCTTCATCATTGTCCAGCTAAGGTGCTTTTGAATCTACCCGAGGATCGTTAAGGAATATTTCCCTTCAAAGTGGACTAAATCATAACTGAAGTTAGAGAAAAACAAATATTAAAAATTAAAAAGGTCGGTCCCATTTTTATTTTATTTAAGTCCCTATGATGGCTGGCACATGGGGCAGTGGCTGTGCTCAGGCAAGTGCTGGCTTCGGGTTCTCCCTGGGCATGTGCCTGAGCTGGTGGTCCTGGGGATGCCCCTGGTTGGCTGCCTGCAGCCAGACATGTTGCTTCTGTTTCCAGCCAAACTTTTGTTCCTGAAGATGACTGTGAGCATCATGTAGTGCCTTTCTCTGCAAGGGGATGAAGTGACACCAATCTCACATGTCTGGAATAAAGGGGAGGCTTAAGTCTGCTATGAAGTGAGCCTGGGGGAAGAGGAAGGAAAAGCATCTTCAGGCAGCCAAAACGCTGTGGCAAACAGCAGACATACTTGGGTGGGCTGGTAGGAGCAGGCAGGGGGGCGCAGCAACCTCTTCCAGTGCTCTGGATTCACAGGGCAGTGCTTTTTTTAAGCTGTTGATGTTGCTCTAAGCGAAGCAATCGTGAACGAGGTGTGGGATTGCCTGCCTGCGAACACTGTCCCTAAGCAGAGCCCGGCTTCTGAACCCACACGTCCTGAGGAGAGCCCAGGTCTCGAGGTGCCAGGGCAAGGCAGCATTTTTCTGTGTCTACTGCAGTTGACATATCTTTTTCATAAATTTATCTAGTCCATATAGTTTGCTCAGAAGCTGTGTACTATGTACAGTATCTTGCTGCTGTGTAATGCTTCTAGTCCAAGTATTTCCAAGTATTCAAAATGCTTCTGCAAGATGAAGAGCCCTATAATCCTAGTTTTATAGAAAAGGAAAGTGGAGCACAGACTGGTTACATTACTGCAACAAATCAGATAGCAGCAAAAATGTGTAGCAGCAGAGAGGATATGTTTCTGAACTCATGCCTTCTGTCTGTCTGTGGTCAATAGGAAAAGGAACTTTACAGTTCTAAAAATGAATTTTCTAGGCAATGCTTGGCATCAGTCAATAATATTTTCTAAAAGAACTTCTGTGGCAGGAGAGATTAGTAGTCTTTAATATAGTGACATACTAGTGAGTCTGGCCCCTTCCAATGTAGTGTAAAGCATTATTAGTGGAGCCATAATAAATAGTTGCAAAGATTAAATCCAAAGCAGAGTGATAAAAGGAAAGTGATTTTCTAATTAGAAGGTATGTTGCCACTTACAACCTTCAGAGCTGGGTTCCTACTACTACATTTACCTGTACAGTTACATCTCTTGTACAAGGTCATGGTGTTTGCAGGTAGTTTTGCTTTTAGGGTACCTTCCTGGTGTTGTGAACATGCCATTTTATCTTTTATCCATTCACTAATGCATAGAAGGCTTTGGACAAGAATTATCCTACATAATTATTAGCCTCCTGCCTGCTGCCAAAAGGGTATTTCTAGGATATTGCAACATACATATTTTTTGGTAGTACTTGTATTGGGCTTTATTTATTTTCAAAGTGATGTCAACCCTCCGCACACTAATGGATGCAGAAGTACTTGCTAGATCAAAAATCAGGATTTCATTTTTGATTAATGTGATGGATCACATGCCCTTTCTGAGAACATGCTAACTAATCTTTTAGTGCCACCAGTAATAAAAGTTGCTTTGAGACTGAAGATATATTAGCAACATTCCCCAAGGTCACACATTCCAGACAATATTAAATATTGTTTTCCTCCTGCAAAGGGACATTTTCTGTTGACACTGGAATGTTTGCTTGTTGTTTTACACAGAATGGTGGGAATCTGAACTGCAATCTCCCTATAGTAATTTTTCTCACTGTTTACTGTACCTCACCCCAAGGGGTCCTGTATTAGGATGGGGCTTGCAAGGTGGTGCAAGACTACAAGTAAGTGTCAGAGACTCCTGTGGCTACAGCTGTAATAAAGTTGGTAAGAATATATGGGAGAGAGGTCAGGCAATGAGGCCCAGGGTGCAGGGAAGGGTCACAGGGTGGACAGAGCCTGGGCTGGAATGCAGAAGACAACTTTGTCTATTCTCATGATTACAGCTGGATCACAGAGATAGAAAGACCCTAGTTAGGAATCTCTATGGGAAATGCTGGCTTTGAAAAAAAAAAATCCAAAAATCTTATTTCCATCTTCATTATGGTTTTTATGGTCAATCTTTTAGGTCCAAACTGGAGAGTGGCTGCACTGCCCTCTCCAGCACCCAGGAGCTGTTGACCTTGCATTCAGCCTGGGCTTATGCAGGATATGGGGCTGCCCTCCCCTCCAACCTGAAGGCAAATGGTGGCTGAGGCATTTTCTCCATCTCTGCTGGTTTTGTACAGGGACTTATAAGGCAGGCAGACAGTGCCTGGAGCATGTTTAAAAAAAAGGTTATTATTCTGTGTGTTCATCCCTTATCTCATCTTTAGTCATCTTCCTTTTATTGCCTACCTTTATATCCTCTCAGCATTGATGCTGAATGCTAAATAGTCTGGGTGAATGTATTTCAAAGTTATCGTAAATTTTACAGGCTCTAGGTTTATTTTCCATATCTATTGCTTTCACACAGAGCACTGTGGCTTCCTAAGCTTTTCTTCTTAGTCTTTAGGATTAGGATGACCCTGGAGCCCAGAGATTTGTATTTCTTTTCATTCTCTTTAATACAGGAGGCTCCTGTGATCTTGGCAGTGTTAGACTGAATCAATGAGTCATTAAGGCTGGAAAAGACCTCCAAAATCGTTGAGTCTAACCTTTGACTGAACCCCACCATGTCAGCTAGACCGCAGCACTAAATGCCACCTCCAGTCATTTCTTGAACACTTCCATGGGTGCTGACTCCATCACCTCCCTGGGCAGCCTGTTCAAATCCTTAACCAGCCTTTCTGTGAAAATATTCTGATGTCCAACCTGGACCTTCCCAGGTGCAGTTTGAGGCCGTTTCTTCCTGTCCTGTTGCTGGTTGCCTGGGAGAAGAAATAGACCACCACCTGGCTACAGCCTCTTTTCAGGTATTTGCAGAGAGTGATGAGGTCTCCCCTGAGCCTCCTTTTCTCCAGGTTAAATAACCCCAGCTCCCTCAACTGCTCCTCTTAGGACTTAATCTTTAGACTCTGCCCTAGCTTCACTGCTCTTTTCTGGACACAGATTCTCAATGTCCTTTTGTAGTGAGGGGCCCAGAACCGAACACACAATTTGAGGTGTGGCCTCACCAGTGCCAAGTACAGGGGATTGATTTCTTCCCTGCTCCTGCTGGCCACACTATTGCTGGCACAGGCCAGGATGCCATTGGCCTTCTTAGCCACCTGGGCACACACTGGTTCGTGTTCAGCTGGCTGGCAACCAGCACCTCCAGATCTTTTTCTGTTGGGCTGCTTTCCAGCCACTCTTCCCCAAACCCACAGTGCTGCATGGGGTTGTTGTGACTGAAGTGCAGAACCCGGCACTTCACCTTATTGAATCTCATGCAGTTGGCCTCAGCCCGTCAATGCAGCCTGCCTAGATCCCTCTGCAGAGCCTTCCTACCTCCCAGTGGATCAACACTCCCACCCAAACTAATGTCATCTATGAACAGAGAAAGGGTTCCCTCACTTCTGTCATCCAGGTCTTTCATAAAGGTGTTAAACAGGACTGAGCCCCGGGGAACATCGCTAATGACTGGCCACCAACTGGATGTGGCACCATTCACCACCAAGGTGAGGTGTGTGAGAGCCTGCTGCGTCAGTGGCTCAGACCGAGGGGAGGCCTGATGTTTCATGCCTGCTCCCTGACCCCTTGGTGACTTCAGGAAGGTTGTTTTGGCAAGGTGAGGCTGGTCATTCTCTGTCACAGTCAGCCGTCCTCCACTCCTCACTCAACTGCACAGCAGCAGTAATAGGAGGTGTATTCCCCAGTGATGTGTTGGGATGTCTGAGAGAAAGGAAGCATTGATGTATGGTGGGTGATTTCCATGCTCTCAAGAGCTGGTGGAGATGTGAGTAGGAGCAGTAGCAGGAGGCAAATTTCCTCTCCAGCCTTCTTGAGAATGGCTGCTGTGTATGTGGGAGGACACCGAGGAGAACAATCTACTGGTACAGCTGAAAAAATGCTGCATAACTAGTATGGAATTGAAAATATTCTTGGGAAAGATGCCTGGGGTTTGATAGAGCAAACACTGTTAGGACAGTTAGGACAAGTGAGTACTTGGCTTGTGAGAAAGAAGTCATTGGAGTCTTGATACCTCCTTTGGGGTGAATGAATAGTATGTGACAGTCACTGGTGTGTGTGTGAGTCACTGCTGGCAGCAGGGGGCTGCGGGCTGTAGTCTGAGGCAGCAGCTCATGCCTGACAGCAGGAGCAGAGCTGTGAAGCCAGGCAGTGCTGAGGCACCAGTGTTGGCACTCCAGGCACCTGGGGGTGGTTTGTGGGCAAACAGCAGCTTGTCCTTGTGCTACCGCACACAGTGCACTGACATGGTGTTTATGAAGGCAATCAAGTGCATGCAGGCACATACCTGTAACCTGGACGGGTTCAACGTTTTTCAGTACGAGTCTGTCTAGCGGGATGGGCTGGTCTAGGACTGTGCAAAATCCCCCCTCTCTTATGAAGGACTGCAGCTCAGGAGTGAGGGAAGGACAGACGGAGATTAAGCTGGTGTCTGAGCCTCCATATTTCTGGGAATAGAAAATGAAGTTGGTTAGCAGGTTGTCTGCCATCTGCTTATGAAGTATAGGGACTAGCCAACTCTAAATTATGTGCTTTCCTTTATGGAAGATACACATACAGCTTATTTGCCTGAGGAATCTTAGAAAAACTGGCTGGTACCTGGAGTTCTCCTGCAAGGTCACACCTTGCATTAAAAAGCTACAATGGAAACACAAGTCCACAAGCAGAAAACAGTCAAAGGCATTCCAAAAGTATTTTTCCCCTTCCCCCCCTTATAGCAGGGTTTTTTTCTCCATTCCTTGGAAGTATGCTTCCCCATCTCCCCTCTTGTATATGCACAAGACAGAATTCCCGGAGCTCCAGCTGTGTTGCAGCCCTTCACAGAAGGTTCACCAACACATGTACGTGGGACAACCCTCAAAGAGATTTGCCTAAGGGTACCAGGTCCCTTGAATTTCTGTTTCCTTTACCAGCCCTGTTGTTAAGGGATGGTGCTGCTAGTCTAAAACCTCTACTGCATGCTTTTTCTATCGCCTTTCTAAAGCAGAACACCTACTTCTTTAAAAAAAAACCCAGGAGATTTATCACAGGTCTATTTAGACTCAGTTTACATCAGTTTCATAAACTTAATTAGCTAGATGCACTCATACACTAAAGCTTTAGGAATTTCAGGTCAGCCAGTGTCTTTGGTTGGTGTCTAAATACAGATATTTATCATCTTTAGAACTCTATAGAATCATTCATCAAGAAACATTTTCTTAAGAGGAGTCATTATATCTCAATTTTAAACTAGGGAAAATCAAGGCAAAGAGGCTACAGGCAGTGTAGCCAATCTTCCATCATTTTATCCTTTCCCCATTTTTTTTTCCTTTTAATTTTTTTTTTTTTGTTCCAACAGTTTTAGTATCTCTGGGATAAAAAATTCTCAGGTTGCAGGGACCATTAGAAAAAGTCTTACATTCCTGAAACTTTTCTGAGCTTTGGGAATCCAGCACATCAGAACAACATCAGGAAGCTATTAAGGTCTTGTAGTGTAAATTCTGCCTGTAATAGTGTTTCTGTACCCTACTGAGCCTAGGAGCAGGCTTTTGAATCAGTGTTATGGTTTGCTATTCACATAAGGAAGTATCAGCTGTTCTTCATGCTGATTAGTCATCTTGTATTTTTATCATTGGATCAATCTTCCAAAGTACATTCAAAATCCATCCGAAAGCTAAAAAATATAACAACTACAACCATGTATATCTCTAGACATTATTACCTTTTTGTTACGTTTAATTTTGGTAATTAGTAGGAAATCATCAAATAAAAAGAGGTAGACGTCAAGGAGTCTTGTGCTTTCTGAGAAGGAAAACAAAAAAATCACTTTCATGGTGCGATTATTTTAAGGAATTGCCACTTCTAAGATGAGGCACGTCTATGAATCACTGCACCTTACAGAATGCTTTTAACAAAGAAGCTTCATTTCCAGTATAGTTCACAACTACTTGTCCCCCAGTCTGCATTCTCAAATGCACTAAATCATAAATCTCCGTCATTTTGGCTACTAAACTTGTACCTTGTAGCAGCTACCTCATTGTGATAAAACAACTGCTTGCCTGCCAGGAAAAATGACAATAAACAATCATACAGACTACCCCTCCTATTGGCAGTTTGGCTGTATCTCAGTCTCTCTCTGAAAAGCTGTACAGTTGCTTTTTCTTTCCTGCACCTGCCCAAATGCTGTTGCAGAGGTTCATTCTGGACCTGCCATAACAATGTACAATTCTATATTAAGCCATCTCTGGACACCAGGACATTCAGGGACATTACCTGCTAGCATCAGCCGCCCTTCATGAAGGAGAAGTCTGTTTGCTGAAGACAAAATGTTTTCACTGCTGTTTTCTCTTAGGTTTTGCTTCAAACACTTGACCCAAAAAAATAAGACAGAGAGAGAGAGAATGGGGAATCATGCATAAGGGATGGTGAACTGGGAGGCAACCAGCAGTTAAACAAGATGAGCATATGTGTGTTCTTACCTCAGGCTAAATACATCACACAGCTGATAACTGAGCATGGCTGTATTTCTTCAGCAGGGCTACTGCTTAAATGTGTTTATGCTTTTGAAATGTTAAGCTGGGTTTTACTTTTCCAGAGTGAGTTTAGTTGTTTTTGCAGCCATGTACGTGAACAGACATAATCTTTGAGAGGAGACCCACTTGATGATGTTACCAGAATGCTGCTTAAAGTCTGTCTGTTTGGGTAAGGGAGTAACTGCAGCAGAAATGTGCACACTCAGCTATGCTGTGTAATGCTGGTAATACTTACATCTATCCCATTTCATTCTGCCCCCTGAAAGCAAATATGGTAGAGTCCTCCTGGATTGTATCATTATCCTCTCTTGGATGCTGAGAGCAACTCATGCTGTGATCCAAGGCATTGTGTGTGTTCAGCTACAGTGCTTGCAGTGACCAGGCTGCAGCTGCAGCTGCTCCTCTTAGAGCAGAGCCATCCCCACTAACTAGAATACAGACAACCAGCCAGCTTTAGACCACACTATGAAGACAGATAGGAAACCAAACCCTCTAGAAAAAAAATGCCATTTAAAATCTGCTTACCTCTGGGACAAAGAACCTTTTGTCACGATCCCAGACCTGAGGCCAAATTATGACCTCTTGCAGCTGCCTGAACTTCTGAAAGTTGTCCAAACACTTGACTTTACCTTCCAGATCCCCTGAAATGTGTGAAACACCAGTTACTGCCAGGGCTGGCAAAAACAGTCCTGTTTCTAGAAGATGCTGAATACCAATTTTCTCCAGTGAAAGCTGAAGTGCCTCACATGTAAGGCCCCAGATGAAATCTTGATCTCATTGTAAAAAAATGCCTAAACTCTACTTAGATCAGCAAGGACAGAATTTCAATTCATGCATTCAAAGATGCTTAAATTCACTGCTAAATGAAAAAGTTGTGTTTACTAATCTGTCTGGGGAACAGAGGAAATCATATAAAACTCAAACTGTAATCTTAAAAATGTCTTTAATAAATGTCCTGTCATTCTAAACTGTCTGGTATAGTGAGAGAAAAATATTTGTCATTTCATATATACAGTCTGATAAAAAGACTGTTGAAATTAATGAGAATTAATTTCAGAGGAAATGTTGCCAGAAGTGGCTGAAGTATTTAACTGAGGTGTGGGTCCCTCAAAATGTGAAAAAGGGGGACTGTGTCTTTGCTGATTCAGGGTCATTATGGGGAAAGCTTTAATGTACCTGCAACTTAAATTTCAAGTCTTTGGGTGGAGTGATAGTGCACATAATCGTTTCAGACACACATCTCCCCATCAGAAGGGGAGTGCTTGGACTACGACTGTTCTCTATGTTACTGATTCACGGATCAGAAAATGAGGGCAGATCTTTGTCAGGTGTCTGTGAATAAAGAGGGGTCACCCTTCTATCTTTGGTTTCCTTGAACCAGAGATGTCTAATTTCTGGAAGGACCTATTTATTCTGCCAGTAATACTCTCCAGACTCTCCATGGTCTTTTGTGGCCATACCTAAAACTTCTGTCCTTCCAGCAGACACCCCCAGGCTAGCAACAAACCCATTTTATTTTCCTATGGGACACCTTCTGCGCAGAGAGGTGTGCTTCTTGTGTGGGCATTAGGTTAGACTCCTGTTGGGGTTTTAAAAAGGGGTTCTCAGTTTTTTTTCTTTTTTCTCTTAAAGAATTTTTCCCTATTCGTGTTGCCAGGAAACAAATTGCTGAGTACTTAAGAGAGACAAAAGACCTGGCCAGAGGGACAGGGACAGGTCCAGGTGGCTAATCTCCTTTACCTGAGATTTTATCGTGCAAAGCGAAAGGCCACGAGATTTGAACTGAATAAAAGACTGCAGATAGGACCCCTAACTCTCTTGCTCTTCCGGCATTGGAGCGGAGAGTGGCTGCTCTCGTGGTGCAGGGAATCCATCGCTTTGTGCTCTTGCTGTCGGAAAAGCCCGGGATTCCAAGCCTACCTCTCCCTGCCCTGCCGGGAGCCCGGCAGCCCCTCCGCCGTTCCTCTGCCGCTGCT
>VZRO01003400.1:1646-49859 GCA_013397915.1 Daphoenositta chrysoptera | reverse complement strand
ATATATATATTAGTAAAGAGCTGTTATTCTTATTCCTCATATCTTTGCCTTAAATCCCTTAATTTTGAAATTATAATAATTCGGAGGGAAGGGGGTTGTATTCTCCATTCCAAGGGAGGCTCTTGCCTTCCTTAACAGACACCTGTCTATTCAAACCAAGACAACTCCTCATAAGACTTGGCAAGAGGAGAAGGAACACGAGTCTCTCTTTTAGGTGGTCATTCTGTCACTGGAGTATTTACTTAAGAAGAAGGAGCCCCAGATTTATGTGTCTCTAGAATGCGTTAACTCTCTGTCTGCCACATCTCCTGAGGAGATGTTCAAGCCTTCAGCCTCCAGCATGGGAAGAAGGATGGCAGCAGGGGTTAGGGTTAGGTTTAGGGTTGGGGTTACTCTCTGAGTGAGCCATCATGCTGGGCTACTCAAGGCCCTGGCGTGCTGTTCAGGAGAATGAAGCACTATCTGGCACTTCTCCCTATCAAGACTGCTGGGATAAGTGTTTTGCTGATGTAATCTCTTGTCTTGGATTTCAGTGGGGGCCGCAGGAAGCCTTTGGGTAAGAAACCTGTCTGCTAATGAACTACATGGTCATAAGACTCTGAGAGATGCATTTAAAGCTCCCCGAACAAGACTGAATTAATAAACGATTTACTTAAAACAAAATGCAGTAAAAAAAACTAATATCTGGACCAACCCCTTGTTTTGTGCAATAGCTAGAGAAAATCTGTAGCTGAGACAACTTTACATGGTAGGACCCTGTCATTAGTGAAAGGTCACGGAAATAGTATTCCCCTTGTGAGTGCAAATTTATCCTCTTAAGGATCAGCCCTAAAAAAATCCTCCTTAGGCATAAATCCAACTGAAAGGCTCCTTTGTTTGAGATTTTTTGATGTGTTCCAATTTGAGTTCTGCTCTTAATTGTTTGCTTGTCATTGCAGATGATTCTGAGAAAATACAAGTGACCCACTGATTTGGGAGTCCTGTGACACTGCTCAGAGAGGTTTTGTCAGCACAAGGTTGCCCAAATCATTCCCTACAGCATGAGCCTCGGTACTGTAGAAAGGCACATACATCCTTGTTGCATTTCTGCAGAGACGTTTGACCAATTCACACTTCAAAGGATATGCACAGAAAAGTCACGTAACTTTCTAATTTGTAACTGCGTACTTGACTTTTAACCTTTGTTACTTACTTATGGACTTTTCCACCTTCTCTTTAAGTGACTGGATAAAATTTTTCTCTGTTTCATCAGTGCTCCTCTTCCAGATGTTGTTGAGGATGAGGGGATACCGTGTCAGTCGATGCAGAGGAGCAACCAGCAGCTCTGGCAGATGCAACCTCTTGCACTGTTCATTTTGTTCACAACACTGCTGAACACAAAGAAAATCTGCCTTAGGCTTCAGCTTGCTTCTGGCTGGGAGGTAGCAAACAGTTTTCTGCATCATTAGCTGACTGTAATGAGACAGGGGCTAATGAAAGATGAGTTTCTCACACAGGGAGAGCAAGGGCTCTTGTCATAGTTTAACCCAGGAAGTATCTAAACCACACAGCTACTCATTCACTCTTCACTTCCTCCTGTGGGATGGGGAAGAGAAATGGGAAATAAAATATAAAGTTTGTAGTTTGAGATAAAGGTAGTTCAATAGAACAGAAACAGAAGGGGAAAAAAACCCCCAGGTTACACAAAACAAGTGGTGCACAATGCTTACCATCCACTGATCAATGCCCAGCCAGTCCCAGAGCAGAGGGCCCCTCCCAGCCAGCTTTCCCTCTAGTTCATATACTGAGCATGACACCATATGCATGGAATATTCCTTGGGTCAGTTGGGGTCACCTGTTCTGGCTGTGTCCCCTCCCAAGTTCCTGTGCCCACCAGACTCCTCGCTGGTGGTGATGAGAGATAGAAAAGTTCTTGACTTAGTGCAAACTGCTTAGCAACAAGTAAACATCAGTGTGTTATCAAGATTACTCACATCTTAAATCCAAACCACAACACTATGCCAGCTACTAGGAACAAGACATTATCCCAGCCAAACCAAGGACAACTCTCTATAGGGGGAATTGCATTGCCCCTCCAGATTCACTTTCTGCATTGCTTCTTACCATTCCAGATGCTGTGGCCATGCTATTATATCAAGTAGGGCTCTTATTTATCTGCTGTTTTAATTTTCTCAGGAAAAACTTTAAAAATTAACCTGAGTTAGGTTTGAAAGCCACCCTATATTTTAGGGTCACTGCTCCTTGCCACAGGGGAACATTTTCCCGGGGTGTGAATGTATTAAATCCTCGTCAGGGAGCAAGCAGTGTGAAACTTTAAGGCCCAAGCTGCAGAGTTTGCCTGCCACAAAGAGGTGCCCTTCCAGTTTTGGGCTGCCTGTGGGAAAAGCCCACTACTCCAGGTTTGTCTTTCTAAGCCTGTAATTTTGGAGATCAGTCTTAAGTATTTACAGGACACACTGGTCTGCTAATGATGTCAGAAAAGCAGAGCCTGAGATCCCCACCACTGCACTGGCTGGAGTTGTTGCTTCAGGTGGATGCAGTGTCAGCAAAGACAGAACCTGCTGTTGTGCTGCAGCTTGATAAAGACACCATAGACAGCTCTTTCCAGCCTTAGAGGGAGGTAAATGCTCACTTACTGGTATTGTTTTGATGCCAAAGTAAAACATTTGAGAGAGAATTGACAATATGGATTGATTTTTGTGTCCTTTTTTCCCTGTAACTATTTCACTTTGTTAAGCTGGTGGTCACTGAGTCAAGGCATTATGTGCAGAACATCTGAATGGAAGAGGCTAGCAGTTCCCATTTTCTGCCCTCTTATCTGTTCTAAATTACAAGTAGGGACTTTCACACATGCAGGTGAACATACACTCAGAAGGGTCACTTCTTATCAGGGATAGGCTCTGCAGTTCAAAAAATCCATGTGAAATGCTATCTACACAGTTTTGCTTCTAATGAATATTCCTAATTTGCTGTTAAAATCCTGTCATAAGGTAGGAAGGGTGAAGACAACAACAACAACAAAACCATCACTTTACTTTCAGGTAGATGCCAAAATCTTCTCTCTGTCTCAGTTTTTCCAAGTAGAAGACAGCAGAGGTATAATTAAGGCAATAAATCTGGTGTGTCTGGCAGAGGTCACCCTGGAAAAACTGCAGAAAAGGTTTGGAAATTTATCAAGAAAGAAAAATGTCATGACAAAGGGAGAAACAGCAGTTTTGGGTTTGTAATGTGCAATTTATCTGAGAAAATGGGGGAAGAGGGAAAGGGGGAATTAAAAAAATAAAGGGCAGTTTAAATAGCAATAAACTGTAAAGTAGTAAAAATACCATAAGAATGCTCAAGTAATGCATGGGAGTACAGTTCTAACAGCTCTGCAGAGGTGTGACACATTCTTAGACTTTTTTTCATCAGAAGTAAATGATGTGAAATTCATGTGGAAGTTGAAGATGAAACCCACTATTTCTGAAACAGCATCGATGACTTCATGTAGTGTGGTATTTTATATCTGAGTGTGCTCTTAGAAATAAAAGGATAGCCTCATTTAGGTTGGAGATGTTGAATGTTGTGCATGATAAAATCCACCTTTGTCTGGGATTTTGTCTGTCTGCAAAAAAATTATCAATAAGAACGCCTGAAGTCAAAGGAGCAAGGAGCAGGTCACAGGGGCAAGAAACCAAGCTCTAGCTTTAATTTCTATGTTAAAAATCTTAACACTGAGGTAGGGTCTGTTAGTGTTTCCCAGAAGTTTTCTAATGGCCTCTACTGCTAGAAAGGTTCCGGTCACTCAATTGATTTTTTGTCTTCATTAATATTTCCAACTTTACAAGCATTGGGAAGTTGTGCAGGAATTAGAGCTCCTGCAGACTGCTGTTCAGACAACTGCCTCGTTCACCACACAGGCTGACCAAAAGGGTTGCAGGGCAGTCAGGGCTTGGCAGTGGCAGGACAGCTGTGGCTGTGCCTCTCTCTTGCTTAACAGACACAGGCCAAAGTGTAATTTCAGTCCCACTGAACTCTTAATTGAGCACTTACAAACATTTGTGGGTCTGCTCCATTGGGTAAAGGAGGGCCTGTGTGAAGGAGTACAAGGAGGCAGTGATGGGGCTGGGGTCTGGTCTCAGGCAAGCATCTTCCATAGAGAGGTGGAAGCTTGCCTCTGCCAGTGGAAAAGTCTCCTCAGGGTCCAGACTGCTGTTCCTCAGGAAGGGAAAATCTGTCCACACTTTATTGCATGTACAGAGCACCTTTCCATGACTGCTTCAAACATGCCAGTGAATAAAAATCAAAACATCCTTGTGATAGGAGCTACCTGAGGCTGAGACCAAACTGCCTGTGACAGATGGCATGGACTTGATTGATTGCTCTGGAGCACCTGTATGCCATGATAAATGGTCTGCTGCTTGTATTAAAAGCAAGAATACTTCTAATTCTGTTACCGTTCTGAGTATGGAGCTGAAATCCATTGGAGAGTCTGACTTGCTGACATGCTTCTTTGCAGTTTCAAAAAAAGTTTTCAGAAAACTGAGAGACTTATCTAAGTAAGGGGGGGGGGGGGAAGAGAAATTAGCATCAGTGATCTGAAGATAAGATTAAAGCAACTTTATTTTCCTTCCCTGGCCTCTCCAAAGGCTCCCAGTGTAATGTGTGCCTATACTTATCTCCAACATTGCCACAGTTGTCTTCAGAATGCTTTAGTTAGTCCGAAGCTAAAACAAATCTATACAAATATGCACTTATGTTGTGATTATGAGAAAAGCTTTGAAATGAGATTAGTTAGTCCATTTAAACTTGTCTTAGGGTAGCAGCTGTATTTAACATGGATTGACATTAAAAATGACAGTGGGTGAATGGTATCTAGTGGAAAACTCTGATTGTGTATGACAGAGCTGTGGCAATTAAGGAAGCCTTCATGGTTGGTTGAGGAAGACACCATCTTTCATAGTTTGAGTTTCATACAGTTGAAGGTGAAAGTAGTATCTATCAAATACTACAAAAATCACATATTCTCCATAAGTTAACTTTACTTGTTTATATTGGATTCAAAAATGCCTACCTTATCAGTCAGATGGGGCTGCAAGCCTGCTCCTAAGCCCACAATTTTGTCCTGAACACACTATTTTCACACAAATTCATGACTGGGCTAAATTGTTGGCCAAATTTTAGGCGAGAAGGGCACATCAATCCACTGTGATACTGCTACAAACTGTAGTAGCTGCAGACTGCTTTGTTTGGTGTATTTATGGGGGCAAGGATACTTATAGGATGATGCTCATTCTTTAATTTTGACCTTTACAACTTTTCCAGCATGCGTTTTTTCATTAATTCGGCCTGCTCTCAAGAAGATATGCATGCTGTAAAATGCATGAAAAAAGGCACAAAAGGTATTGAGAGCAGCTTCTTTCTCCTACATTTAATCACTATTTTAAGTATGCGTAACAGATGATCATTTATTATCCTCGTTAATAAGGACAACAAAATTAGAAAGTAAACCAAGAAATTTTTAAAGATAATTCTCTCAAGACATGACCAAGCTCCAGCCAAGCTCAAAGCTAAGTGGAACACAGCAATATCCCATTCTCTTCTTCAAACAAGAACAAGGGAATCAACAGCCACACATCTGCTGAACTCTAGTAGTTGCCTGCATGTACAGACTCAGTCCACAACAAGCCAAATATGAAACCTATCAGCTAAAAACCTTTTTCCTTGTATCTCCAAACCTGCAGGCTGGTCATTCAGCACCTCACCAGGTGTGAGGTCTGTGACTGAACAGCTGTGCCTTGCTCATGTGTTTGAGTTCTGGCTGATTGTTCCTACTTTGAAGACCTTTCCCATTTTTTTTTTTTTTGCTAAAAAGGGAGATACTCACTATTCAGGCAAGGGAATTACAATAAGGGAAAGAAACTGACCTCAGCAGTTAATTTAGGGGATGTGATGTGATTGTGAGTAGTCATTCAATTAAGGCAGCTGCAGACTTCTTCCCAAAATTCACTTTGCAATGAAGGGTGAGGTGTCCTGTAAAAGGGCCCTCAAGCTAGGAAAAATGGTTTTGTTTCTAAAGTAATGTGAAAGCTATTTGTGACTTAGAGGTTTTTAACTTTCAGGAGCTGAAAATGGTCTCCCAGCAACCGGTCAAAAACAGCAAAGAGCTGGAGTGCATCACAGCCAAACCTTGTGGCCTCCCTCCTCCTGGACAGGGCAGGGTAAGTAGCACATGAGCACAGAGCATCCAGTCTGTCTGGGAGAGATCCCTACACACATGCCAAAGGACACCTCAGCTGGAAACTGGGGATCACCATTTTGTTTTAACTTGCTCTATTGGAGTGGCACAGTAGGCAGCAAAGTCTTTGTGCCCATCTGTTTGCAAAAGGGGACTTGTTATGCAGTTATTTTGCCATGCTTACTGTTTTGCTGTGAGGATTGTGTTGTAGTTTATCTTCACAAATCCTTTAAAAGGTTGCTGCTTATGAGAATTAGTCTCAAACTCGTGTTTCCTTCAGAAACAACTACCAAATGGGTTCTCTCATGGCATGTTTAAAGTACCATGTATCTTTGGTTGGAGATACAAGAGAATGATTTGCACTGGTGATATTTGACCCTCACTGATATACCCCATAGAGAGGAAGAAAAGATGGATTATTTGAACAAAGTTCCAAATGTGAGCATTGAAACTGAATAGAATCTTTTGCTTTGTTGTCTTCTTTTATTGGGCTGATTGAATCCTGATCTGAATAACACTTCTCTTTTTTTTACTCACCTTGTTTAACTCCTCTAAGTTTGCGAAAAGTCTCCACAAATCCACATCCAAGAGAAATTCATTACTCTGGAGGTATTTTAGAGTGTTCATAAATATCTTTAAAACCTAAACAAATCCATGTTAATTACTATTTGCACCAATTCAATATTTCTTTTATTTTTCCACTTGAAAAATAACATTTGTACTGTAATTCATATGAAAAGATAATTTGATTTAAGGAGGGTAGAAGATGGCATTGTGAGAAAAGTTTCCTGATCTTCCTGAAGGTTAAATAGGGGGTTTTGTGTGCAGAAGAGGGTATGAGTGATGTCTCTGGGGTTTCTCTGTGGTTACCATGGAGGCAGCTGTGTCCCTGCTGTGCCCTTGGGCAAAATAGGGGCAAATGAGTCCCCTGCAGATCCCTGTGAAAGACTCAGTAACATCAGAGTCACAATTACAGATTTCTATGACCTTTCTAAATGCTTTCCTTCCTACCCCATGCATCTGCTGCTATCTAAATTGTTTAGAGTTAGTATGAGAAAAAAATATATTCTTGGATTAAGGTAAGTAGAGGTCCTGTGGAGGCTTTTCATCTCCTTGGGGTGTTTTATTAACCTGTATTGAGTGAAAACTGCATGTGTGTTTATTGGCTGTTTAAGATTTTATGTTTTTTAAGCTGATTGAGCTGTACTGAATCTGACCTAAATCTGAAAAAGGCTTAAAATTTATAGGCTACTGAGTAGATTTTTTTTTGTTCATGTGTATAAAGCATTAATGAAAAAAACTTATCATCCAGGTGCCAAGACTGAATAGCTAGTGAGAGTGTTTGCTTAGCCTTGTGTAATTCTTTAGTTACCATGACCAGGTTGACCTGAGAGCTTAAAGGGGATTTATGGTGGTCTTAAAGCTCCCTGTGGAGATTCATTAAAATCAGTGGAATATTTCTATACTTGGAAGTAAGCAGGTATCTTTAAAACTGGTTACCCAGGTGCAATGGGTTCTTTCTTTAGCAGAAGAGTTTGGGAAGCTGGCATGGACTGAATAGTTCACCATTCGTGGGTCACGCAGGGCTGCCTAAGGCTTGTCTGTGGGTTCCTACACCAGACTCACAAGTAGCTGGCATGCCTGGTGTTATCATCATCCTTCCCAGTATTCACCACTTTTTAATCTTTTCAGATTTCTAAGCAAAGTGTATTGAAGGAAAGATGCTCTTCTTCTGCCTTGGACCAATAGCTAGTCCTGTCATCCTGTTTTCTGTCCCTTCCTGTTCTGTCCCACCAAGGAGGAATTTAGCCCATTCCTCTATTTATTTCCTTTACTTTGCAGTAGTTCTTGTGTTGTCCAGGCTAACTTTTCAGCAACATGGAAAATGTTTCACAAATCTCTTTTCTTTGACTTAATAAAAAAATCAGAAATTGTCTGTGCTAAGAGAAAAATTATAAGTAAACGTTTATGGAAGATTCCATCCTTTTAAACGGATACATTAATTTTGATGTGTTGTCAATATAAATAGCACAGCTGTTCTTGTAACAGTGTGTAGTATTCCTGTCCATATTTCAAGATCTTAAAATTAATTCACTGTTTTGGTGGTAACATAGTGTTTTTGGGAGAGGAGTTGTTTTTAGTATGCTTGTTTTCATGAAACATTAAAACTACAGGTCTGCTGAATTCTGAGGTTTTCATGCTCACCACAGCTCTATGTGAAGTTAAATGATGGATATAATGTTGCACACTAGCACAACAGAAATATTCAATTGGAATAGTCCAGTACAGAAACGACCAGCTGGAGCATGGCTTCAGTACAGTGTTAGTGAGTGGACTAGTGGAATATCAGTTGAATATCCTGGAAGGCTCTGCAGTCAGATGGTAATTGCAAAGCACTAGATTGCATCACTGGAAAGTGATGTTTAGAAGAAGAGATACCACCATAAAGACAGAAAAGGGAACTATGGAAACAGGATGAGCAGGCGAGGAGGAAAAACCAGGTGCTTAAGTCACTCCCCCACAGACCTCTAATGAGAGGTTTCAGGTGGCTTTGTGTCCATCACAGCAGAACAAATAATGCTTCATTATTTGTGTGAAGTGAAATCTGACGTTACCGTCTTGAGAACCAACAAATGATCCAGAAAGTAAGTGCATTCACTTGTGAAAAGTTCCCACACTGCTGCTTCTTTTGTCACTTCTAGCCGGCTGTTGACATCTTTTTGCTCACTCTCTTGCTCATTTATAAATTCGTTCCAAGATTTACTCTATTGATTGAAGAAAGAAAACCACCAATTGTTTCATCAATTGCTTCAGACCTTATGAAAAGAATCTACGTCCCCTTTCCTGTGTAAAAACTCATCTACCAGTATTAGTGATTTTTCTTCTGAAAGCTTAAAAATTCCATTAAAATATTTTAAAACCTGACATTTTCCTCTAAAATACTTATAATAGAAACACACTGAATTTGAAAGTAACACAATATGATAGTTTCTGTTTAGGAATGTTGTATCAAAAATTAGTGGGCAGCTTGCAAATACTAAGGAATTTCATCTGTTGTGCTGCTGTTTGGTGGATGATAGCTTCTTTTTTTCTGGATGATAAAATCAAGGTACCAAAGGACTAGGTCTTTATAGTCACTTGGAAATTGTTTTCTTTAGTCCTAGGGTGGGCACTGTCACATTATGGATCTGCTCCTAAGTCAGACGTCCCTATGTAAGTTAGGCACTGGCAGGAACCCTCAGCATCTGTCTGTGGGGAGCTGCAGATAACAGCCTGCTGTGAGAAGCAGAAGGCTTGCTTCGGAGAGGGGATGGCGTGAGGTGACTGTGGGCCAGAAGCCTTGTTTCTCTGGCAGACAGGCTTAGGTGGCTTTTCTGCAGCCAAACCTTGGTGTTGGCACTGACCTCCATGGGGCTGCCTCTGAAGGCAGCCCTGAGGCAGCAATGGGCTGGCTGTGTCCCATTTGACAGCTGTCTGATCCTGTGGTTTCTTTCCCCAGACCTGTAGGTGCTGCTGAGAGGGTTGCCTTGAGACCTTTTTCTGAAGCCCCCCGATCTAGGGCAGTCTGGAACCCTGGCAAAATCCAGATGTTTTTGAGGGCCCTTGCTTAACCTGCGCTGACCCTCAGTTTCCCACTTGCACCTCCATTTCAAATGACAAAAATATACCATATACTTATGCATTATTTTGACAGAAAGGTCTCATATCCAGATTAATGAACTGAAAAATGTTAGCTTACAAAGAACACAAAACTCCTCCTCCCATCCTTAAGTATCCTTGATACAGTATACTGAGTATTTGGTTACCTTAAAGCAGAAAAGTTCATATGTGCAGCGGTCTGTGATCTTAACAGCTGAAAGACAATTTTCCAGATCAGAAGCTTGCTTCTGTTTGTCTTTACCCTGTTGAATGACAAAAAATCCACCCCTGATTCATACAGTGTTTTAAAAACTGTTAAGTTTACCCAGCTCTGCAACCTTGCCCTAATCTGTAAGGAGTTTGCCCTTAAATGAGTGATTTCTTTATATTTCCAGGCTCTTCTGCACAGAGACAAAGCGGTGATGGCAGGTTTCTTTGTAGCTGGGGGCGGGGGGCGGGGTGTGTGTAAATGCCTTAGGTTTGGATGTGTAAGATGTTATTGATGTAATACACAAGTCTTGGACAGGGCAAATCATTGGTATAGCAACAGACTACCCTTGGAAGACAGAACAAATGAAATTTTTTGCTTCCTTTAGCCCTGTCAGAGATAGGGGACAACAGATTCATAGTTGTAGTCATCCTCGTCTCAGAGGTATACAATTTCATGTGGTTTTAAAATTTATTTTTAATTTTTTGAGCTATATATGGAAAAAGCTCCCGTGGTCAACTGCAGAGTAGTGCCTGTAAAATGAGCTTTCAGAAAGCTAAAAGAGCAGCAGGAGTTTGTGTGAGCAGCCATGAAATAAAAACAATTGCTTTTGTTTTTGCTTTGTATTTTCAGGCCTTGTAAAAAGTTTAAACATTATTTATGAACTCTAATTTAGTGCTGTGGGCACAGACTTTTAAGATGTTTGCCTAAGTTTTGTCTGTTCTCTGGAACAGTATATTCCTGCCTCATGGTTTTCTATTGTCTGAACTTTAGGCACTGAACTAACAAGCCAATTTTGAAATATGTGTTTGATTATAATCTTTGAAACTTAGAGTTTAAGTTCAGCTCCTAATTTTGAAAGATAGATTGAAATGAGCAGAAAAAACCAGTGCAGGTAATATATATGCACACTGAACCAGTGCACCAGCATATGAATCTTCATTAATTAAATTTTATGGCATTTAATAGTTTCAGAAATCACTTGTCTAAATATCAAACACTTTTTATTGCAGATTTCAAATATTTTGCTGAATTTAAAAATCCTCAGCTTTAGGTCATGCTCCTTCAAATGCTGTAGAACTGCTGTCAAATGAAGAGGGAACTCTTACATACGAGCCCGAGTACTTGCATTGGTTTCGTATGCACAAACTATGATAAAATGCAAAAAATACTGGGAAGGGACTGTTCTTAATTACATGTTTAGGGACAAAAAGTTATCAAGACACTTGTAAATAATTTTTTTGAATGCTGAACAGTACACAGAAAGGAAATTCAGATACCTTAGTAAGTGAAAGTTTTCATAAATGGAAGAGTCAAGGAAATGTGTTAGACAAGGAAATTCACTGAGCTGTGCTAGTGTGTGTGCTTTCACTGGTGAGTGTGAGGGCACCCACGAGGACAGGAAAGGCCTAAGAAAAGCGTCCTGGAAAGCTACATTTATAGGTAAAGCTTAGATCCCTTCCATGTGATTGGGAGTCACATTCTCCAAAGCCCTAAGGCATGCACAAAATACAGGATACACGATGGTCAAAGCAACGATGCAACTGACTTGTCCACCTTGTGCTTCCTGACCCTGGGGAGCTGCCCTGGGCCTGCTGCCACCCCTGAATACCCTGTATGAGAGCCCCTGCTCTCACTGCCCTTCCCACTCTGCCCTCCTGGTGCCAAGGACACCTCTCCTCCCACGCCCACAGTGATGGGGAGCAGTGGCACTGACTGTGTTTTCATGTTCATCACATGCAACGGCTGCACTGGAGCCACCCAACCTTCATTGCAGATTAATGTCCAAGCAGCCCCAGGAGGGCTGAGACCTCTGAGTTCAGCTCACCTGCTGGCTGCCTTTCTCCAAGGGCAAGAAAGTAAGGAAGCTATTTTTACCCAGGTTAGTTATGGGAAAAAGCATGGTCAGTGCAAGGAGAAACAAAATGGTAAAAATACTCACAACTCCTCTTTTGGCAAATGGCCACCTTGACTTTTTGGACTCTAATGGGTAAAGCAAATGTTATCAGTAAGGAAACAGATAAAAAGAAAACTGTTATTTATATTATTTATATATTCATTTTATATGAAGCTTGATAGACTATACTCTACTTGGCTCATATTTAATACTTGAGTTTAGGCAATTTGTGCACCAGACTTAAAACCCATTAAGCATGTTGTGTTCCTCCCAGCAAGAATTATGACTGTCTCTGATGGGATCTTGAGTGAAGCTAAATGCTCCTACTTGTTGCAGGTGATCAGTATGTGATTGCCAATTCTTTACATGGGAAAATCATCATCCCTCAAGCCAATCCTTGATGTTGTTTTAAAGCAAGAATTAGTCTATGCCTTCTCATTATGATAACTTGGAGTTATGCAGGTATTTAAATCTGCAGTTAATAAACAATCCTACGAGCCCTAAGCTTCAGATTTGTTGTGGGGCTGGCACAGTGTGGCAGACTGTAATTTGTGGTCCTTGGTGAGGCACAGGGAAAACTGGGGATCTAGGTTTAGGAATGCACCGGTGAGTTGTGAGGAATGACTGTGTTCAGCAAGAAATCGGAAAAGGTTTTCTCTATGTGGCACCTATCTTCAGGTGTGTAACTGAGAATCACAGTCAAAACTTTCTGTTTCTGGATTTTGAAGGTCTTGGCCATTCTGGAAATGGCTGGCTTATTTGCTAATGTGGAAATGCTGGTTGTGACCTTGGCTGACTTGTTTTTTGAGAAACTTTTGATCTTTGGTCTCCGTCGATCACGCCACTCACTATACTTTATTTTACAATAGCTATTTGTGGTAATTGCTTGCAGGTCTGCATTTCAGTTTTGGAAGGTCTTGTGAGCAACCTCTAGCCATGAATTGGGCCTCCTACCCTTGTGATCAGAACACTACTGCAAAGGCCAGCATAGGCCTCTTTTCTCTCTGCTTGAAGCTGTAGAGGTAGGAAATTGTAACTCAACTGCTTGCAGATGGAGATCCCAGCCTGGGCTCTGGTTGCTCCTAGCTTGTGGAGGAGCAATGTGATCTGTGTCCTACCCTGTCATCTACTTGCATTTTGCGTTCAACAGTGAAATGGAGGGGAAAAAAACAGTAAAAAAAACAAAAGGAAAGAGGAATTTAAAAATTGGCAATGCAATCACTTTGGTGTGGGGTAACAGGATGCCCCAGAGAATCTGCACCACCTCATGTTCTCATTTTACACATCCTCCCTTCCATCCCACTGCACACATGTTCCAGTCCCGGCTTCTGCTGGGCTCAGAGGAGCAAACCGCACCCGCGTCTGACCTGCACTGAGCAGGAAGGATGAGTAGGGCAGGTAGTCCATGGCACTGTCTGACACCAGGAGGTCTCCAGGGAACACCTCGAGTCCCGGCAGACTCACTACCAGGGAGCTACGCCTGCGCTCGGCCGATCTGTGAGACGCAACAACAACACACGTCATCCCTGTCCGCTTGCGGGGCAGAGGAAACTCCTGAAGGGCTCCTTGCTGATACAGGAGGGAATCAGCTAAAAAACCAAATCACAGGAGCTATGACATAATGTGTTAAAAGAACAACGAGCAGAGAATCTCAGTGATTGACAGCAAATATCTAATTATCTTTCCAACTCCACATTGTTGCTGAGATCAAGGTTCTTGTGGTCATGGCTTGCCTCAGATAATAAGTAAGTAGAGCATTTAAATATGGAAAATTCCTGGTTTCTTCTGAAGTTAGGAAAAAAGTGAGTGCAGATTTTAGGATCTATATTTTGGCGGTGGAGTCCAAAGGAGCAGTAAAATACTGTTTTTAGCTGATATGTGATTTGTTACTTTTAAACTTCCTGTATCTCAGGTGATTTCAATAAAAGACAGCACACTAGTGAAACAGTTAAAAAGCTGGTTTTAAAAAAAATATTTAACCTTTTGGCTAGTTTGTGCTATTTTCTTTCTAAATATTTTTGGCATTTTTTTCTGCTATTTCAAATATTTTGAATGTAATATGACTCAGTGGCCCTACTGATTGAAAACAAATGGCTCTTTCTAACTATTGTTGTTCCTAATGGAGAGCATTGTCCAGGATCTAGATCCATCAAGAAAAGTGACATAGGCGTTCTGTATCCAACAGCGTGTTTGTGCCAGAGGCTGCTTGCTTTCACATACAGAAACTGTTGATGCATATTAAAAACCTTTTTGGATTTTGCTATTAGCCCACACTGATACCTAATGGATTGTTTTAGTCTATGCTGCAAAGCGACTGGTGTCTGCAGCTGCTGTTGTGCTGCCTTCACTTGACTTGGTACATGAGGACTGCATTAGGGCTCAAAGGGTCAATAAGCTGAGGGAGGAGGCACAAAGTGCATGTACATATACAAAAATCCTATTTTTCACTCACCACTTATTGTGCATGGTAATTTTTGGTCAGCTAAGCATGATTCTTAACTAGATCTTTTTTGTCTAGGCAGTTACCTTACTGTGAATATCCAGCCATTTGCCACACTTGATGTGAAACCTGGCAGGTATATTTTTTCCCTTAAGTGCATGAATAGTTGCTTGACAACTTAGCAGCTGACAGATGAGCTCTGAGGTAGACAACTAGGATTTGATATGTATAGTAGGACATGGAAATTGTACCTTTTTTATGACCTGATGGTGACACTGCTTGCAATTGCCTTAGCTAAACAATTGAATGGTGTAGATGAAAGCTGCTCCTAACAAGACTGTAGGCTATCAGGAGGGCCAGGCCTGGGACTTTAGCCCCTGAAGCATGGACATATTGGGGCTTAAAAACTATGTGTTGAAGAGGTTAAAATGTGCAATGCAGGAGTTCTTTGAAAGTTTTTCTGCTAGTCCTACTGAATGGGGAATATAGGATGTATTTATTTGGCTTTAGGATTTACAATGAAACTCTGTGGTTTCTCATGAAATTGAACCCTCAGCATGTGCTTGAGAGCTCTAATGGGTGGGGGGCCTGTTTCTTGGCTGTATGCAAGTGCACACCAGTGCAAGGGAGAGGAGTGCTCCTCACAAGAGTACCTTCCTGAGATGTGCACTGCTACCCAATGCAAATTTTCAGTGTTGGTAATGATTGTATTAAGATGCTACTGAAACCTCTAGTGAGTCCATGAGGCAATCTCTTGGGCAGCTGGGCTGTTATACAAGTCAGATGCTGCAATACAGTACAAGGATAATTCTCAAAGGTGTTATTACTGTACCAGGAAATTCAGGAGATTTATTTCAGGTTGGCTTCACAGTGAAATTTTGCCAGTGTATTATTGATCTTTAAAGGACCTGGCTTACTACTATTTTCACGGTATATTTGGAACTGCAGGATAGTGGCTTATGAAGTCTAATAATGGAAGCACAGTTTCACTGTAACTGAGTTAAATGACACTATTTACTCAGATCAAAAAGGCCTTGAACTTCAGGCACACCTATGGCTAAACAAGCTCTTCACATAGGTGCACAAGTCTGTGAAATGTGGGGGCATGGCAAGATCACTTGGGTGTCTGTCTACAATAAACCTGTGCAATCTGACAAGCCTGGGCTGATTCATGGCTTACATGCCTAAGTTAAACACTCATGCTTCAGAGATGAAAGCACAGGTATCTGTGGTTTCCTGGCCTGTAGATGTATTAGATACATCAGATGCTTCTGTTGTTTTTTTCTGGAGAAATTAAATTACTGAAGTGCTGTGTAGTAGAATTTACAAGGTTTTAAGTCTGCAGTATTTTAGCATCTTTGCATGCCTTCAGACTCTGTAGCTTCGCCTTTTTCTTTAGTTTTTTGTTTTTAGTTTTACTAACTGGGGGCAGAGGACTGCAACGATGGAGTGAGAGAAATGCTTGTGCTTTGGGGATAAACTCAGCCATCTGAGGAGATATCATCTGCAATAATTCCTCCTTAAAATCAATGTGTTTTTTGAAACATGATAATGTCATAGATTTGCATGGCAAAGTTATGGAAAATTATTGAAGGCACTGAAGCAGATCATGGTCTGGAAAGATAAATATCCTGTGTATATAGTTATTTCTAAGGCATGGAAAGTATCTTCATATGTCCATAATCTTAGCCTAACTAGCTATCCCAGGGAACAGACATCTATATAGATCACCTTACTTAAATGGCAGATATATTACTTAAAGGAATATCCACTAGAAGCAAATAAAAGCAACAGTTACTAAGGTAAATATGATAGGGTGGTCACAGTACTGAGATAGTTGCCAGGGGTTGACATTGTTACTCAAGCTACTCAGGGAGGGTATTTGGACTCCCTGATTCAAAAAGTTAGCATGGAAAATGGCCTATTGTCAAGAGTAAAATATTTATATGATTGTATAAGGAATTAAGTTTAGTATAATGGATGCAATCCTGTGCAAGGTGCCCTAGGATGACCCTGCTTGAGCTGGGACATTATACCAGGTTGTACCCACTGTGGTCATTTCCAACCTTACCCACTCTGTGATTCTGTGACGTTGTGACACTTTACAGGTGTGTGAAGCATTAAAAGAGAAATAGGAGTACTTCAAGATAGATGAGCCCAGCTCCTTCAAGGCATTGAATATGAGCTGTCTTGGCAGTTACTGCAAAGACTCTTCATTAGCTGATTTGCTGTAGGAAATAGTGCAATGCAGTTTTACGCCCAGACTCTGATAATGCTGAATGGTGCAAGGGGAAAATGAGATCAGAGTAAACTCGAGGTTTTGTTCTATCAGTGTTTTCTTCCATGGCAGTGTTGGTTTAACATTTCACTTTCTCTCCACCACATATACCTCTGTCTGTGCTGCCCCTCTTGCCCTTTTTGTTTATTTATTTTGGATAGTTCTTTTTAAACAGCATCAGTTCAGCAAGTTGCTATGCTGACAGAGATGTGCTGGCATTCTTGACTGAGGACTGTGTGTGGGAAGGCTATTTAAAATGAGCATGGGAGCGTTAATGAAGTTTTTTGAAAGTAGAGCCTGGGAGCAGGGAGAAGAGACGTTCATTAAAACTGAAGGACAGAGGTACCCAGGACAATATGTAAGTCAGTCTTGGAGAAGGGTTGCCAACTGTCCTAATGTGCTTCTAGATGGAGAGAATAATCTGACATTTTGACAGTTGTTGCTGGCTGTGATAAAAAGGGATTAGCTGTTAAGGACTTAGACTAATGATCTTAATAAAGGAGGAGCTGAATACAGGCTTAACCCAGACCTTGGACCAAATTAAACTTGACAAAAAGTTTTAAAGCTGGTGCTTTTTTAGATATATTTTTTTTGCACATTCTAATATTGATGTAGATAGAATTCATAATACATCATCCCAACCACCTTTTGACAATCTTTCCTGCAGGTGCCTATGGAAAAAATCTTGGCGTGTTTCCTTGGATTGTGGTTTCTTGATTTTAAAAGATGTCTGGATAGAAGTCCAGAGCCAATATCCTAGCTGGCATATAGTGACTTCCCTCTGAAGCCACTATAGGTGAGCAGCACCAAGAGAAGGTGTGTACACTAAATGTTCAGTGTTCTCCTGTTTAACCATCTGCATTCAATATCTTCAGTTTCTCCCCTGAAGTTTGTTACACATCATGCAAATCTTCACACTGACATATGTTTATGTATTCGTGTTTTGAGTTGGATCAGAGCAGACTCTTCCCACAAAAGGAACAGATCACTTGCTTTCACATCCAGATGAAAAGATCTTTCCCTCCCCTTCTCTCTCCATCTCTCCATTGTTAATTCAAAAGGCTAAAGAGTGGGTTGGAAACTGCAGCAATTCAGAATATCTAGGAGAACTCTTCTACAGTGAACATGTAATTTCAGATGCATGCACACATCTCTTGAATATCATCTAGGGAACTGCATCGTGTAAAGGCTCCTAGACTGTATCAGTCTGCTCCAAACCACCCAGTCCCAAGCATTCTTGAGGAGATCGTGCAGTAAAATGAGTGCTACTCCATCAATAGGAGAGAGGTGGTTATTAAGGGAGGTACTATCTCCTGCTTCCTTGTTGTGTGGGGAGAAAATAAAACTTTCTTTCCCTTCTGTAAACATTTGAACATCTTAAAGAAAGAAACGTTTCTTAATCAAAATAATTTCTAATAAAGCTTTTACTTTCTGATAATTGCTTGTAAGACCTTGACACAAACCACTGCACAGGTCTATGGTATGCAACACTCTATCTTGTCTGCACTAACTCATAAAATCCACGTGTTCTATGTATTCTTCTTAGTTTGCAGAATTAACAATCCTCCCAATCAGTAGCAGTCCTAGATCTGCTTTGCTTATGTATAAGAACAATGTTGAGCTGTTCTGCTAGATCCTTTTCTCCCTTTTCCCTTCCACAAACTTTTGAAGAATGTCACTCAAGATTATGAGATATTTCACATTCTTCAAGCTGAAATTTGACACTGCTAAGAAGCCAAACAACCAGACCTTTTGTCAGTTAGTTCCTAGTGCAAAGCTCCCCAATGATCCGGATGAAATATTGCGTGAAATGTAGCTAAACGTGCTAGGGAGAGGCCCACCTTTGAGAGAAAATCTCATTAAGAAGTTCAGTGAGCTGGTGACAGGCATTTCACATAGCAAATCTACAAATTAAGGTTGAGTTACATATACATGACTCAGTGTTCAGTTTTGCCTTAGAGTGAAGCAAATTCATTAGAAAGGTAGGAGAGTCAAGCTTAGAATCAGATAAAAGAAGTATGTGCATACCTTTGCACGGGCAGTCTGCTCTCCTGAAAGAGAGTGAGATATTCTTAGTTACTTCATCAGAAAGCAAGCAAGCAATCTGATTTTTTGTGAAAAAAGAACTCATTTGTGAAGGGAAATGTACTAAAAATAGTGTAATAGGCTTGGTCATAGGCTGATTAATTTCACTGTTGTGGAGCAAGGAGAACTCATTTGATATCCAGAATGTTTTCTATATTTGAAGGGGGAGGGGGGAAGGAGAAAAATAGCTTTTGATTTGTAGTGCAAAACTAACCAGTTAGTGAAGAACTCTACACCTATGTGACACCATCCACTCTCAGAAAAATGTGTGTGTAGGTGGTTTGAATAAGGACAGAGTGTGTGAATTTAACTGCTTCTGCACATAATGGACAGTCTTTGAGAGCAGATCTAGTAGCAAACCTGGCTTGTACAAAAAACCTCTCCTTTTGTACTTGTGGAGAGCTGAATGGTAGTTTCCTGCCCTTGAAAGATGCAGGGTTTTCTCCTTCCTTGCTTATTTCTCTTTGCTGATGCTGACACTCACTGGACCAGGGTTTCTTTTTTTTTTTCAGAAGAGATTACACAATTACTTCTTTGTTTATGGTGCTGCACATAGAAAGGGAGGGGTGCCAGTGAGTGGCAAAGCTAGGTAAGTGGAAGTAAATAAAGGGAATGATACGTTTTCCTTTGGTATTAACAGACCTTAAATTTGGCTCAACCAACTTAATTCTTGGTTTTGTTAGGGCTAGTAATGCCATTCAGTAAAACAGAATAGAGAACTTCCCTGTCTAAGGGATAATCCTGCTGAAGGGTTAAAGAGTGGGTTGAAAGAAAATAGTCTTCTAAAACCCAATCCTGAACAGGATAAATTACTTAGAGTTGTTCTTCCGTATCCCCACCAACAGTTGTACTGGCCCACCAGGGTGAATGGGCAGAGTGGCCATGTACAGGAGTGGACTAGGCTAACCTGGTCACCAAGGGACAAGGCTGAAACTGCTGTCTCTTGCTGATTTGGAAAGAAAAATCTCCTTCGTCTGAAGTGTAGAGGTTGGTCTGCTGTATTAAAGGACCACGGCCCACCTGGCAGTTCAGGCTAAGAACTGGGGTTTTATTTGCGCCCTGGGCCATGATGGACCAACACTGAATATGAAAGACTGAAAAAGAGGTTGCAGGTTGTTCCTCTTACCTGGGCACCAGCCCAAAGTGTCGGGCTCGGGCGGGGGAGTCTCTTAGGAAGCGTAGCAGAGTTGGCTCTCCAAGAGTTTCTGGGTGGCTCATTGGGACTGCCATTGCTGAGAGGATCCTCTTGGCTTGGAAGCTTTGATCTGGGTATGTCAGACTCTGGAGCTGCTATAGTTGTCTCAGACTTGGCTTTGGGTGACAATAATTTTGCATGGACACAAGATGACAGCGACAATGAGGAAATTGTAATGCACCGAGGTGGACTCTTACAAATGTGGTGGAGAGAGCCAGTGTATTCCTTTTGAGTCCCCAGCTGAGCTGTGTCAGAACAGTCCTGAAATGACAGTGCTTGTGAGGCAGAGGCCATCCTTAGACGCCTTAAAGTTGGAGAAGTGGAAATTCTGGCCCGAGCGTGACGGTCGAACTGGAAAGGTGCATGGTGGATCCCAATGCACTCCTCTGTAGGAAGCCTCAGAAGTGAAGACTCTGTGTAGCCTCGTCTGAGAATGAAGTCCCCTGCAGGCAAGGTGGTGTCCATACGAACTGGTACTGTCTGCATTTCATGGGAACTGAAGACAGCTTCTGGGCTTCTGCTTCCAGACAAAGCAGCATTTTCCATATGGAGATCATCTTCCCTGTCTAGAGCTTCCACGCTGGTGCAGGTTTCTTTGACCAGGTCTGGAGAATAATCAGAGCTTGGTTGTTGCATTCTTAATTTGCAGCATGAAGATTTATGGCTATGCATACCTAGGAAGCAGGATCACAAACAGTTCTTACAAACTTGCCATATGAATTTTTAAATAGGAAAAGATGAAAATGGAAAAGAATCCAAACAAAATGTGCTCTAGTACAAAAACAATTACCTTTGCATTGAATCCTGCTTAAATGCAGGTTTCAACAGGTTGAGGACCCGATTTTGGCAAGCTGTTTGAACAGATGCTAACTTTGAGTGTGCAAGCAGTGTCAGCATCAGTCAGTAGAGCTGATTAGATGGTAAAGAGTAACTGTGTTTAGAAACTCTGCTCATCTGGTACTGCAGCCACCTGATTTCCAGTTGCCACTCCCCCATCTATAAATGAGATTGTAGCACTGCTCTACGTGGGATAAAAATGAAGTCACTCGCTCTCAGGACTTGTTGCAAAATTCTTTATGTACAAATACTAATTTCTTGCTGAGTTCTTAAGCAAATACAAATTTAGCACTTAGGTAAGGTATGTCTCATCACTCTTGCTCTCTTTTCAGCCTGAAAAGTACTTTGTAGTAAATATTATGTATATGTTGTAATCAAATAATTAAAAGAAAATTATTTATATTAGAAATTTTCCTGTTGATTAATCAGTAAATAATCTTATGTTCTTTGATTCATTAAACTTTGTTTTAATATATTTTGATGTTTAGTCTCTTAAAACTGGACTGACATTTTAAGTAATAATGAAGATTATGAATTCAACCTCCTTAATTTAGCTTCTTTGCTAAGTGGAATCTTAAATCTGTTCATGATTACTGGCTCTTTTGGGGAACTTTCATTTATTAGAATTAGTTTATTCAAACTATGTTGACTTCTTTAATTATTGAATATCACACATTTAAATATGTTTTTTAAAAAATCTAATCATGTAGCTCCATCAGATTATTTGATTGTCAGATTGATTTACAAAGTTATTAAAAATAAGTTATTTTATCAAGTTTGCTGGTTCAAAGTATTGCTTTTTACAAAATCTTCAGCCATTAGAAGATGATCATTCAGATTCTTAGAGAGAAAAAGCAATCTTTATGATAGAAATGGCTTATTTCACAACTGTAGAGAATAGCCACAAATATATTAGCATCTATTAATTTCTTTTTAATGTATAAGAGTTAATTAACACATATGCTCATTAAAAATCCCATTTAATATATAGAAGAATGATAATAATGAGAAATTACTACTATTTTCCTATACCACTGGTCTGAGATTTGCTGTTATTTATTTTTAATATATCAAAACTTTTATTTCATGAAGTGTAATCATGTCTCACTGATTGTTGTTTGGTCAGGCATTCTCATTGCCTTTCTATTTTTTAATTTTTTTTTTTTTTTTTGGTAATCCTCTCTTCTCCAGGCAGAATTCTGCAACTTGGCATGCAGTTTCCAGATATTCATGTGAATAGTGATCTGTTCCAAAAGTAGAAAAGTTTAAAGACGTCTTTTCACAGAAATCTTACACTAAAAATATGATCATTTTTTCCCTTTTCAGTTTAGCAAGCTTTTTTTTTAAATAAATCAAGACTTACAAATTTCTTTATGTGTTACTTTCATGAGTAGAATCTCTCAGCAGCAAAATATTTTGAAAGAAAATATGCCATTTAAAAAAGCGCAGAAATACGTCACACATATGCAGAAAAATTATATGATTAAACTTACCAAGATAGCCAAGTGAATATGTCACATCCTTTTAAATGAAATTTTCAACAAGTGCTTGATTAACTGATGCTAGCCTTAGCAGTAGCATTTTCTCTCTTAAAGCCTCCCTACTGAATGCTGGTATAGGGAACAAGCTTTCTCTTGTAGAATTGTTTCTAGGGGACTTGTTTATCGGGTCAGACGGAAGTGGCTTCAGGATGAATACCCCTAAACAAAAGGTAACATGATGCATACATTGGATTAGATTTCATGCATTTTCTATTTCTGGACTTTTCACATTGAGAAAATTTGGCAAGAGAGATCTCGTGCAAGTATATAGTAAGTTGCAAGAGCAAATTAAATTCTTCCACCCCTCCAACAATATTTTTTTTTCCCCGTCTTGTGTTGATTCATTCAGCTGGATCTAACTATGCTTTGTTCATCTTTCATGGAAGTATAATAGCGGTATATCCCTTGTTTATATTATTTACAATTAGTTTTTAATTTTAAAAAATGTGCTAACTAGCTAACGAATTTTGAACACAGATTTTAGTACCACAGTATTTGAGAATTCATTCAGACATTGATAATTCACTGTTTTGTTTTGTTGCAGAACTGATTGGAAAATATCAGAATTGATTTAGGCATTCTTTGGTTAGATGGATTGAAAGTGAAGCTTAGGAAAAGAGTTTATTTGAAGATAACTTGTGAGGAAGCACTAACGTCTACAAATGTTCATCTCTGTTGTGTAATTAAAACACATTTTCAGAGGGCTGATTGAACGCTTGCAAATGCAGACAACCTTTGCAGTACATTGCTTTAATTTTCTGTAAAGGTTTTTTTTCCCAAAACTCATCCACAGAACAAATCAAGATACTCCTAAACTGGTGTAAGTGCCTTTGATTTTGTATAGCTTTGGATGTGACCATGGATTGAGGGAGGATTATTCTGAGAGAAAGAAGTGAGAAAACAAACTCAAAGACTATTTGCAAAACCATGGCAGCGTTACATAATTTTTATTAGTATTTATCCAGTTTGATTTCTAGGAAAAAGAGATGTGCACACCCTGTCTGATAGTTGCTAGTACAAATTTATTTGCTTTAAGAAGCACTTTTAGGAATGTAAGAATTTTTTTCTATTCCTTTTTTTTTTTTTTTTTTTTTTTTTTGTGTGTGTGTGTGTGTGTGTGTGTATCTTTTTGTTTTGTTTTAACTCCTTATTCTGCTTTTAAGGTGATATTGGTTTCAGGACCAGATGAGATGGAACAGACCTTGTTGCCAGATGAAATATGCAAATGTCTGGAGATTTTACAGTGTTCGAAGCTGTCCTTTTCTACCCCTCAGGACAGACCTGGGCACACTGAGGTGGTGAGGATCTCCGTGAAGAATTACACCCTCAGGGGAAAGGGGGAAGACAGAAAGCAAAGCCATACTGTTCCGGGGAGAAAAAAACTACTTCTCTGCTTGAGAGAGTGAGCCCTGTGCCCTCTGCTCCTTGCACTCTTTACATTTTTGTGTAATACATAAATTGGCTCTTCTGCTGCCTAATCAGTATCTTCCCTGTGCTTTAAAGCTGCTGTTATGATTCTACCTCCATAAATTCTTATATGAGTGTATCTAGGTGGCCCTTTGCAAGCAGCATTCCCCAGATTAGTACAGGATCTACCAGACTGCTGCTCCTCAGCTCAGAAAAGCCTAATGTAAATCTAACCCAAACTTCTGAATCTCCAAGCATCCAAATAGTGCTATTCTGTTTGCTTGTGTGCGATTCAGAGGACAACAGAGATGGATGGGCTAGGAAGAAGGCTGTTGGATGTTTCTCAGGTGTCAATTCCTATCTTTGGGCCTTGATAGCTGCTGAAATTCTTTTTGAAAGACACAGTTGGGTAGATAGTAGCAAAAGAAAGAAGTGAGAGTGCTAGCTGGCAATAAGATCTGATTTAAACTGCATGTAGTGCTGGGACTGGTTTAGGTGGATTTGGGTGTAGCTAGGCAGAAACTTGGTTTTGAGGTAATTTCTGATCAATTAGTTCTGATCGAGACCTTGGAGTTTTTTTGCTTTGTGTGTTTTTTGATTTTTTTTTTTAACTCTAGCTGAGACTCATCCCTAATGTGATCAGTCTACTTGAATTAACCTACTAGTTTCTATAAAGAAGAGGTTACTCTATTTCTTCCCATTAGCTGGAGTTTTAAATTGAAAACTATGTAGTGTGGTCCAGCATTATGTACCTCCAGCAATGTCCCTGAAGGTCCTTTAGAGACATATGGGTTAGCAGAGCTGCCTGGAAAAGTCCTCGGATTTCTTCCTGGGTTTGCAAGCATCACTTGTTGCGTTTGCTCTTTCTTTTGTTTCCCTGAGGTGTCTCTCCTGCTCTGTATGAGATTCTGTGTTGATGCAAACTGTCTCTGGCTGCTGTCAAGTCCAGAATGTCTCACACATTGGCAGGGACAAAGGCCATCTAAGCAATGCCTGGCTGGCTAGGATCCTGGGCTGTATCCAGGTTGTAGGACAGGCTCATAGAGGGACCTGTGCTGTGTTTTCCCCATACCAGAAAATGTCTGGTTGCTGGTTATCGGTTACCTCTTGAAAGGCCTCTATGCATCAGCCAAAGGGGTCTCCTATTACAGTGCCCCAAACCCCAGCTGTTTACCCTCAAAAGCTTGCACGTTCTCTGTGCTGAGGTAAAAAGCTTTCTCTGCTCCTCTTCTTCCTCCAATCCTCTTTGGAAAATGGGCTTTATTTACTGTGTTAAATAACCTCCAGAATTTGGTGTGTCCTGAACACGGTCAGCTAGCTATTACACTCTCTCAGCACTACTAACGGGTTAGTCCCTCAAATGAATGTTTGCTTCTGCATCCATAGGACATGTTTATGGCTGCTTGACAGCCCTTCCAAAACAGGAAGAGAAAATGGCATGTGTTTGCAGTCCTCCTAATAAAAGCGTGTTCTTTTATTTAAATCAGTAGACAGTAATATTTTACAGGAGTTAACAAGTGATGTAGCCTGCATTCCCACTTTTACACAATGATTTCTTTATAAAGCATTGTTTTGAATTTCCATTGGAGCAATTGAAAATATGATCTATAGAAGAAAAACAAAATGGACCCAAAAATAATCCCTATTACTTGCTATTAATAGAAAATCTTTCTAAAATGTTATGAAGTTTTCCATGAAAAAAAATTTGCCTTTGAAAGGATTTAGGAACATTTGCTCAGCTAAGGACACTGGATGGAGTAAACCCCACAAATACACAGTGGAAAAGGTACCTCATTTTCAAGAAAAAGAAAACTAAAAATTGAAGATTGAAACTGATATGGAAATAGCCCTTCCTGGACTGCAGGGCACCATATTTTTGCAAATTGATTTCAATTGGTTAAACTATGAGCATTTGGAAAGCATGTAATTAAGAAAAATTAAGCTTATTTTTTGAAAGAAATAATCTATGCTTGCATAGTATAAACCAAGCCCCCTGAACTTGAAAAAATTACAAACTGGATAGGTTATAATTAAAAATAAATATGCTAGTCCAGGGAGTAATGAAAGGTGCTATTCACTATTCACTTACATATTACTTTAAAGGCATCTTGGTTACAGGAAAGTAGAATAAAGAGATAGAATGTAGATAAATGTAGAGTCAAACACCAGCAACACATTTCATGGTGGCTATGTAATTATTGTCTAAGCAGCATACCTTCAAAGCAAAAGGGATTAGGCTTTTGAAAGGTTATCCTCAGCAGAAAATCACAAACAAACAACAAATCCAGGGGAAATCAAACACAAAGGCTGACATTAAGTACTAAACACCAGGAAATGCCACAGTTCAGTCTGGCTGTGTAATTGTGCTGCTGCTTTTTCCTGTGCATTATCTCACAGGCTGATTACATGGATGCCTGAAGTCCCTCAAACAGAATCAAACAGAATCTATCAGATATAATGACCTCACACAGATATAAACCTATGTGTGTGTTCATGATTTCTCACCAATATGTCTGTAAGCCAGTTACAAATTTGGAATTATCAGCTGGATAAAAGAATGTGTTCAAATGATCACTAAGAGGACTCAGATTCTGGTAAAATAAAAGTCATATCTCCATCATCTCAAGAGCCACAAAGAATTCTGTAAGGGGATCTCAAAATAAATCTGGAATATAGACTGAATGCTCATGAGGAGGAGTATTAAAAAATATCTCTGGACACTGTAAGTTAATGCATTGCATTTCCTAAAAATATGAAATCCAAGATGAATGTGATATGGAACCATGAATTCCTGCCTCAAACAGAGATCAGTAGTTGAGATTTCAGAACTGGCCTCCAGCTGGGACCACTTGAGAGATTTACAGGTAATGTTCACCTGTGACACAGGTCTGTGTCTCAAGTCTTGCAGCCATTATCGACACCTCCTGCTATGCTGGTCTGTTGCTGTTGCATTCAATTCTGGCAGACTGCCCAAGGTCCCCTAAACTGAATCTCTCATCTTTCCCATTTCTTTGATAAACCCTCCCATAATCTGAGCTGCAATATTCAGGTAACTATAGCAGAAACATTTTGAGTGTGTATGTGCCTATGTATGGAAGAAAAAAAAGAGAAGAGAAAATTGCAGAAAAGGACAGCCCTCTGGGAGATCAAGGGGACCATCTCAGGGATACGAAAGCGGCAAATGAAAATGAGTCAGTTAAATTCTGGAGACAGAAGGTATGAATGTCTTCTTCTTATGGATTTACAGGTCAAGCGACATGTGTGCCTCATTTCTAAAACAAGTTTTGGATCCAGACACAAAGTTCGGCTTTACTTGCAGCCTTATACTGTTTCCTGACTAAAGAATGCAGAAAAACAGCTGCTGTGTTTTAATCAACAGTTGTAGTGTCCCAGTATGTGATGAGATTTCTAGCTCTGCGTTCTATCTATACAACCTGAATTCTTTTCAGAGCCTAGAAACTGTCCATAGCGCCATCCCAGTTGTGCTCTTTCCCTCTCTTCTCATTCTAGTCAGACCAAAGTGGATGGGGTTTTCAGGGATTTGCATGAGATTCATGGGGTGTTATAAGCCCTGGCATGGGGAAGGAGCTTTCTAAGATGTAGTGGTGTCAGTCACAAGCTTTCTGCTCTCCTCAGCCTTGTTCCTCATAGCTGGGTCTGCAGTGAAGCATGCTTGGGGAGCAGAGAGCATTGACGTGTGCATGCAACAGTGCCTGGGAGGTGGTAGGGGGAGGTGGCTGAGACGTTTTGTAGGGCAGCTGTAGTGAGAATGCAGGGGATAACAGTAATAGATGGGCAATTAAGAGAAACAGGAACTCGTAGCAGCAGTAGCTGTGGTGATCATCCATGCTCTGAAGCAAGTGCCTGCAGGAAAATCCATCCTTAAGCCATGCACTCATTCTCTCTTCTTTTCTGAATTTTCTTATTGTCAGCATATCTTTGATAGAGCTATGGTGGATGTAGCAGCAGGTTTACAGGGCTGTGTAAAGAAACACTCACTTTTCCTTTGATATGATAGTTCCATGTAAACTGCAAAAAACTGGATAGCTTCATCCAGTACCCTGTGACTTCTCACCAAACACCTTGTCAAACTTAATATATTGTTTACCATCAATTTCTGCATATGGTACTGCAGCCGAATTTCACACTTTTGTAACTGGTTTCAGTGTAAACTAACTGGAATAAACAGCTGAACGAAACTTTCCGAAGCAGTGTAGAAGTACCTTACTGAAATTTGGATGAAAACTTTCATTGGCACAATTCTTTCTGCCTTCCAGCTGCTGACAGTACAAAGTGCTAGATTAAACAGTTTGCCTGCCTGGGAGACATTCTGGGTGCTCAGAATAAGAAGTTGGATGATCATATAATTAATGTTTCATGTGAAGACAGGTGTTTGGTTCAGTGGGGAACTTGTAAATCATATTTGGAGTAATTCCAGGAATTGGGAGTTGGGTCAGTTTGCCCTACCTCCCTTTTTGTCATCCTTTCCCACTGCCATATAGGACTCTACATTTTCCTACAAGAATGGTTTTGATTGCCATTACTTGATTTGCCAGCTGTATTTCCAGCTTCCTCCTGTCAGGGAGACAGATTTAGAGAGAGTGGGTCATAGTTAGACTCTCACTAGAGAGAATTGTGGAGGTCTGGTTGATGCAAGCAGTATAAAAATACAGTCAGGGGCTGGGAGCATTCACAGATGGGATGGTTGGTGCAGATGAGAGATTAGCTCTGCCATGGATGCAAGCAGCATGAGGAGGAGTATTAGAGCCAGAGGTACCATCCTTCATTGCTGCAAAACCTCCCCACAGTATTTGGTGGTAAGATGCCCTCCAGCAGCTTTATTCTTGTTCCTGGACAGAATAGGGACTGCTCCTTCTCATAAGACATAGAACATTTACTTCACCAGATGCCTTTTTCAGCAAATTGGGAGTTGGGGGGTCTGGGGGCAAGTAAGTTGCCTGGGAGGACAGGGGAATTTGGCTCACTGCTCAGCAGAGGATGTACCAGGTCCAAGGGGACTGTTTATACCTTGGTTTATCTTGGTAAGCCAGAGGGAAATGCCCTTTCAAATATGTTAAAATTTATTAAAGCTTTAGAGAGAAAAGCAGGGTCTGGATAACCAGATGTTTGGACAAGGTAAGCTCTGGCAGTCGGTAATTAGCTGTTATAGAAGTAGGACAGGAACAGACAGTCTCATCATAATAGAAATAATAATATGCTGATCTTTTCTGTTTCTCTGTGTCCCACCCCTCCATGACTGCCTGCTTGTTCCCCAGAGATAGCAAACCTTTGGCCACAGAAGTTAGAAATGTGGTTTAAACAGCTGTCATTTTGCATCCTGCTGGCTGTTTAGCTCCCTTTTATCCTCTGTCCCGGATGCAGGGTTCTTCATGAATGATGTACTTGCATAGCCCCTCTGCTTGAAATACTGACGGTCCTTCATGAACAAGTTCTTTCTCACTGTTATGTAAGACAGAAAACCAAATGCTGCCCCAACAGCAGTTAAATTTATTGTCAAACATTTTCGTTTGTCGATGTTTGTTTATTGTTAAATACTGGCAGCTGAGCAGCCATTGTCCATGACGGTGTGGCTGAATCTACAGTCACAATGGGCTGCTCTGTGACCATACATTTTCTCTTGTGTTTTCTTTTTCATTGGCAAGTTAAAACAGTATAAAGCTATTTCAGTCCCAAACCCTGAATAAAGGATTAAGAATTTAACAAAGAAATACTTCTAACTCTTGTAAGAAAAAGCAGCTGAACATCATTCACATAATAAATCGAGTGACTTGTCACAGAATAATACCATAGTTTAGATTGGCGGGGACCTTAAAGATCATCTAGTTCCAGCCCCCTGCCATGGGCAGGGACACCTTCCACCAGACTAGATTGCTCAGGGTCCCATCCAACTTGGCCTTGAGCCCTCTCAGGGATGGGGGATCCAGGTTCCCTGGATTCTCTGCTTTTCTGAGCAACCTGTTCCAGTACCTCATCACCCTCACTGTAAAGAATTTCTTCTTAGTATCCACTCTAACCCTACTGTCTTTCAGTTTTAAGCCATTCCCCCTTGTCCTATGGACTTCTGGATTTACAGACAGAAGTAGGAGATAATACTAGTCTGCTAAAATTTACTGATGGCTACCATCAAACAAGTCTGAGTCAAAGACCTCCAAAGGCATAGCTCATATGCCAGGCCCTCCAGATAGGCTTTTCCAACTGAACAGCTTCAAGGCTGTGGCACAATCAAGTGTTTGCTGGGATCAGATGACAGCAGTTAGATTTCTCATGGATTTACAGTCCAAATCCATACTGCACCACCTTGATATTGATGGGTATTTCACCTGTGGGTATGGGTGAGTTTTCTCCCTGAGGTGTGAAAGGGACATCTTCAGTTTTAACAACTGTTTTTAGTAGGTTTTATTATGCCCATGTCTTGCATGGCATCTGGATGAGCACTGCTAACTTGGCAATGCTGCTACCGAAGAGACCACCTCAGTTACTTCTTCTTTACACTTAAGGATATTTAAATTAATGAATCTCTAATGTCTTCCTGTTGTTCGACCTCATAGTGTTTTTTTTTTTTTCAGGAACTAGAATGATACTATTGAGCATTTCTGTGAATGTATACATGGAGTAGGTTCTGCAGACTGGGAGAGACTCATACAAACATGTTGCCTTATCACAAATCTAGGAGTCCCAAAATCGACTGAGACTTAGAGTGACAGAATGGAAGATGTCCTGAGGAACAAAGTCTGATAATCTCTCCACGGCCTTTATCTTTCTTGGTTATACACTAGAGGGATATCAGACTTTATATCCTAGCACTTTTTGGGTTTAAAAAGGCATTTATCTTAATTTTTGTTTTTGTAACAAAAGGGGAAGATAAAGAGCAGAGGGGAACAATAAGGGAAGGAAATTAAACTAAATGAAAGAAGGAAAGGCAAGTAACAAATACAGCAGGAGTAAGAGGGGAGCTGCCTTCCAACCTCTCCTTGTCCAGCAGAACTCTTAATATTCCATGACTACCTAAAGCACAGATTTTCCTAGTTAGAAATAATAGTAGAAGATAAAAGTTTCTTATAATGAATAAGGAGTTAATATGTCAGTGGGAAGTTGTTACAGATATCAAAACCTGAGTGGTAATTCCTGCTAAACATATTTAATTATTATTGTTTGGTTTTAATTTTTTTTAATTGCTGCAGAAGCACTTTGACAAACCTTGTACATAATGCCTTGAGGACAGGCTGTAGTGACTGAAGTCAGTGGAGCCTTGAGAGACAGCATTGTGCCTCTGTTGTGTACATTAAATTAGCTCATTTTTATGACTTTGGTTAGCAACCATCATAAATGTCTGAAAAGTCTATCATACTCGGAAGGTTAAGTACCTGGTTCATCCATGTATCATACTGGATGAAGCTCTACAACTTCCATTCTTTTGTGCTGGGAATACTGGCACTGCAGACCCTGACTTGCTGGGAGGTGGAACTGGCACACCTTTAGTCCACCACCATTTAGTAATGCTCATATGAACTGTTTGATGATGATGGAATTAGTGGAACCACTTCTCACCAATCAATATTACCACTCTGGGATACTTTCTAATTTACTGAATACTTGTCTGATAATCATGTTGTCTATTATATTAAAGAAATCCATGGCCATGGTAGCATGGCAACCTTGAAAATCCTCATGAAGTTTATAACTTGCTTGGTACCATACTAAGCAGTTAAGTTGATAGTAACATTTTACTGGTTTTAACAGTGTGAAGGTAAAAGTTTGTGGTGTCCTAAAGAAAATTTTGTGATTTGAATGGTGCCCAAAGTTTTGAGATCAAGTCTAAGCCTTAATTCAGTGCTTTCCTACTTCCTTCAGTTTATGGATCTTTAAGTTTTGGCCAATGAAGAAATATAGCCTTCTGAAAACTTTGCATATATAGTTAATTACAAAAGAGATATGCTTTCTAAAAAATGTGGTCTTTAAAAAATCTGGTTTTGTGGGCATCTTGGATATAGTTCACAGGACTTTGAGAGATCTGCAAACTACAAGTTGAAAGTTCAAAGCCACAGGTTTAAAGCATAAAAAATGTTGTTCAGTGAGCCATCACAGTAGGGACAACATTATTTAGTAATGATGAATAGAGAGCAAACTTATTGTAATGATAGCATCTCTAGTATATACTAATTAACTATTTTCCTTTGACATCATTCTACAAGGTCAAATGTTTGCTGCAGGAGTTTGCCATCTCTTGTTGTGGCCTGTGTGTGTGTGCTGCTGTGCAGTGATTGCTTCACAAGGAAGGCTAATATCTGTGGAGCTACCAGAGGACAGATTTTCTCTAAGCGTTGATTTTGTACATTGTTCAAGTGCAAGGACCAATCCTGACGTTGGCTATGATTTATTCAGTGGGTGGGAAAGTTGTCTGCAGCTGGTGGATTTATTCCAAACTCTAAGAAGCTACAGCCCTGTAGGAATTTTCCATTGCTTGGATGTGTGAAAGGTGTTTGCAATGTTTGATAAACTGCCCAATAGTAGGATAAAAATCTCTCTGGCTTCTCAAGAAATCTCATTATTCATGGTGTAACTGTAAAATTTGCTGCTTGCTGGTGAGGACAAATTTGAAATGAAAATAAACATTTTCCTATCATTGTGAACTCTTAAACCATTTGTAAAATGTTACATATATATTCACATATTCACACACACCTTCCTGAAAGTTTGTGTCCTTGTTTATTTTCTGTACAGTGCTTTATTTTTGTTGAATATCTGTGAGATATGAACTATTGATACTTTTTGCTCAACACAAGGTGGCAGTAAGATATTGTCCAGTGATGTACAATGGCTTTGGTTGCTTGTTTTCCCTCCTGTTTACTTAGCCTTCAGATAACAAAAGCCCTCCTGATGAGTGAGTATTGAAAGAAAAAGAGGTTGTAGTAACAGCGGTTTAAAAGGTGCACAGATAAAGCAAATGCTCCAGATAAGATCCCAACTGATTTGTTACACTATAGTAAACTGTATTCTATCATACTGTGGACAGTATCACAAAATGCTATATTGCTCTCTTTCTATCCCTCTATTGTTATTTTTTCCTTGGAATTTGCACATTAAATAAAGGCTGGTAGTGCAAAGGTGGAAATTTACCTGGTTTTGAAATTGTAATTTAAAAATAACCCACTATTGTTTAAGATTCTATATGTTGGAAGAGACAAAGCTTTCTACCTCAGTTTTTGTTTGTCTGGAAAACACTCCAGTATCATTGCATTGAGTAGTAGCAATAAACTCCTTTTCAACATGAAGTGAGAGGGAAAAATAATGAGCAATATGCCACAGTATTGCCCTGAAAGTGTTAAGAGAGGATTTTTCCCTTGTTTTGGCTGGATCTAGGTCATATGCTGACAATCCTGAGTGCAGACCAGCAATTTGCAAATGTTGCTGCTGTTTCTATTGTTGGTATTCATATTCCAGCTGGCCCAGAGCAGATTCAAAGCATGGCTGGGATACTAGACTTGCTAATGTGATTGAAATTCATCCCTGTGGGACAAGTTATGGTACTTTAGGTCCATCTTACTCCCAGCTTCCCAGAATACTATGAAGCATTTGTGCATCATGTTTTTGACTAGCTGTTTGCCTGAAATGGAGTTCTGGCAGCATGGCCCCAACCTCCCAGCGGTTTGTCTGTAGCCTCTGTACACACTACTACACTTGTTGAGAACAAAACAGAAATTATGGATGTTTCAGACAAGCTGATTGAAGGGAAACTCAGCCTCCTCGTTTCACAAGTTATGCACGTGCGGTTTGTTTTCCAAGAACTGGTTGGCAGAGATCATGTTATTTTGTTTTCCATCAGAATGATTCACTTACAGCTGCTAAAAGCCAATACCACTGTTGATATTGTGAACTCCTGTACACGTGAATCGCTCACACACCACTTGGGATATGCATCCTTTAGTATCTATTGAAAATCCATTAGTTTTCTGATGTTATTAAATAATAAAGACTATTATAAATAGTAATATAAATACTGTTAAATAGCAATGTAGACCTAATTCTTCTCTTGCTTACCCCTTACAGTTTTGCCTTTGAATACTTGCCAGCAGGAGATGATATATGGACTTTGAGACTGTACAAAATAATGCAGTTTTCAGGAAGAAAATTCTCAATAATAATCTTTATTTTATGATAATGGTTTCCATAATGAAGAATAGCCCCTACAGAGCACCTTTAAAGTGGTTTTTGCACTATTCTATATGTGTGATTTGTGCATGACCACAGGGTTTGGTGTAATAAAATGATATGCTGTAAAATTTACCTTCTTTGGCTATGCATGACTGCTCAAGATAATAATAAAATTGAGGGTCATAGTGACTCTTCTGGGAATCTTCTTAGAATTCAGCTATTGTCCAAGGACTCTTAGATAAATGTTTTGTGTGAGTTTCATGATTCTGGATCATAAAAATAAAAAAAGTGTTGAAATATTATTATTATTATTATTATTATTATTGTTATTATGTGCTGAACTAACAAGGCTTGTCTCTTCTTTTTATGGGACTAAAGACAACAAATGCTGCAATACTTTGCTGCTAAGTGATAATTATTCACAGAGAATAGGGGCTTCTGCTTCAATATATACCTGCAGTTTCCTTGGATGGAAGTCTAACAAATCTGATACTGCTCAAAATGTGACTCTTCTAAACATAAAACGGAGACTCCACTGTAAAGGAATCTTCTCTGAAAATCTCTGGCTACTTGTGAGGTCTTTTAAAGAGAGTTTTAGTGTCTGGTACCATTCTTTTGAAGTTTTTACATTATCTTTATTTTAATCATATGCCACCAACCATGCCATTGATTTAAGTTTGTAAGCCTGAAATAACAGTGCATTTTTGACACCCTTATATTACATTGGAATGGCTGAAACTCTAGTAAACAGAGCTATTACATTGAATGCCCAAGGGACGGACATGGAAAAAAAAAAGTAGCATGCTCCAAGAAAGAAATCTGAGGTCAAACAGTTTTCATGGGAGACAAACTACGTGGCTGGGATTATCCTGGCTAATTGTGGGTTACAAAGTCTCTCTCGAGAGTTTATCACGGCCAATTGCTGTATTAGCTTTCCTTTTCTACATCTGTTTGTGGGTGTGGTCAGCACTCAGAAGGGACCCTTTCCTTGAAGGCTCCTTGAGCAGGGAACATGGGTGAGATGCCAGGACAGACTGTCTGAAGGACTCACTGTGCTGCTCGCAGCCTTGCTGGCCTTGTTCACACAGAAACAGACAGGCTCTCTGTCTTTAGGCTTCACACAGTGGGCGGTTCTCTGGCACGAACCATGTTTCGTTTGCACATGAGAAACAACGTGATCTCTGCTGAGAAGCAGGATAACCTCAGGGTTAAAGATACTTTGAGGAATTTGAAAGCCATTTAAGTTGTCTGCAAAAACAAGGCCATCCTGTCAGTGAAGTGTTTCTTACTTTCTGCTTCTAATTAATACATGCAGTCACATCCTTTTCATACAAACATGGGATTTCCAGCTCTTTTCCCAACCCTATTAAAATTGGTACAACAACCAGTGGTTTCATCTGGGTTAGAACTCCAGCATCTGTCATTAAGAGTTACTGTGCAGTTTTAAGGCAAACCAAAAGCATTATGTCTTGCATACTAGCAATTTCTGGGACCATATAAAAATGATACCTCTTTCTTTTTTGAGTATCCAATTAAATAGCTTACTATATGGTACGAAGTCTGGACTAGACTATGCCTGTTATATTTACTGTGACATACACAGAGGTAGGACACCTCTTTTGGAAAGCAGGATGGTGGACGACAAGCAGCTGAAGAGCAGGATGATGATGCTTTTTGGGATATGGTCACTACTCTGTTTTATAATTCTGTATTGCAAAAAGGATCCAGATGTTACAGATTCAAGCTTTAGTCAGAAGTTCTCCATGCCTTCATGCAGAGAAAAGAACAAAATTTTTTAGTGTGTCTTAAATGAAAATTGAAGAGATTGTGATGAGTTTTTCTTCTTACAGTAGATCAAGAAGCCAAATATAGCCCAAGCAAGTGGAGAAAGACACAGATTTTGGAGCAGTGCAGACCCTGGTATTTAATCAACCTAGGATTACAAAAGGGACTTTTTAAGTGAATTGTAAAAATTTAGCATACTATGAGCTGCATGCTCCTCTTATATCATCAGTTGTTCATAAGTTCATTACTCATCATTGAAGGCTGGACTAATTTTCTCTGCGGTCTTCATTCCAAGTATTTTGTGAGCAGCAAAGTAAAGGAAATAAATTCTTTCTGATTTCATAGCAGAAAAATCTTAAGTCAGCACTGAGGGCCATTTTTATCTTGTCATTGAGAGCCAGCTTGATTATGGGCATAAAATATGAGCATTTGACTCCTGTTTGATTTGAAGAATAAACTATTTTAAGGTTATCTTGTGTGTCTTATCCTATGAAATCTTTGGTTTTATTCCTAACTGCAGAATTATTGTTGTACAAATGTGTTGGTAGTACTGTCTGGCAAATACACAGTTCAGAACCACAGAACAGATTCTCAGAGATTCACAAGTGTGGATTGTGAAATGGTGACACTTCCACCCTCTCTTTCCCTTGTTTGGCCCCTGGACTGGCACCGACAGCTCTAGCTTGGAAATCAGTAATTGCTATGCACAAAAAGGGAGATTCAGGTATTCCCAGCTGCTTGATATGTTTGTCTGAGACCAAGTAAGTGAAACTTTTCATTTGATTTCGCGTGATGATCAAGAGTTGCATGAAGCTGGCATGTCTCAGAGGACAGAAGAAATTTGGTTTTGGGCCAGGCTAAAGAGAGGAATTTTTCTCAGCTTTTCCTACATTTGATTCTTTGGTAGAGAATCAGTTTATTTGTGGCAAGGGAGAAAAATTAATACTAGATTGGACTTAGATCACAATTGATGTTTTATGTGGGGATCACTATTTTATATGAGATACCTAAATCTGGGGGTAAAATTTCTATTCTACCAAACAAATGAGTATGATCTACTTCATTGAGCAGCTCATTACTTGTTCAGGTAAGTGTGTTTGTATTTTTGTCTCCTTCACCAGAAATTATTGACCGCCATAGATTTGTTTTCTGTCCATGTGCTAGTGACCCCATGCAATTTTTGTTTCTATTTTTTTTACTAGGCAGAAGTCATGAAGTTTGCTCTTTTGTAACGCAATGTTGTTAAAGAGTTTTTGTTGGCTTTACATGAAGGACATACCCATAAGTTGAAAGTTGTGGTTTTAAATAAACCACGAAAACAGAGGGAAAGAACTAAGGCATCCTAAAACCACACCCATCCAAACTGGTAATTTTCCAGGTACACTTGTATGTTACATCCATGCTAGAGAATGAGCATGCGGTCCTTGTCTCCCCTGCTAGTGGTGTTCCAAAACTCTACCTTTAATTCTGGCTCGTTTACAGTGATTAAAACAAAGACATTAAAAAGCTAGCCAAAGCAGAAGTTTTAAGTTTTCTAAAGCTTCAAAGATCTTTTTATATTATCAAGACTTCAGTAATGGTAGCACATAGAATTTTGTAGTTATTATTGACACTAGAAAGACCACAGAAGCACCATATGTGTCCTTGTGATTACTCTAAATGGGTCACTGCAACAAAACTTGCCTGTAGTAGGCTTCATCAGGCAACATGAATGTGTAGTTTTGTTGTCAATTCTCCGAATAATTTGAAGCCCTGGTTCAAAAGTTCATCTCTTTCTTGGCTGGAAGAAATGTCAAATGCCTTCCCTAGGGAAGTGATACTACTAGACATTGAGTTAAAAATACTTGTTTATCATATTTGATACATTAAAAACAAACAGAAAGTGTATTATGCCAGATATAAAGTGCAAGTTTCAAAGTAGGGATGAATGTGATGTCAGGGGGATATGATTCCCAGTTGCCTAACTCTGATTCTTTCACTATGCAGAAATGGGTTCTTCTGGATCTGTAACCAGTAACCTCTGTAATCAGTAACCTCCCCTTACCTTATCCTGGGGATGTGAACAGTAAGCTGTGGGTTCCAGATCCACAGAGGAGACCCACCAAGTTTTAGAAAGTGTACCTGTTGTAGTCTCTAGCTTGTACATCTGAACTGACAGAACAGGTAAAAGGGTTTCTGCTCCCAAGCTTTCCAGTCTTCCCCCAGCCTTTGGCACTCTGGGTATGGTACAGTGGGGACTTCTGCAAACACAGGACACATCATGGTGTGCGTGGGGTGCTGCAGCAGGGGAAGGGCATGACAGCCACTCTCTAGCTTTAGCTGCCAGGCACTGAATCTTGCTCTGAAACTGCAGGCACAAAGGCCAGCCTATTGCAAATCTCTTCCCCATACAGTTACTTGTGCATCATGGCAAGATCGCCTCTAATTTCTCCTTTGAAGAATTTCAGTGTGATTTACTTGCCGGTCTCCCTGCAAAAAGATTCTTTCTTAAGATCAGGCTCTTTTTGTAATACTCTTCTGGATTCAATATCTTAACAATATCTAAAGGACAGACCAGTTAAGAATACATTTAATTCTGATTTTGTGTTTTTGATTTTGGTGTGTGAATTCTCAAACACCAGAAGTTGTTGTGATCTAATAGCAACTGGAATGTGTCAACTCTGCCACAGAAGCATTGGTCTGTATTTGCAAAAGCTGGTTAATGCTTGAAGGATGAGGTTAAAATGCTTGTGAGGTCAGAACCTGAAGAGAACCTTGTACTAACAGAGTATGAGGGATGTATCCACATTTAATATAACAATAGCACTTTTTACTGAACAGCTTTCTTCCTTAAATAACTTTGTGCTCAAGCATGATCTGATTGAAAGGATTAAGTATAATCTCAGAGTCTGTGATGGAATTTTCTTTAGGCATCTTTAAGTCACAGCAATGTCAGCATCAAACAGATTGATTAAGACTCTCAGAATCATGAGGTTTAATAAAGAAATAGCTATTAAATACAATACTGCCTTCCTAAGAGTTTCTTTGAGACTTCAGACCAGGAAGCATCTACCTTTCTTCCTTCAATTTGGATGGGAATTATGTAGATTCAAGGTGCAGGCAAACATGTCTGCAGCTGCCTGAAGATGGGATTGCCTTGGTCCCTCTGAAGCTTCAGGAGAGGACTGAGCATCCATGTGCTCAGGAAGATAGCAGTCCTGCATCCACTTCTCTGAGCCACAGCTCATGTGAAATCATCTTGCCCTGTCTGAGCCTGGTGGTACAGCTGAGAACTGACTTCTCTGGGGGGAAGAAGGGGAGTAAGGGTGAAGGGCAAAGCTATATCTTTAAAAAAAAAATAGTACAAGTTAGTTTTGCTGAAATTAGCTAATAACTGTGAAAGAAGAAAGTCTGGTTTTATCACGGTTTGGTGAGCTGAACCACCTCACTAAGACAGTGCTGAGTGCCAGAGCATGTGGAAAAGAAGAAGTGCTACCCAAAGTGGAGATCTGGGAGGCAGAGCCACACCCTAGGCAGCAGCAAGCTGTTCGTCTGGCAGATATCTTCCATTTTTGACTCTCTGCTTTGTCACCTACCAGGTTGCTTCCTTGCCTGTTGTAGCACACACTGTCACATCTCAATTTGCCTTTTGCCTCTTCCCCTGTCTCCAGTCACGTTTCCTTACCTTCCCCTCTTCCCTGCCAGTTCCTGTGGCCTGTACATGCCAACCCAAAACCATGGTACCTTCAGCTGAGGACAGTCTAGCTTCAGCTTCAGAAGAAATTATGGAAAATGGCAGATGGGTTTGGCAAGGACATTGCCATTTCTCCAATAACTCAAAGATATTTCTCTGCTGTGATCTACAGTGGCCTGGATAACCTTTCCTCGCCGTTGCTGTCCTGCACCACTTTAGATCTCCTGATTGCTAAAGACCTCTTGCTCCTGATGGATGTGGGTTTCAGCAGTTGTGGTTATGTGAAACTCAGCATCCAGATTCCCGTGTTTGTGCAGTGTCCTGCGTCATGGCCACAGAATAACCACAGGTGTGCCCTGCCTCCTCCCCAGAGGAAAATTTGCTATTAAAAGTGTCACCACTTTGACTTCCTCTGGGCCAGTTATTTTGACAGAAAGGCTGCAGTGATCTGGCAATCAGCTCACTGGGGCTGAAGCTTCAGGGTCAAAGGTCCCTATTCTAGGCAATTGGTAAGAATTCAAAATAGGTAAGAAGTAAATAATTATTTCAACCATGGCTCTTTATATCAATTTCACAAAAGAGGATGAGCCAATAGAAACTAAATTTGCAATTATTCTTTTAATTTTAATCTATATATTGTCATATCTCTTTCTGTTCATATCACACACACTTTTTTTATTCATCATACACAGAAAAGTGAGCAGTGTTTCATGCTGACAAATATTCTTCTGTATAGAATTCCTCCTCAAATATGGAATCTCTGGTGAAGAACAAGAGCTGGTCAGTGGCAACAAATATGGGCCATAGGAAGTACATCATAGGTACCCAGTGGTCAGTAGCTGTGACTTTCTCACTGCTCTGCGCCCTTCAGGGAGGCACCCAGCCTGTCTTCATCTGAGCTCATCATGTCATAAGTGGGTACAATAACCCTGAGCCCCAGTGTAAATAGGCTGATGATTAAAGGATGAAAAATATATGAAATGACATTACATTGCTTTCCCTCTCAAGGATTACAAAGCATTCTTCACATTACAACAGTCATTGCTAAAAGCTGCAATTTCTAATGGCTCAATTTAAAAGCCTAAAGTGCAACACTTGTACAATGTGTGACCTATTACTGCAGTCACTTTTGGGGAAGTCCTCTCTTCTTTCAATACATAGTTTTGGAAAAATTTTTTCTCCGGAAGTAAACTCTCCTAGAACGTTTGTTTTTCCTATAACAGTCCTCTCAGCATTAAAAACCAGCAACAACAACAAAACCCAAAACAAGTATCCAGAGACCAGATACTCAGACTAGGTTTGAAATGCAAGAACATGTCAGAGACAGAGGTGATGTCACAGCACCACTGTAAAAGAAAAGTACATCAGTGACAAAACAGAGAAAACAAGCAGAAAACATGCCAATTTTAAAGAGTATCTTTGCTATGCTGTAAGTTTCTGGTCCATACATTAGAAAGTGTCTTGGCAAGTATTCTCAAACTTCAGGTATGTCTCTTCAAAGATACTGTGAAAGTTCTCTCTTAGCTAATAATTCAGAATACATGTTTTTCATGGTAAAAAGATGACATGTATAATAAGCACTCCCTCCCTCAGGTAGGGAACCTGCTGAATGGAAAAATCCCCGTGTCTGTTGGATCAGAGCCCTTGATCCAACACTAGGAAAATGTTGCACCATTTCTTTCAGTTTGTGAAACACATCTGTTCAAAAGCCTAGTTCAAGTTGTCTGAGACTGCCCCTTCCTTCTTTTTCTCTAGTAAAAATGTGTGAGTTAGGAAAAACATTGGGCAAAAGAGTCACTTTTCCTTAGCTTATACATTTTCCTATGCTTCCATATGCTTACTTTTATATGATAAAGATTGTATAGTTTTAGTAGCTGCCTCCTAACAAAAGAACTCCTTACATGGGTGTGCACCAAAGCAGTCATTGTTTTATTTGCCTTTGAGCCTATGCTGTTCTCTATAAAACTCCAAATCAGGGTCAGAAATGCAGCCATATAATGAGGTGAAAAGGCACTCATTGCAAACAGAAAACCTTAAATAAATGGCTTGTTTTCAACTCATAGACTGACCTGTTTAACAGATCTTGTGAAAACTACCCGGTAATAGTATGTTATTATGACCTTGTAGAAGCCTTGCCACATGAGAAAGGCAATATATGTTTAGTATTTTATTTTAGTTATCAGTAATGAAATTCCTGGGTAAGTATTGTCTTAGAGGCAGAAGACCAAAGCATGATACTGCACAGAATAAAGTTGATGAGTATGTCCAGTTTTCCAGTGTAGTGAGGAGCTGTTTTAATGAACTTTCTGAAGTGTTACTCTCTTTATGAATCTGATCTTTTTATAAACTTGCTCTAGACCTCCTGATTGCTCTGTAAAAGTATAACCTTTATCTGCAATTAGTCACTCTATTTCTTGGAGTTCTGAGAATCAGGCTGTGGCAATGCCTGGCAGTGCCCCGTGTGCCCGGATACTCCTCACGGGGAGCTGCTGGCACCTGTGAGCCCTGTCACTTGTGCTGCCACCTGTGCCTTTGAACTTGGTCTCTTCTGCCAAGTCACAAACATCCTTCACGATTAGAGCTGTGCACCTTTCTTCTCACATTCACGTCACAGCTACCTTTTCCCAGCTCTGTTTACAATCGGTAAGGAGTCATGAAAAGATTTGAAGGAAGTCAATGAAAGCTTGAGAGGAGATCACAAAATACTGGAAGATGCAGAGTTAGTTGGCAGCAGCGTGGTTCTTCGCTGGTTGAGGAAATGAATGCTTATGCTCACATCCAGTAATGACAGACTGTTCTTCCTTTCCTGGCCTGAAGGAACTGAGCTTCTGCCAACTCAGGGGGAGCACAGGGACAAAAGGAGGTTCACAGGAAGGCGTCTGAGTCAGAAAAAGAAGAACAAAAAATCTGGGGGAGGTGGTCACTCTTTCAGGAAATTTGGGAAAAGTGGCTCGAAGTTTCTAATGCTTTCATGTACCCCAAACTACTGAAAATTCCCTCACTGCCTATCTTTTATTCAAACCAGGAAAACTCTCACAAATAGGAAACAACAGTATTAATGGAAAATAATTTTCTATCTATCATCTGATTTCCTTATGTACCTGATAATTTTTCTGCTTGCTAAAATCAAGTTCAGCATGGCAGGGTCCACAGGCTGTAATCAAATAGCCCTCATAAATCTAACAATTAGCACTATGTAGGCAGATCTAAAAAATGAATCAATAAAGTAAAAGTCATGACTGTGATCTTGAACTATAAGTTTACGACCTCATGATTTGACTTGCCATGTTCACCCGTAGTCACTCACAAATCCCAGACTATTTGGGAAGGTTTATAAATAGGATGATGGGGCAATGACTATCTCCCACTCCTTGCATGAGTCCATACAGTACTCTCACAGGAGGGAATGCAGAACAGTATCCAATCCTCTCCTCCTGTTGCTACCTACAGCAGCATTTCCACAGCTTTATGCAGCATTTTTAAGGATCAGATTTCAAGGAAAGTCCTGAAATACTGTTCATATTCCCCCTAACTGTACTATTTCATTGTTTTATTTTTAAATACACTTCATTCACTTGAACCTCTCTATTAATTCCATTATCAACAGTAATGGAGGTAAATATTGGCACAGACAACTGCATCTACAAATGAAGTTCACATCATCTTTTTTGATTGTGATAGAACTTTTTCTTTCTTTTCCCTTTTTTACTGGTGTATTTGGATAACCTATATTTATTCCTTGAGCTGTGACAAATACCAGCCAGATAACACTGGTAATTAATTAATAATTATTATTAATAATTTAATTTGAACATGTGTTCATTATAAGTTAACACTTATATTACTGGTAGAATGAGAAAATGAAAATGGGCAAAACCAGCAATGCATCCTAGTGATGGAGTGGTGTATTGAAAGAGTAGTTTGAAACCCACCATTTTCATGGCAAAGGGAGACTTTAAACTGGATTATAGATTGTGCAGCATGCTAGCAGGAAACACTGAAAAAAGAGAAAATTTATATGAACTGTGAATTGTAATTGGGTAGTATTCAAGGAATAAATAATTAGTCTGAACCTGAAACCCTGATTTCAGAAGTCTGGAGGAAATGTTCGTCTCCATTCAACTACTGGGAGCTTGTACCTCCTTAGAAGCAGATCTTCAGTTCAGCAGTGAAATGAATTCTTATAGTGCAAATTAAGGACCAAATGAAACAAAGTAAACTTGTCAAAAAATCATGAAAATTTTATAACACTAGCTCAGTCTGCATTGTAAATCTAATGTATCTAAAATGAAATAATTGAATTTATGTTTTAACTGTACATAAACCCCTGGCTCTGGATAAACAAAAGAAAAACTTGAAGATCACTTTTTCCAGAAGGGAACAGAAAAGATTACTTTGTTCCTTCCTCATGTACTTTTCAGCAGTCCAGACTGCTCTGGCATCATTTGAGTTTGGGCTGAATGACCTTATACTGTTAGTACCCAACTTACCCATATCCAAAATAATAGAGTTCATTACAAATTCTTATGTAGACCTTCTTGGGTTCCTGCAAACTTAGTAAGTAAATTTTTCTTTTACACTATAGAGAGTGCTTGGAGCTGGAATGAAGATAAACAGAAAAGGCACTCCTTTGTTGGAAATTAAAAGGAAGAGAGCTAGCTCAGAAAGATAAACTCTCATTGTTATTATATTGCCTTCTTCAGAAACTTATTAACTTAATAAATACTTCAGTGATGGGAATAAATCTGTATTTCTACAGTATCTGCAGCTTATGAATCAGTGAAAACATTGCTTTCCCAGCTGTGATTTCATCAGTGGCAAAGCAGAGGCAGAAACACCTCACTGCAGATCCCCTGCTAATCCATTAGCAGCAAAAGTGCATTTACCTCACTCACTTCCAGCTTTCACATCTTTTCACCGGCAAGCCTTTGCAGTGTTTTTCCACTGCCTGGCAAATAGAACGCAGGTATTGACTGTGGCCATGCACGCTGATGTCTGTCATCCCCGCTGGTACTGCGTTCTTGGCTTGTGCCTCATGGGTGAGGCAAGATCATTCTTGCTGCTCTGCCTGGCTGGCTGAAGGAATAATGTCTGGAGCACCTCGCTTCTCTGGGAAGTCTGCTCCCAGCGCTCTCCCAGGAGCTCAGCTCCACCCTGAAGACAGATTCCTCCTTTTTGGGTTGTGGCAGGGAAAGGAGGCAGGGTGCATGCCCAGCTGTGTGCATGCAGTAACACCTAGAGATCCCCCATGTGCATCTGGACCCTCTTGGACAGGCACTGCAGGGATGGAGGCTGACATCTGCATTGCAGATCAGAGGCTGAGGTGTAAGTCGCCAGCTGTAAATCAGCACTCCACGCTGGCGAGTAGCAGCTCTAGCAGGAGCAGACTCAGCTCTTGCAGGCTCTCTGACTGACGGAGGGCTGCAGGACCTGCACTCCGTCCACCTCACACCGTGCGGGGCTCCATTTCTGTCTGTGCATTGCACATAGTGGCTTGCATCCATTTGAAGCTGATGGGAGTGAAAGCATGCATGTCAAGGTGAAGGTGACAGAAGGGGAGGCTCAGTAAAGCTGAAAACAGCAAGGGATGAAGTTTAGAAACAAAACCAAAAAATAACAAATAACATAAAGTGACTCAACTGCTGTTTTATGGGCTGACAGGCAATAATGAGGAAGGATGTTGTTCATAACAAACTGTAAGCTGGCTTTCTCTTAGGCAGCTATTTACAGAAATGCTCCCTAAGTTGTGAAACGTTGCCCATCCAAACCCGCTGCTTTGAGGTTTTTACTAGCCTTTCCCTCTTCAAACTTCAGTTCCTCTGTCTCTGCTTAATGCCACAGCTGCAGGATCCTATTGTAAGGAGCATGCTGAATCCCTTTCATTTGCCTTCTCTCAAAATTTCCTGCTTACTTCCTATCTTTGTTCATTTTCACATACAAAGTATCTTTCATCTGAGTGGAAAGCTATGGACTAAGAACTAAAAATCATAGTTTTATTTGTGGCATAAATTCTCTTGTGGTTATACTTACAGAAATAGTTATGAGAGCGTATAAGTTGTACCAAGCCTTGAATAGAACAGGAAAATTAAACCATATTGAATGTATTCAGTAAGTGTGTTTAATTAAAAATTGTAAATAAATACAGCTGGTCATGTGACCAAAAAAATTAGGATATTTCCTTTGCCTGAGAGAACCTTTCAGTTAGTTTATTTCTCAAAGCTAATGTTTTATATTTCCTGTGTAGGAATTATTTTGGTTAATTTACTGAGTTTTTGTCTAAGCCTGGAATTCTTTAAGGAATTCCAAATATTATTTTTTTAAAGGAAGCTCCTGTCCTTACCACAAAGGGAGAGTGTTTTTTTCCTGACTTCATCCATTAAGTTCCAGTGAAATCAATCTGTCCATCGCGCTCTGGCTGGTGCTGCTAAACTAGAAATTCCCCATGTTGGCATTTATGTAACATCAGTCAAAATATCTTTGTTACATTGGCATCTTGATTCTAGTGTGACATATGGCAGGGAAGGAAAGAAAAGATACCTTCAGATGTTACAGAGCAAAATGGAAAAACTCCAGATGAGAAAATCTTTAGACCACTTGAAGAATACAAATGGTCAAGCTCGAGTGCCAGACTGCTTCTTTGTTCGTCTGTGGATATAATACAAAAACTGCCTGAGGCAGGAAGGCAATCCACTTACCAAGGAGTGAGAGGAAAGGCACTTCTAAGACACATAATTTTTCCCCCTTGGAGCATTGGGGAAGGTTTACGTTAGAGATGGTGATGTGAGGTTTTGCAAACTTCTCCAGCAGATCTATTTTTTGCTTCACAACCATGGCCTGAGTTTCAAATTCTCCTATTTTGTAATTTAAGCTCGAGGCTAATGCTACCTAGAAAGACAGGCTGCTTGTCTCTCTCTCTTTTGACAAGTGTGGAACCTATGCCATTATTATAACTGAGACCAGCAACACAGAGTGTCTCGTAGATGTCACAAGTGTATTGAACTTAGATTTCAGTTGCATTATCCTTCCCATCCTGTCCTTTTGAGATGAGGATCCCTATTGCTTCTTTTAGAGATGTAGCTTAGGAAAAAAAAACCGGGATGAAACTACATCTGTGTGAGAGCAGTCTAGAGTCAAACCACTGTGATGCCATCTCAGACAGGTTCCTCTGTGTGCATGAAGGCAGCTGTAGAAATGTCTTAGATACAGCAGTCCTTTGTAGGGGCTAGCTGAACCTCAGGGCTGCCTGAATATTCCATACCCTCCTGCTCTAGGGCTCAGCCTTGACTCACTGACAAGAGCATCCAAGAGCAGGCCCATAGCAGCCTAGCAAAGAGCATTTCCAAGTTCTTTTACAACCTCAGCTACAACAAACACACCTAAGCCTCTTTTACTCTCCCCTCATGCTTACCTGTGCTGAAGAAACTGGCTTGAGGGGAAGAAGGGGAGGGGAAGAAGGAGGACTTTATTTAGACTTGCTGCTTTCTTTACCTTCCCAGTGTGTGAACCAGAAAGTGAGCCCACCCAACCACCGCTAGCTTGAACTTCACTCACAATAAAAGCAAATGGGAAGTTACTTTGTTTCCTCACTTGTACTAGAAAACTGTTAACCAAGATTTACTGGGCTCTGTGGAAGGTTTTCTTGAGTCAGGAAACACCCACATTCTTGACAGCAGTTTCTTCAACATTAATCATTGGGTTCAGTGTTCTTTTATAATAGGATTGCCCAATGCTTTGAAAAAAATCTCCACTAACGTGGAACAGCTGGATTAGAAAACATTTCAATGTTTGCCGGGTATATTTTATAAACTAACTTGGAAAATCCTATTCATTGATTTGGGGGCATGTGGGGAGAATAGGAAGGGCAAAGACGAGGAATGAACTGATCTCTGTATTAGGTGTTGTAGTTCCATACTTGTAAAGCAGTAATCAGATGTATCAATGCTAAAATTAATTTCAAGCAGGGATGCATGGTAAAAGAATCTAGAAAGGATTAGGGTCCTAAATTTCTCTGTTGTTTCTGGTTTTCATGAGATAATTCAAAACTCATTTAGAATTGCTTTCCCAAAGGAAATACTATGTTTTTCTGGCTAAAGTACTTGACATTTTGGTTGATGATGAAACGTATGATCCCCAGGGCTGAACAGTCATCTGTCTCAAACTTAGATTCCTGGATATTGGTGTTCGTCTCTGCCTTTCACTTTGCTCCCTTTGCCTTTGGTATTACTTATAAGTATGTATTCGTATTTATTCCATTTATGCCCTCACAATTACTTTCTGAATTAAGACTCTGTCCTACCCACAGAGCCCAGCTGCTCTGTAACATTGCCACTGTTGTTCTCAGCAGTGAGCAGGCTGTGGATTTTGCCCCACCTCAGCCCTCTGCAGCACTTACTGGAGTGACAATGCAACCTGCCCTTAGGTGCCTGGCCTCCCGATGGTCATCACCTCTCCATTCTGTCCAGAGATGGAAGCTGCTAAATGACCCCTTTTCACCCTAATCCTTAGGTTTAGATGATAAAGCTTTACAAGTGCAATTAGCAGTCTGGAATTCAGCTTGTGGTGGGTTTCAAAGCTGCTGTGTCTGGCAAGTCTGATCTACTTTGGATCATTTCCTATAGCAAGGTGATAGACACTTCACTATTAGCCTGAGGACCCAAAAATCTCTCCATGTTTGCAATGTGTTGCGGTGCGCGGAGCAGTCTTTATATTTTATGTATTTTATATGGTTTAATCTTTATATTTTATATATTTTTACCATATTTTATATGGTTTAGTCCCTTTCCCCTACCTTGTTAAGTGGTTTGGTCTCCCGCCCCTTTTTCCTGTGCTCCCCACCTT
>VZRO01003398.1:194053-308540 GCA_013397915.1 Daphoenositta chrysoptera | reverse complement strand
GGTGTGGGACAACTGTACCAGGGACCAGGTGCGGGACCGCGGGACCGGGTGCAAAACAGCTGAGCCAGGCGCGGGACAGCGGAGCCGGGTGGGACAGCGCGGAGCCGGGTGCGGGACCTCTGAACCGGGTGCGGGACAGCGGAGACGGGTAGGGGACGGGACCCGCACCCGCTNCCCGGGCTGCTCCCCGGCCGCGCCGGGCCGGGCCGGGCACCGCGCCGCCCGTGCTGACTCGCCGGTTTTGCCTCGCAGAGCGGCCGCAGCGCTATGTCCGTCAGCAGCCACGAGAACCGGAAATCCCGCTCGAGCTCCGGCTCCATGAACATCCACCTCTTCCACAAACCGGGCCACGCCGACAGCCTCCTCACCCAGCTGAACCTGCTTCGCCAGCAGAACCTCTTCACCGACGTGGTGCTGCGGGCGGGGAACCAGAGCTTCCCCTGCCACCGCGCCGTGCTGGCCGCCTGCAGCCGCTACTTCAACGCCATGTTCAGCGGGGGCCTGAAGGAGAGCAGGGATGCCGAGGTCAACTTCCACGACTCCCTGCACCCCGAGGTGCTGGAGCTGCTGCTGGACTACGCCTACTCAGCCCGGGTGCTGATCAACGAGGAGAACGCAGAGTCCCTGCTGGAGGCCGGGGACATGCTGCAGTTCCAGGATATCCGGGATGCTTCGGCTGACTTTCTGGAGAAGAACCTCTACCCTGGGAACTGCCTGAACATGCTGCTGCTGTCCGATGCCCACTGCTGCGAGCGGCTGCTGGAGCTGTCCTGGAGGATGGCCTTGGCCAACTTCACCTCGCTCTGCAAGACCGAAGATTTCCTGCGACTGCCCAAAGACAAGCTGCTGGAGCTGGTGGAGAGCGAGGAGCTGGAGGTGGAGGATGAGACGCTGGTCTACGAAGCTGTTATAGGCTGGATCCGCTATGATTTGCCCCGACGCCACGAAGTCCTGCCCGAGCTGCTGCGCTCCGTCCGCCTGGCCCTGCTGCCCGAGTCCTACCTGCGGAAGCAGGTGGCCTGTGAGAAGCTGGTGACCAGCCACAAGCTGGGCGAGGAGATCGTGGCCGACGCCGTGCGATGCAAAATGAAGATCCTGCAGAACGACGGCCTGGTGACAGGCTGCTGTGCCCGGCCCCGCAAGGTCAGCCAGGCCCTGCTGCTGCTCGGGGGCCAGACCTTTATGTGTGACAAGATTTACATGCTGGACCATAAAACCAGCGAGATCATCCCTCGTGCCGACATCCCCAGCCCCCGCAAGGAGTGCAGCGCCTGCGCCATCGGCTGCAAGGTCTACATCACCGGCGGCAAGGGCTCCGAGAACGGCGCTTCCAGGGACGTCTGGGTGTACGACACCCTCCACGACGAGTGGGCCAAAGCTGCTCCCATGCTGGTGGCACGGTTCGGCCACGGCTCCGCCGAGCTGGACCACTGCCTGTACGTGGTGGGCGGTCACACGGCCGTGAGCGGGGCCTTCCCGGCCTCTCCCTCCGTGTCCCTCAAGCAAGTGGAGCACTACGACCCTCAGCTGGACAAGTGGTCCCTGGTGGCTCCTCTCCGGGAAGGCGTGAGCAACGCCGCCGTGGTGGGAGCCAAGAGGAAGCTGTTCGTTTTCGGGGGCACCAGCGCCAACCAGAACAAGCTGCCCAAGGTGCAGTGCTTCGACCCCTGCCAGAACCGCTGGACGGTGCCCGCCAGCTGCCCCCAGCCCTGGCGCTACACGGCCGCCGCCGTGGTGGGCAGCCACGTCATCGTCATCGGAGGGGACACGGAGTTCTCCGCCAGCTCCGCCTACCGCTTCCACAGCGACACCTTCCAGTGGTCCAAGTTCGGGGACGTCACCGCCAAGCGCATCAGCTGCCGCGCCGTCACCTCGGGGAACAGGCTCTACGTGGTGGGGGGCTACTGCGGGGCTCAGCGCTGCAAGACCCTGGACTGCTACGACCCCTCCTCCGACACCTGGAGCAGTGTCACCACGGTGCCTTATTCCCTCATCCCCACCGCCTTCGTCAGCACCTGGAAGTACCTGTCAGCCTGAGCGAGGTGAAGGACCTGGAAGGTAAATAGTTGTGGGGCAGCCCTGAGCTCCTCTGCAGCAGGTTAAACCTCGAGGGGCAGATGCACGTGGCTCTGGGCTGGAGTTGTCCTAGAGAACAGCCTTGTGTGAACATCAGCTCCAGAGCTTCCAGGCTGGTAGTTTGGGGTCTAAAGCCCTGAGGGAGAGAGAAGGTCTCTCTAGGTGCTGAAGCGCTGCAGGGAAAAGATTAGTATAAATAACAAGACTCTTAACCTGGCATCTCGGCCCGTGCAAAGATTTTGGGGAATGCTGTGTGCGAGGATTGGGTGTCGCCCCTGGGTCAGGAGGCTGGAGGAGTCGATGTTTTTGCAGGCAGGCTGTCTGCAGGAGCTGGGACAGACCCCGTGGTGCCACCGGCTCCGGCTGCTGCTTTTAGCACAGCCTCCTCCTCCTGGTGCCACGCTTAATCTGCCAGTGGCACCCAAATGTCTTGTGGGACGCCAGGGCTGTGAGCTGGTGCCAGAACAAGATTATAGCTGGGATTTAGTCCCAGAATGGTGGGTAATTGCATTTATAAGACAAGCCTTGTCTATGTATAAACACAGGGTTTCTCTGCTTCTAATTATTCCCTGGTGTCCCTTTCATGCCATTGCTTTCCTGCTACACAGAGATTGACTTTCAACATTTGCAACTGGAATTAAACCTTTCTAAAGGCTTTTGGCAGAAACTATGCCAGTGAATCACAGACCCTGCAGGGTTTTTCTTTTCTCCTTGCAAGAGCTGTACTGTCTAAATAAAATTATTTACTGTAATAAAATACCCAGTGATACCTTTAGAAAATTCCTGTCTGTAGAGGGAAATCAGCAGGCATTGCTGGGATATCTCTGGGATTTGAGGCCTGAGGAGTGGGGTTGGGGTTGCTGTGCACTGGTCTCACAACACTCTGCTCTGCACCACAGGCTTCACACCTGATTTTGCCAGTGCCTCCCTTGACTGAGGATCCAGATGGGACACACAGGCAGCAGGAGAACCTCCTCCCACCTGGAAGTCTGTGAGCTGGGAGCCAGCATGGATCCCAGCAGCACCAGCAGGGCTCAAGGCAGCACGGTTTTGGCTTTGAATCGCTTCTGCAAATCCATCCCCTGGGTCAGGCCAGGGAGGGGACAGGCACAGAGGGACCTCCTTGGGCTGACAGCTTGTGCTGTCCCTTGAGACAGCAGAAGGTTTCCAAGTTTCCTCCTAACTTGTGAGACCTCAGAGCAGGAACCAGAGGGATTATTTTGGTTTCAGTGATACTTTCTAGAAAGGAGGAAGGACACTCCTGACCAGCTGCAGGCTCTGGACTGCACTGCTGGGACTCGCAGCACCCAAGCAGTTGCCTGGGATGTCAGAGCATGTGACAGTACTTTGCCCATGGGTTGGTTCTGTACATTTATTTCTTTTTTATACAGCAGTTTTGTGTGTTTATTACTCAGCCTGGAGCTGCTTCAATAAATCTGAATGAAATCCACTGTGTGCATTGCCTGCTCTGTGTGCTTAAGGTGCAGGTTTTCCCAGCCCACACCTGAGACCATATTTAGTAGAACAGTGAGGAGCATTCCCTGCTTGAGCTCAAATCGAGGGCTCAGATCTTCCTGTACCTTTGTAACTTGGGGCTGAGGAAAGCTCAGATCTCACACTGCCTTCTAGCTTTGAAGGAGACACAAATCTCTTCAAAACTTTGAAGATTAAGGTATTCTCTGCCCTTACCTGGTCACTCCATGGAGCTGGGTTTCCTCACTATCCAAAAGAATGGGATAAAGTGCTGCCCCTTCTGTCCCAAACGGCTGTGTGCTCCAGGCCCTGCTCCAGGTGAGAGGAGGCAGTGCCTGGGAAAGAAAAGCTCTGTTAAGGGGAGGAGGTGAGACAGGAACCAGCATGGCCAGAGGAAACAGGCACCAAAGGTACAACCAACTGTCTCACCACAGAAGCATGGTTTGGGTGTGATCCATTATTTCAGAATTAAATAAATCAATGTCACAGCTCTTCCGAGCTGCTTGCACAGGCAAGAGCTGGCAGGATGGGAAGGAAGGGAGCTGCCCTGCTGCTGGGGGCTGCAGCAGATGCACCAGCTTCCTTTCCACCCCCTTTTCTGATGATTTTGCCATTTTCAGCCCCCAGGCTGGGCCTTTTTTCGTGCACCCTTGTTGTGCCTCCTCTCCATTGCTGGCTGAGCTCAACGGGAGCTCGTCAGGCTGCAGGGAGAGGAGCCCACAACCCGCCTGGAGCCCACAGGCAGCAGCAGGGAGACAGACTCATTTTGATGGGAAAAGGCTGTTAAGATCATGGGATCCAACCGTGCAGCAGCTCCCAGCCTGGCTGTGCCTCACGAGCAGGGGAAAGTCACGGCACAGGGCTCTGCTGGGACCAGCAGAGTGTCTGGAAGTGTCTCCAACCCTGTGATCCAGCCAGGAGCTGCCTCACCTTTGTTACATCTCCAGCTACTCCCGAGGGCTGGACAGAGTCCGGCTGTGCTCAGCGAGTCAGGGGAGCGGAGGTTTCATTCAGGGCCGCTGGAGCAGCAGCAGCAGCTGTTTTGTTTATGCTGCCAAGCAATAAACGCTGGCTCCCCGCCACATCCGCCTCCCACTCCAGGGATGGAGCAGCTCCCAGCAGCACGGGTCCGTCTGCCTGGGCGTTATCAGAGCCGGGCTCGGTGCTCTCAGCTGGGGCAACGAGCCCCAGCTCTGCTGCTGCTGCAGCCTCTGCAGGGGCTGGGCTTCGGTCCCTCCTTTCAATCCAACCCCCTCGCAGGGAAAACCGGCACTCCAAGCACACCGGGGCTGGGCTGCTCCGCGGTGCCTCCCTGCTGCCGGCAACAGAGTCAGCGACAGAGCCAGCGACAGAGCCAGCAACAGAACCAGCGACAGAGCCAGCGACAGAGCCAGCGATAGAGCCAGCGATAGAACCAGCGACAGAGCCAGCGACAGAGCCAGCGACAGAACCAGCGACAGAGCCAGTGACAGGGCCAGTGACAGAACCAGCCCGGGCTGCACTGCAGCGGTTCATCCTCCCTCACCNATAGAACCAGCGACAGAACCAGCGACAGAGCCAGCGATAGAACCAGCAATAGAACCAGCGACAGAACCAGCGACAGAGCCAGCGATAGAACCAGCGATAGAACCAGCGACAGAACCAGCGACAGAGCCAGCGATAGAACCAGTGACAGAGCCAGTGACAGAACCGGTAACAGAGACAGTGACAGGGCCAGTGACAGAGCCAGCCCGGGCTGCACTGCAGCGGTTCATCCTCCCTCACCTGGCAGAACCTCGCGCTGTCCCTCCAGCTCCACCTCCTCCTGGCAGGAGCCAGCTCCCAGCTCCCGGGGTGACCTGGGGAGAACGAGAGAGCTTCCCTGAGTCGTCCCAACAGACCTGTTTCCCCAGTTTGACATTTCCATGCCTGGATCCACTCGCTGCTTCAGTGCCAGGGCCAGAAGGTTCAGGCCAACTGAGCTGTAGGTGAATTTGGTTTAGAGGTGAATTTGGTTGTTGGGGTAGAAATCCTTGTGCATTAATAGAAAGAGTTTAGAATCTCAGCATAGCTCAAACCTAGGCCTCTCCTAGCCCAGAGCCCCACTTTGTGTCTGCACCTCCAGCTGCAGGAATTAGACCCCAGCTCACAATCACATCTGGAAGAGGCAACACACATGGGCATCACTAGGCTCAAAAGCAAAATGATTCAAGTGCAACATCACTGTCCCATGGGGTGTTCCTCTTCTCACACAAAGCCTACAAGCCACCACAGCCTGAGAAATTTAGGATCAGACTGATCAACCTCTCTCCTGGCCACAAGACAGTCAGGGTTGATTTTAAGGGAATTGCTGCTTGGGTTTGTAGGTGCCTCCTGCTCAGCAGCTCCTGCTCCCAGAGCACCCAGACAGCACATGGCCTTTCTTCCTTCCAAGCACAGCAGTGGCTGAGAAATTCCCTTTCCTGGTTAAGATAGGATATGGATCATTCAAATGATCTGCAGCACACCCACCACACATCCAGCAAGAAACTCTTACAATGATAATTGATGGCAGCCCAGGAAAAACCAAGTTTTAACTACACAAAAGTGTGATTTTGTTCATGACTTCCAATGTTCCAGAAGGGAAAAGGGACATTGCACACCTGAAATTCCCTGGCAGATCTGCATTTCACTTGCAGTCATCTGGGATGGCTTCAGGTCTAGCAAGACACTGCTCCACACAGTGAAATGCCATCAGCTGCTGCTCTGACACGGGAGAGGCACATCCACACTGTGCTGTCAGCAAGGAGTTTTCATGGTCCTGTGCACAGGGAATCATGGAATGGTTTGGGTTGGACAAGCCAAAGCCCATCCAGTCTCATCCCTGCCATGGCAGGGACACCTTCCACTGTCCCAGGCTGCTCCAAGCCCCAATGTCCAGCCTGGCCTTGGGCACTGCCAGGGATCCAGGGGCAGCCACAGCTGCTCTGGGCACCCTGTGCCAGGGCCTGCCCACCCTCCCCGGGCCCAATTCCTGCCCAATATCCCATCCAGCCCTGCCCTCGGGCAGTGGGAAGCCATTCTCTTTTGTCCTGTCCCTCCAGGCCCTTGTGCAAGGTCAAGGAGCCCCATAACAAAGTGATCCTGCCCTGACTGAGCCTCTGGTGCCCGTGACAGTCCCAGAACGGGGGACCCTGTGTCTCATGCACCAGCCCTGCCAGCTCCAGGAGGGTTTGGCTTTTATCCTCTGCCAGATCCCACGGGCACAGCAGGAGCAAACAATGTAGGACAGGCCCCACATCCCTCGCCTGTTGAGCCTTGGGCTGGCCCCATTGCTGGGATGAGAAATTAAACCGGATTTGAGTCACAGGGCTGAGGAAAGGGAAAGGCAGCAAGCAGCACATTCCCACTGCTGGAGCACACTGTGGAGCCAATATCCTTTGTGCATGTTTGTCCTCGAGCATCTGGCTCACAGATGAATCTCAGACGCACGTATGGGAACCATCAGCCTTGTCTCACCCACATGAAAGAGGGATGTTTAGCATAAAGCTGGTCATTGCCGATGGCCTCGGCGTGATTCATGCACAGAAAGAATGTGGTTTGGGTTTCGGGTTAATTAGCTACAGATTGGAGAGAGAGACAAGGCAGGGCGGAGCTGCTGGGATATTGGTGAGAGCAAGCTACCAGCTCTGAAGGCACCGCCAGCCGTGTCCCCAAGTCACACCCTCCCTGAAATCACACCCTCCGTGTCTCACGCAGGAGTGACAGCGTTATCAGTGCCACTGCCAGGCAAGGTGTTCGCAATCCCCAAGGAATGTCTGCCCTGCTGCTGTGGCAAGAACTGAACACAGCAACACCTACACACCTTTGAACACGGACGGCTGCAGCAGCACCCAACTTCTAACAGATGCAAATTCTGCCCAGGATTTAAACCTGCCTCTGCTGAGCTCTGGGCTGCTGCAGCTGGGCAGTTCCCAGTGGGAATCTGTGCTGCAGGGATCCCTCCTGGCCATGTTAACCCTGGATCTCCCTGATCCAGGCTCTTCTTCTCTTCCTAGAAACAATTCCTACAGGTCTGACATGAAAACGGCTGCACGAGAGTGCAGTGCAGCTCCTCTTAGCTTCTCTCCTAGACTGTCCCCCTCTGCTGTCTCCCACAAAACCACTTTGATTCCATTTCTTGCTGCCAAAAAATATTTAGGAATGGACCTGGAGTGACTGGCCTTGCTGTGGTGACACAGACACGAGGTCTGGAAGCACAGAGGCAGTGACTGATCTCCAGCGGGCATTGTGGCTCGGCTCCCAGGATCTCCACAGATGGAAGAAATATTTTCCTAAAAGGAGCACAAGCAAAAGCTTCTACACACACACACACTTTGAGACGTCATTCTCTCACATGACAGCCTGTTAGTTCCCATAAAGACTAAATTTTAAACACCGGTCTGCCTAGAAGTCTTTGATTATTTACATATGTGGAAAAGTAGAAAAAAATTTTGTTTTTCCAGTGGAGTTCCAGTTTGTGTCACAACCCAGATGTCACATGCACTTCAGAGGCTGACAAATGCTGTCTTGTTTTACTGACTCCTGCACAGAGAGGCCCAGGGTCCCCCCAAGCTGCTTTGATAAGCCCCAAAGGCAGTGACAGGCAGAGCACACCACTGGCACTGCCCCCATCTCTGGCCCAGGGCTCTCCTCACCCCTGGCTGCAGCACAGGATTCCGATGATAAATTCTGGTAAAACCCTCCCTCTTCCTTGAGAGCAGCCAATCCAAGGCCCAGTTCTCCCACTGTCTCCCTGGTTTTACATCTGTTCTCTCTAGAAACGATTGGAGGTTGCAGCTCTTGGATTCACTTGCCAGCTGTGCCACCGGTGGGGGTTTCACCAGGAAGCTGAGCCTGCTGCAGAGCTGGGAAGAGCAGCCCCAGCCAGAGGCTATGGGATGGTGCTGGCAGCAAGGGCTGCCAAACTGGCACGAGCACTAGGGAGAAAGTTTCTATTTTTGTTATCCTTGTTCCAAGTGGGAACCGATACTGCCTGGGACAGAGCCAGGCATGTCTCAGGCTGGCACCATGCAAAGCACCTCCACGCTAATGTAAGCAGCTTAACCAAGTTCTCTCACCGGCAGAGTTCAGATGTTTGGGAGCAGCTGATCTTTCCCTCAGGTGCTCACCTCACTGCCAAGGGCTGCAGCTATCTGTATTGTGCACTGAACACCTCCTATGCTCCGTCCTCTCCTTTGCAAAAGCAGTTTTGTTCCTGTAGCACATTGTTTCTGTCCAGGGTAGAAAATGAGAAGCACGTGAGAAGTGGCAGCTGCTTTGATCTTCATTCAAATAGAAAACAGTAAATAATTCCATAGATATAAAGGCAGACAGCTTTTAAATGTTCTTTTTTTTTATTGCTAGAAGTTGGTTTCAGTCCTATTGCAGCTCTGAAATCCTTCAGTGGAGAAACATTGCAATCATTGTAAAAATCATCATTTGGTGTGCTAAGATCATGTTTACAATTAATCAAGAGTGCACAATTCAACAGAATATTAACATTTAACCATCAACTTTACAAATAAAATAAAGACTACAAAGATGTTGCTACTGCAGTATCAACAGTAAAGGAAATATTTACAATGTTTACACCCTAACGAAAAAACAAAACCAAACTCTTCCCCAACAAAATGGTCAATTTAACCATGGACCATGATTATTTATTAAATCTTTACAGTGCAAGGTGGGCCTAGAAACCAGACCTAAGACTAAAGAGCGTCAAGAGAGTTCACAGCTCTGAGTGAGATGCACGCAGTTATGCCAACAGGATCTACACCCATGAGAGATCTCCTTCCGGGTACAGACAGAAATGGAATTTGAAATCAACTTTTCTAAAGTGCTCCAATTTCTTTCAGTACAAAAATATAAAAAACTGATTTATAAACATGGCACAAATGTTATGAACCAGAGCTCGCACAGATGCTGTTTGAAGAGGAAGGTGCTGATGGTGGATGATGAAGTCGCCAGTGGTTACGAAGATGTTGGGTCTGGTCTCGAAGAGAGAGCAGGGGAAAGGCTTTGCTTTGCCTACAGCACTTGTGTAACCTGGCATGCAGATCTGTTTCCTGGTAAATGTGAGAACTGCTGGGGAAGACAACAAAATCTCCAAACTCCCTTGCATGGGGGGCACAACACACAGGGACTCCACTGAGCAGCACCGGGGAGCCTCAGCTCCCATTCCGCAGAGTTAGAATTAAAATGAAATAAGTATTTTTAACCCTTTCCTAGTTTAAGTTTCGACTCTCATTGTAAATGCAAATGACAAACACCAAGCTCCATGTATGCAGAATCATCTGACTACTACTCAGAAAGACAAAACTGCCTGCAAATTATTTAGAATGACTCCTAGCTGTGCAGGAAGGCGAGTACCTGGATGAGCAAGCGTCTCTAGGAACACCAATTCTTCTGCCTCACGCTGGGGGATGATCAGCGATCTCAATTCGTGGGACATGCCACAGCTACAATCCACAGACAGCACAGTTCAAAACTAGGGAAGCATCCACAACACACACAGGGCAGCTGTGCTCAGCACTAGTGGCCACGGAGGCATCCTCAGCCTGGACCAGGGAGTGACCACATTCCAGATGGGAAGAGAAAGAGGAAGCCTCCTTAACACCAGAGTTCAAATTGAAATCAGAACCATAGAAACAGCCTCTACATTGCAACATCACAATACTGAAGGACAAACATGCTGATAATTTTAAGGCTGTGACACCAAGCAAACACGGCGGCAGTTCAAAGCTCGTGCTGGCATTTCCTCCACACCCCAGCTCAGAGAGAAGCCAAAAGGCACCTGGGAGGCACAGAATTTTGAACTGTCTAATCCTCAGAAATCACTTAAAAGGAAAGTTTTATCTGAAGTGATCAAAAAGTCCAATAGGAAGGATGTGACTCAGAATCAATAGCAGGTTACTTAGCCCAGGACACAGCAGTACTTTGCAAACTAATTTACCTAGAAGAGTTATTTTTCTAGGAGCAAGATTTGAGTGAAGAGTCCAAAACCAGTTCACTCAACTGGAGTGATTCAGTAACAATTTCACAGATTCAGTTTTGCACAAGTGAAGAGACCCATGATTCATTTAAAGAAAGTCATATTCATTCAAAGAAAATAATTCACTTGCTTCCCTCAGCCTTCTACGGATCCCCTGCCCATACCTGGTAGGGTGACCCTGCACTAGCAATGAGGTATCAGAGCACCTGCTAATTCCAAAACCTGCTCCAGGCTGACCCAAGTGACAGAAGACACTGTCTCTGCTCAGGGTGCAAACAGGTTTCATAAAGGCAGCTGCAGCCAGACACGTGTACCAAGGACAGAGAACGACTTTCAGGTCATTTCTCTCAGTTACAGACTGAAGACCCATATTCCAGGGAGCTTTTGGGGTGTTGGATCAACAGCCTGGCCTGTCACGGGCTTGGGTCCATTTGTTGACAGCCAAAATTTATTTCAAGCACTGCTGACAAGAATTATTTAAAAAGTTAAATGTTTAAGTTAAAACATTAAAATAAAAGGGACCTCACTGCAGACTTTATTTTCCATATCACTGTTCTATATTCAAATTCATCCATTGCACAGAAGAAGAAAGCAGCCAACAAGCTGCTCCAGCCCTTCCAACACTCCCTCCCATACTTTAGGACAGGCACAATATAAACCTAAATAAATGTTTCCAAAAATTGCTTCCAAGCACCCAAACTGACATCCCTTTTTGGCTGAGATGGCTTACTCCACTAATGCAACTTAGCTTTAGGCTAAAATTCCTAAATACCTGGTAATTTAAGGCAATGGGGGCACCGAGTTTTCACTAGGAGTGGCCCAAACCACAGCACGAAGGAGAGAACATACTGTGCATTCCTGCTGCTTCCCTGTGTGCTTCCAGGGGAAATTACAGGGGATCAGAGGTGACTGGAGTCTGCACATCACCCGATGGAAAAATCAGTGCCAGTCCTACAGAGCTGCTGGATCCCACACTGCTGCATTGATCAGGAGTTACACTGATTTTAAGAATTCCCCTCCATTCCAAACTAACATTTTGGAATGCAAAAATTGAACGTGGAGTGGAACTCTGTTCTAACCACCAAAGACAGGGTATCCCAACAACACCAAATCACTGTGTGGAACAGTCCCACACTGTTTCCTGCTGACAATCACTCCAGGTTCTGCAACGCTGATGATTTACCGAGCAGTCCTTTGGTATTAAAGCAAAATTTCACCCGTTAGGGGCTGGGGGAGCAACCCCAATCTGGTAACGAGCCAGACAGTTCAGAGTTTCCTCTCACTGAACTCAGTGCCACTGCCTCAGGTTTGCACCAGCACCACTCAGCTAAGAAAAAGACCCTTAAATCCAAGAACTGTTCCAGCAGGAGTGCTTGTCCCTAAGACCTATTCAGTATTTTGTAGCTTATCTGTCCCCTGACCAGTAAATTTGGGTTTTTCAATTTCTCGTCTGAAGGCAATAACCCAAATTATCACCACTTGAAAATATAAACTGCTGTGTTTTCTGCTGCAAATTGATAAAGCTTCTTGCACTGTAACTACTGAAGTAATTTTAAAGCTCTCAAGCAAAGAGAAATTACACTAACATCACACAGGGCCTAATCACAGGGACAGCTCAGTGATTTGAGGAGACTGGCAAACAGCCACTGGATCCATTGCCATGAGACTGGATGGAGAACTGACCAGGCCTTCCATCCACTGCTTCTAAAATCACTTTAAATCAGTTCAAGATATAAAAAAAAACTATTATCAATCATGTCCTGAAAAGTATTAATCCAAGTTTTTAAACTTCAAGATCCTGATTTCTTTAATTCTGTAACAATACCCCTAAACAATCTCTCCTGTGCATCATTATCTGACCAGTCACATTCAACAAACACCAGAACACAAATCCTTGGGTGAGGGTGGGAAAAGAATCCGAGACACAGAGTGAAAAACACAACACAAAACAACTGTGCAAATTACTACAAAGGGAAATAATGCCTTTTCAGCAGAACACTTACTGTTATCACCCTTCTACAATCAAGAACTGACCCATTTCACAAGAGGTATCAAAGCTGGTTTAGCTGAAAGCAGCTAAACACAGGTTTAGCTAAGAGTACTTTTTTTAAATGGTTATTTTTAATTTTAAAACCAAACAGTTCTTATTCCCTTCATTCCTAACATGATGCTGCAGAGAAGTCTCTGCAGTAACAGCAGCTTTGATATCTTCTGGTACTGGGAGTAAAGTCCCAACAAATTAACAGACAAACAAAAGATGCAGAAAACAGGATTAAACGAGACAATAAATTACTGCATTTGAACTGCTTCTTAGACATGTCTTCAGCAAAGAACAAAATCCAAGTCTCTAAGTTCATTCTGAACCAACTCATGAGTTTGCCTGGGAACCTGTACTGCTGTCCCCAACAAGGAGACAGGATCCCAGTGACGCTGGTGGCCAATGAAATGTGCATTCAGTCCAACTCTTCATTATCACTGCGAATTCTCACACGTCCAACCTTTCTCTTCCACGAAAAGGTGGAGCTCCTGCCCCTTGAAGACACTGTCAGAAGCTCACCTTACCTTCTCTTCCACTGTACCTGGCCACGGGGCTTGTGCCACTGGGTTCCCAGTGCCTGGCACACCTGGCTGGGAGGGGACTGGCTCGCTGTCACCTGGTCACCAACACACAACCCATTACTGACCTGGACCTGGGAAAACACATTTAAAAATTTGCAGCCATTTTCGGGCCTACTACTAAAACTTTTTACATAAAAATCTGGGTGGTTCAACATCACCGATAACAATTTACAAGGTGGTGCCCACGAACAGTTACATTCTCCAAAAAGAGCACATTACAATAAATGTCAGAATTTTAACATGCTCTGAATTGATATACCCATGCCATGTGTCAACACATTGGAGAATTTAAAAGCAAATTGTTACTACTGTGCCCTCATTCTGAGCTGCTGGCAGAGAAGCCAACAGGGTAGGACAGTAATCCTGTTCTGGTCCTTGCTAGTAGTAACTGGGCAGGGATCAGAAGACATCCATGTCGGGTCTCCATCACGGTGCACACTGGGGCCTGAGTTCTTGAAACAGTGTGTCAGGAGATTCATCTTCAAATGGAAACAATTAGAAGAAAATGACATCTTCTTTGCTGGTATCATCTTGCACATTCAACAGACTGGGCTGAGAGGGCACCAGGGGTTGAACCTGAACGTTATTGGGCTTGAAGAGGTTCGCTGAGGCAGATGAAAGTGCTTCTGGCTGAGCATCTGTAGGGCCATACAATTCTAGAGGGTAAAAAAAGGAAGAAGACGTATTCATGACACTGCAGAGAGAGCCTGAGGCATTTCCACGGACAGGCAAGTCGGCCAAGGCATACCTGGCTGGAATGCAGAGGTCTGGCTGCTCGGGAGGGAGGGACTCGCTGACCGCCTGCCTCTCAGCACAGCCTCCTCTCGTCCAACAAGCCTGGGGGGAAGCAGCTGCTTTTGATCAACAGAGGCTGAAGAAAATATTTTATAAATTAGTATTTGAGGTGAGCAGCACTCACAAACATCACTATTTCATGCTGGGGCCACTGTACTGACACCTTTACACATGCAAGAAAGCTGCAAAACCACAAAGAGCTGGTCCTACTTAAATTTTCCCTTAAGCTGTTTAAACTATGAATACTTTTCTCTTCCTTGAGACTTCTAGTGCAGCTACTGGCACACCCTGACAATCTCAGATTTAAAACCCAGTACTATCAAGCACAGCAGAGAGAAAAAAAGCATCTTTGTCTGTAGCATTCAAATAGCAAATGGCCATTTGTGCTACTTCTAACACGCAGAGCTGTGATGAACTTTTGTCTCTGCTCTCCATCTGTCTCACAGCTGCTCAGCAGCACAGCCCACTGATTCTGGTGTTACAGCCTCTCAGTTTCTTAGTTTCAACAATAAGAGCAGTTCATGAAATGGCTGTTCTGGATCTAAAGAACTTCTCTCCTTCAGTACAGATTCCTTACATGTCACAAAACCCAAATTCAATGCACAGAGTTTTGCCTCTGGTACAGAAAGTTTTGTTCCATTTTCTTCTAAGATCTACACATGGGCATAACAAGCATGCAGCCCACTAATGCTCACAAGAGAATAGAGACCAATATATTTGTGGTTTATACCTTTCATATAAATTACAGAAAAACACCATTAAGTCCATTTTCACTGCAGAGACCGTTATGTAAGAGCTATTAAAAATAAACCTGGGTAGATGTGGTATTAGAACTTTATTTTACCAGCATTTGGTATGCAGGGTAAGAGGATACAGGCTTCATTTATGTGCAAAACCACAAGCAAGTTTGCAAAGGCACTAAACTTTAGGCACGACAGAGACAGATGTTTCTGCAATGTGCCAAAGCCACTCCCCTGCTCTCTCTGTCAGGTTTGGCCCTGAGTCCTCTGCAGCCGTGCAGAGTGATGGACAAGCTTGCCAAGTCTGAATCCAGCACAATGCTAAAAAGATAAATTTCTAACTGAAAATTACAGGCCATTCCCCTAAGCTGGCAGCGGGGCTACTTTAAGTGGTACAAATAAAGTGGCTTTTAGTGTGTCTGTCATTGGCAAAGATCACTACTCCAGTACCCAGCAGTTAGAAGCAGAAATTACACCAGGACAGGATGATTGCATTTTTACTTGCTTCTATTTGTGACAAAATTATCCCCTTTTAACTCTACAACACGCACAGCATCTCAGTTTTGGCCTGGAGATCTGTATTTAATGACTGACTGGTGCTAAGAAAAGCACTGCATTCGATGTTCCTACAATTCTGGACAGACAGTAAGAAAAGGCTAAGCCAGCCTCAAAACATTTTACTCATGCACAACAGCTTTTCTTTTTTTTGCTCTTTTCCTTTAACACTACAGTTAGACATGAAGATTTTACATCCAGGTTTACAACCTCTCACCACCATTCTATCGTGTTGGAATATACAACTCTGTTTTCAACATTATCCCTTTGGGTTTATGTCCAATTTAAATAGTATAGACATGTTAACTCCTAACAGGATTTTAAGAGGTTAAGACATTTTAACTGCAGAAAACACACTAATAACTTGCAGCATATTAATTTCTGGGTTCCATACAAAAGTTTAACTGCAGCATTCTGTCTCCCTGTGATCCTGGCGGAGATCAGAAATGCATTGAAACAGACTTAAAATCACACATACCTGAACTGTCTGTCCTGTGAGATGCTTTGTTCTTGCCACCTTTCTCCTTGCTTCCTTTTGTGAAGGTGGCCAGCTTGGTGGGGATCTGCTGCTGGACTGCAGCTGGTTTCTGGATCTGGTTGGTTGCACTCAGGAGATGAATTGGCACTTCGTTCTTCAGGGAGGGCCGGTTCTCCAGGGTGGTGCTGTCCCTGCGGGCCAGGTCCGGCCGCTCCAGGAACTCCAGCGCGGCCGCCGAGCTCACCCGCACCGAGGGTTTGGAGCCAGCTGGAGATGGTTCCACCCCTTCTCCGTTGAAGCTGATGGAATGACTGATCATCTGGCTCTGCAAGAGGAAAAAGGTTTTTTAAGTCAAATGGGGGTTTTCGTCCTCTCCAGCAAAATGAGGAGAGACCACCCCCAGCTCTGAGAGGACTAGTGCAAAGCAGAACAGGGCAGACAAAGCTTAAAGCTTGCTGAGGGACAGAAAGAAGAGCAAGAGTGTAAGTCCTTGGACAGTGAAAAGAACCTCAGCAGCTCCAAACTGCTTAATATTGCACCTGGGAAAGAGACGACTGCACTGGGTGATGACAGGGCAGAGAGAAAGTAGGACTTTCAGAAAGTTTCAATGAACCAATTTAATCAGACCTCCAAATTTCCATTTTCAAATACAAGAAATGTTTTTAGAAATCAACCGTACAAAATGCTGTTGATGAAGCACAGCTTCTGCAATCACTTGCCTGCAACAGGGCAGTTCCCGAATTTGAAAACTGCTGTCAGCCACAACAGAAAATATTCTCCATTATTCTCCATTTCTATCTTTCTATAAAGTATTCTCATTGCCAGATGTCTGGGTGGAACTTCACAAGCACTGGGAAACTGCCAAGCTCTGATCTCTCTGAGGGCAGCCATCACCAGCTACTTGAGGTGATGGTTCGAGGAGCCCAGTGAAAGGCAAAAAAGGGTTGGTGCTGGAACAAATTCAACCTTCATCCAGAAGCAAGAGGGTTAATAGGAACAGAACTCCGAGAAAACCAATCCCTCACCTGGCCCATTTCAGGGGAGAAGGTGCCTGACACTGTGTTCTGCTTCTTCAGCTTCTTCAGCTGATCCAGGCGCTCCCTCTCCTTCTCAACAGCTCTCTGGGCTTCCCGCAGCCTCTCCAGGTCGTGCTGATAGGCCTCCCTCTGCCTCTCCAGCTCTTCCCTGTCCTGGCTCAGCCTCTCCCGCAGCTGCCGCATCTCCTCCGCGCGCTCCTGCAGCCGCGCTTCCGTCAGCTCGAATTCCCTCTGCTGCCGGCTCCTTTCCCGCTCCATGCGCTGCTGCTCCAGCTTCAGCTGGCTCTGCAGCTTCTGGACGTTCATCAGTTCTTCCCTCTGCTTTTCGAAGTTCCTCTGCTTCTCCTGCTCCAGCAGCAGATTCCCGCGGGTGGACTGCAGGCGGTACTGCTTCTCCCGGTCTGCCATGGTGGCTCGCTGCACCTCGATGTAGCTGTCCTGCTGAGATATCACGGCCTGGAGGGGGAGAAAGTCCAGCATGAGGCACCCAGGTTCAAAAAACATGCACAGCTTGATGCCTTAAGAGGCCACCTATAAACAGAGACCAGACAGGAGTAAGGGAATAAAGGTGGGTATTTATTTGAAGGGCCTTCAAGGCACACCCCGGGAGCCAGAGGCTATTGCCAAGCTGGACCCCAAGATGGACAACAGGTCACGAGTTCTTTACATCTTTATAGGTTTGGTTCATTTGCATAGCCAGGGTTAACTCTCCAATTAAAGCTTCAGTTTAATGATGTAATTCCCCTCAGCTTGCCCCCCTTTCAGAGGCTTTTAGTTTACACTTTATGGGCCTAGGACAGTCTAGGTGTCCTTGAAGAGCAGGCCCAGAGAGGCTTTGTTATGACTGCTCAGCACGAGAGAACAGAAATTAACAGGCTACAAGAGACCTCAGAGTTACACACTAAGCAGTACAGGATTTTGAAAAATATAAAAGTCAAAATCTAAGGCATCAAGCTAAGCAGGAGACAACAGCATCTACCAGGTTAGATCACAGAGTCTTTTGTCTTCCAGAGCAGATCTAAATTCCAGCTCGTACAGCCCATGGTGACTGACACGACATTGAAGATGGTCAAGGAAATAAATTATGTTTATGTGTGTCAAATGGGACATTTCTTGCACCTAGAATTGTTACCCTGAATCAAAACAGTCAAAATATTGCTGATTACAAGGTAACAGCAAAAACAACTAATTCATACACACATGTGTATGAACAATGAGCACAGAGAGCAGATGGAGCTCCAAGAGGCAAAAGAATTGAGTAGGAAAAAGGAAATAATTACTTAAGACAACAGCTCTAACACTTCCTCCAAAATACCAGGCACAGTTTCCTTGAGTCTCAGGTCTAAATTCTGCACTTCACTCCAGCTTTAGGGGATATTTTCAAGGTAGCTGCTCTCCACACCTGCATAAATTTTATTACGTTTAGTGCCTAACAAATCTCTTGGATAGTAAATAGTGGTTTACCTGAAGACTGAAGAGCAACTGTAACAGCGTCTGTATCCTTTGGACAAGCTGAAGAGGAGGAAAAAAAAACATTAGGCACTTGAGCAGAGCTCTGTTTTGAGGCATTAGGCTTTTTTGTTTTTAAGCAGTGAAAATAATCCATGGTATCTGTACAAAAACACACACAATGGCCACCAGACTACTCTAACATAGCAAAAGCCAATATGCAGGCACAAGGAATTTCAGTATGTGATCCTTGTGCAGATGTGAATCAGTGCCCAGCAAATCCCCCTGGGATTCCACAGAGAAGTCCTCATCATCTTCTCTTCACCTGAGCTATTTAACCATCACTTCCTCCCGTGCCCCAGCACTGAATCACTACACAGGTACAGCCCTCCCAGGGATTCAGAGGCAAGTCTGGCCAGTGAGTTGTTAATGTGCTGGGTTCCACAGACACTACAAACACTGAGTTTTTGGTGGTTTGGTTTGCTATTATTACACTATGGCTATCTGCCACTGGGTTTCGTAACAGCAGAAATGACATACCTGAGACTCTATGGTGGGCTGAAAACCACTGCTGTCATCCAGCCTCGTCCCATCACTCTGTAAGGGAGACAAAACCAACGTCTGTGCTAGGGACACTTGTTGGGCACTGGCAGTGCTGCCAGAACAAGCTGGGATTGCTCTCATGCACTGAAGGACATACATCAAAAATACTGAATTCATAAGCCAAGCTGAAACAGGAGTGTGGTGATTAAAGCCTGTGTTAATGGTACAGCATTAAATGAGCAAATGGAAAACTGAATTATCTTGCCTCTCAAGTGCTGAGCTACCAACTCACCCCACAAAACATCCTTAATAGAATCAAGTAATTTTACAGACAAAACTGTTTCAGTCCAGCCCTGCCAGTTATTACAACTTTCAACTTTGTGAGATTTGTTCTGCACCACTGTCATGATGAGGAACACAAGGAAAAGCATTTAAATCCCTCATAAGCTCAACATACGGTTTGAGATCCTTCTTCTGCATCAGAAGAGAGGTCGTGGAGTTGCACATCTGAACTCAGTGCAGGGCCCCTCCAGTCCCACTGCCTCTGGTCACCACCACTGTTCTTCCTGCCACCTGAAAGAGGAGAGGAATATGAGGAGCTCACACCAGCACAGGCCCTGGGATAACTCAGTGAGTGACACAGCAAGCAGAAAAAATGGTGATTTTGAACCAAAATGCAACTTCATGGGAAGCTGAAGAGGAGGACAAGTGGAAGATCAAGCAACAGTGACACATAGGGCTGCTCAAAAAAGTTTAAAAACTTGAGAAGACCGGGTGAAGATAAATAGGGAGGGTAAGTTCAAATTACGTTACACTATTTTAAGTGAAGCAACCACAATGTCTGCAGGAAAGTAATCAGCTCCCAGAATTGCAAGCTCATGACATGGAATACTGGTTAGCAGGGATATTCCAGTCACAGCAGCGCCACTGTGAGTGTGGAAGGAGGGATGGGGAGATGGACCCCCTGTTGTAAAAAGTACATGACAGATATATGGAGCCTTCCAGAGATAACAGAAAGTATTCTAGAGATTAACAACCAGTGAAATAAAGGCCATTCGCTTTTTCAATTAATGCATTAAGCAAAAATGGAGATAAATAGTGTCTGGTTTTTCTTCTTATTTCATTAATTAACTGATAAATCATCTGTGCCAAAAGGACAATTTCTATTATCTAAGGATTCAGCAAACCTTTAGTGGCTGTGCAGATACAAAGTGGAAAAAAGTGTTCATGACTCAATAATGAAAGCAGACAGCTAAATTCAGATTTTCTAGGTTTTCAGGTCAAGATTATTTTTTTTAACAAAATTAGAATTCTGTGTGAAATTGTGGTGATTATAAAGAATGGGTAAAGTAGTGCCCTTAGCATAACACTGAGAGCCCTACTCTGCTCCCTAGTGTTGGTATCAGGAGCAAAAGATCCAACATGCCACTACCACACGCTGGAGATTTGCTCTGATCTTCCTTTTAAAGCCTGGTGAAGCTTCCTTATATGAGAGCCTCAATTTCTTGTTCTTATTCTTTGTACAGTAAAAAGCTCATAAAAATGCTGAACGTTCCCTTTCTTACTTTTACTTGAAACTGAGGGACTGCTGTCATATCCTCCAAAGGTCTCTGCTCTCCGGGGCAGTCCTGACCCCGAGCCATCCTCAGGCTGACAGGATGCACTGCCAAAGTGAGTGAAGATAAAGTTCTGGAGATTTTCAGCTGGGGAAGAGGAGAACACGTCATGTAAACAGCCATGTCTATGCAGCAATACAAGTTATCATGCTATCAAGTTTCAAAAAATATTTAAACCATCAAGTCCACTAAAAGTTCAGGAGATGTCCTGCAGTACAGATGAATTTTCCTTTGTGAGTAGCTCTGCATGACAGGCTCTTCGTATAAAAATGAGCTCTTCCTTAATTGCAAGTTAGACTATCAAGCCTTGAGTGTTTGTTTGTGTTTTGTTTCTTTTTTTTAAATATAGAAATTATGTTTGGGCTTATTTTCTTTCTAAACATACTATCTTTAGATAGGCTGTTTTTAATAGAAAACCCTCCTATAATATTACATTTCAGGACTGTGTATTATTAGAGCACTCTGTTACCCTTTCTGAACAGACTCATCCTAAGATTCCACTGCTTGATCCTTAAAAATAAAACAATCCAAGCTGTGCAGGTCTTCCACCTGAACCCACAAATGCACTTCTCCTTTCTTGTAGCTTGGTTCTGAGAACGAGGAAGTCTGAACCGTGTTACATAAAAGCATTATGTCATTACAGGATGATTTTCAGGGCCTGTACTTAGATCCGGGGTGCTTATCCCCACCCCAGCACCCGAGTGAATGCCCACACATTCCCACATTCCATTCACCTTCAGTCACTGCAGACTTCAAAATCGCCTCTCCTTGCAGATTCTCTGAGATATCCCCCCGAAGAAGCAGCCTGGCTCGGGATCCTTGGGAATGGTCTTCAAAGCCATTCACCTCAGACATTTCCAGATAAATCTGTTGCTTCTCAGTGAGACTTTGCAGAATCAGGTCATCTTTCATGTTCAAACGCTCTGAAGGAAGAAACAAATTCAGTCCTGCCTTCCTTGTCACTGTCACAAAACCATGTTCAATTTGGGAGATTATCATTCATTTTATGGTCAGAGCATCAAATGCAGAGATATAATTAACAGTTAAGGAGAAAACTCATGGAGCAGACAAAGCTTATTAGACTTCTTTAGCTACTATTTCTACAGAATCTTACAACACCTTGAAAGACTTATGAAGGAGAAACTTGATCATATCTTTATAAAGAATTAGACAGTCATAAATCACAAATAATGCTGAGAAGCAGCTTGTGGAATATATAACTAAGTCATTACCTTGAAAATCTTTTAACTTTGCAGCTCTTGCTTCAGCCAGCCTTCTCTCTGCTTCAGGTTCATTAAATGTTCCTCCTTCCTCATCAGGACAGCTGTCCAAAAGGAAAGACAGATCTATGTTTGATTTGCATGTTAGATAATTTAAAACCATCTCAGGATTCAACCTGAAGCTTTTGTCTCAGTTGTGGTTTATCCTGGGTGTCAATCTTCCTCCCCTTTCCAAAGCCCTGTTGCATTTGACATCAGTGAACCAAATTTATTTATTTTTTTAAATAAAAGCAGAACAACGTCTTTGACTAGTTTTTATTTCATCTTTATCAGTGGCTTCTTCCCAATGAACACAAACAGAATTGCACACTGAAGTCTTACACAGAAAGTTGAGGGAGAGTCAAATGGATTTTCAAGATAAATTTACACCTGTGAGTCCTGTGAAGTGAAGATAAGTGAAAAATCAGGCCCTCCTGCTTTCCCTCCTCCCTTACCTCTCCACAGCCCTGCGGATGTGTGCCATCCAGGAATTCCTCTCCTCTTTGGAGCTGGTGTGAATTTCATACATTTCTGGTCCTTTTAAGGAAGCGCTAATTAAGAACATTGCCTTTTCCTCATTAGCTACCTCTCTCACAATCAATTTTTGCAGTGAGATAACTGGTGGCTTAGAGTCCTGTAAAATAAAATACAATTTATTGCAGTACTTTATATGTGTGTTTTAGGAATTGTGTTTCCTAGCTCCCCCCTCTTCCTATGTACCCAGAGCCACCAGGAGCTGTAACATCATGAGATAAGTCTGACCTTTTCACATGACAATTTTGATGTCATTATTTTACCATCAATGAAAACATGGAATGAAGAATGTACATGTCAAAAACAAGAGGTCTTGATACCTGTTTGAATATTAAAGCCTGTGTCAATTTAAAGATTCTCACTGGGTCCCAGAAGTCAAGAAAAGGTTCAAAATTTTTTGATCAAAAGGAGGCAAACCCAAAATTTGAAAAAGAAAACAAAAACCTAAATGACACATTGTGAAGTGAAAGGAGAGAACAAGAGGAAGTGTTAGAGGTTTTAAGTTGACTACCAAAGAAATAAAACAGAGGTGTTAGAGGGTGTCAGACCCTGACAGAAATGACACCAGGTGACAGGTAGTGTATTGTAGAATGAGGATTAACTGGATTACCTGTCAGCCTTTGCAGTGAAAACACATTTACAGGAGGGGTATTAGTTACTAAAAACCTCTCTAGGCTTCCTAGAGCATAGCTCCAACATACAGCCTAGAAAGTTCCTTCCCAGGATAAAGCAGCTCTTCATGACTGCTGAACCTTCACAGAATAATCTAGAGCCATGACAAGAGAACTGAACTGTGAAGCAAACACCAGAAACACCACTTCTGCCAGCTTCTCTGAGCAGCTGTACTGCAATTCCAGCCACGAACAGAGGTCACTGGAAAAACAGAATCACTGAGCAGATCCATTTGCTCCTCTCACTTGATTTATTTATGGAGAAGTGATATTAAATTTCAAATGAACTGTATACATACAAAGATGCAAAAAAATTGGTCAGACTCTAAGTGTAGAGCACGTTTCCAGAGGGAAAAAAATCCACCACACAGCACTCTGTTCTGCATTAGGAGAAGGGTAATTTGAAAAGCAGTTGTTTGTACAGCCCTGAGGTCACCAAAATAGCTTTTGCCATTAGAATTCATCTCTAATGTTAGTGTCTTGAAAAAAAAAATACATCCAAGAAAACAATTACATAAAAGAGTTTCTCTGTTACAGGTTCTACTAAAGCCATCAGTGAACTAGATCAGGACAAAATGTACAAATTAACTTCTCTGAGGACACCTGTGGAAATGCCCTAGAAAAGCAAGTGAATCCACTGAATGTTCTGGAGTGCTGCAGTAATAACATCTGCATTTAGTGCTTTTTCTGTGTATTTCATGAAAGTTCTCTGCCCCTAGTAAATCTCAGGGCACTATGACCACAGTTACCACGTCCCTAGCCAAGATGGCAGATCCTTTCCCTGCACATCAAACACAAGTGTTTGATCCTTGCATTTATTTCCAAGTGTTTTTCAAAGCACAGTCCTAGCATGTGCAATGTCCCTGAGTTGTATAAAATCTCAGCCTAACATAGTTCAGTGAAAGGGAAAGCCATAGCACAAGAAGAGAAACAGGGAAAACCATGGGAAATGTGGCAGCTACAACTGGCCAATGCAAGGAAATACTGGTTTGCACTGGGAGAGTGGGAAAAGGATTCAGCAAGTACCAGAACTGCTTCAGAAAAAGTGATTCTATAATAACTGGCTGGTTTATTTACCTAATTTTCTTTCTGAACCTCCTATAACAAGTGTCTAACATTCCTAATTGTGTTTCTTCTGTAGTTACTGTCACTTTCATAAATCCCCTAAGTGCATGTGTTAAATAAGGAGAACAATACCTACCACTGAGGCAAATGTGTATTTTTGGTCCTTTTCTTGTAAGAGCAAAAGTACATCAGTGAGCAGGACTGCCAGAATATCTACAGTAACAAAAGAGACAAATATAAAAGAAAGTCATATTTTAAAGCAGAAAGACTAGTCCAGACTCCAAAATCACTTATGTTTCCTGCAGGTCAGAGAATAGCACGTCAACATTTGCAATATTGGGTCTGCTACTGCCTTCCACTTGGGCTATCCCCAGCCAGACTGTACCATACAGAACCAGCTGATTTAAACAGAGCTCATTTAAAGCTTGAAAACACCCACACAGACATCCTACACAAGGACTCCAGCACTCCAGAGGGAATGTGTCTCCCTCAACAGCAGATTCTTCTGGAACCACAGCCATTCACAGTCCCACCTACTCTTGGCTGTATTTTCTGTGCCACTGAAGCTTCTCCTTGAACACTTGAGCAATGAAGCTGCTCAAATATTCCCTGGTGGCCACTGCTTTGATTTTCTGGCAAATGCAGAATTAAGTGTCATGGGGCTGACGTGACACAGGTTTTGCAAAGTGTGAAGCAGAGCTCGCACAAGATAATGCCTTTCCACAGGAGACTAAGTCAGGATGACTCAAAGCTTTGTCATCCATCTGAAGACCTCCCTCTTGAATTGGGAAGCAGATCAGCCAGATAATAAGCAAACAGCATAAGGAACTTATCATGCACCATTACAGAGATGCTTATTGGACAAGCCAAGAATAGAACAAGTGCTATTTCCTCCAATATCCTATTAAACAAGCAGGTTATTGTCATCTTATTTTATACCCAATCGATCAGTAATAAACAGTTACTAAAAAAAAAAAACAAAACACCATAAATCTTGTTTCCCAGTTGTGTTTTTCCCCTTGCTGGTGCTTTACCTTTGAGCCGCCCTGATGCAGCTTTCCAGTACAACATCCCATCCAGGAGCAGCCTCCTCTGGCTCATGTCATCCTTCCGGAACAAAAGCCCATTCTTGCATTTCCCAGATGATTTCAGCTCCATTTTGTGCATGATCTCCTTGAGTCGCTGCCCCTTCTCGCACTCATTTACCATGGCATCTACATGGGTGATGGTGTCCTTAATTAAACCAAGGGCCTGGGTCAGCTCTTCGTAATCTCTGGTTCCAGCTAAGGGAAAGGAGAAGCAGTCAGTCACACTTCCAACTCTGGAAGACATGAGCCATCCAAACATATTTTAGCATGAGGGTTCCATACTGATGATCTAACAGTATTTCCTAAGAGCTTAAGTTTAAAAATGAAATATAATAACCTCAAGGTCTGAAAACCTAATGAACCAACAGGTTTAACTACTGCGGGTTTGTGGTTGCAGACTTTAAATGCTGGTCTTCTCCTCTGAGGAAAGGCTGGGAGAATTGGCATTGCTCAGTCTGGAGAAGAGAAGTTTCAGGGTGACCTAACTGTGACCTGAAGGAAGCCTACAGGAAAGATGGAGAGAGGCTATTTACAAGGGCCTGGAGTGACAGGACAAGGGGGAATGGCTTTAAGCTGAAGGAGGGCAGGGGTAGATGGGATACTGGGGAGAAATTCTTCCCTGTGAGGGTGGGGAAGCCCTGGCACAGGTTACCCACAGAAGCTATGGCTGCTCCTGGATCCCGGGGAGTGTCCAAGGCCAGGTTGGACACTGGGGCTTGGAGCATCCTGGGACAGTGGAAGGTGTCCCTGCCCATGGCAGGGGGGGCACTGGATTTAAAGTCCCTTCCAACCCACACCATTCTGTGATTCTGTGCTTCTCTTGACCCTCTGAGGTGAGACTGATCTGTCATCACCAGCCACCAGAGGAGTGAGAAAGGAGGTGCCAGCCTGAGGTAAGAACATGCAAAACATGGCAGAAAAAGGACCAACAGACAAATGTGAGGCTTCCAGGAACCATCCCACCTTCTGTGTTCTGGATGATCCGTTCCACCAGGACCGGGTACTTGGTGATGCGCTGGGTGACCAGGAGGATGCACTCCTGAACACCCAATCTCCTCACGATGGAACAGTTCCCAATTTTCTAGAAAACAAGACAAACTCATCACACCCACTGGGCATCTAACACGTGCATCTAGTGGGTTAGGAGTGCTTCTAACTCCCTCTCCATTCATGTATTTTCTGTCCCAAAACACTTCTGCACATTAGACACAGCACCATGAAATTAGCTGCACTCTTCTACTAAAGCAAAACCCCCGACAGCATTCAAAAAATTGTTTTTATTACTGGAAAATATCTTAGGTATTGTTTTCATCTACTGTCAAATAAATGTGGAGTCAATCAGGGAAGCTTCCAAATCTGAACTGTTATAACTGGCTGCCCTTCATAACAGGGTCAGACTTTAAATACATAGAAAAGTACTGTGTTTTTAAGACTAGACCCAAACACCTACCAGTCAACTTAGGTCAGAAAAGAAGAAATTAGGTGTTTATTTTACCACTGTATGTTCCCCAGTAGCCTGACCTATTCCTGAGCCCAGAAACCCATTCCTGTTTAGAAATGGAAGACTGTTAAGTTAATCTGACTGCAGGTACAGCACACACCTGGCACCAGGAGAACACAGTACCAAGATCTTTCTCTGAAGGGATTGAGACTACTTATTTTAAAACTCTGGTCACTTATTTATTTCCTTGGAAGTGAACGGCTCTCACTTTAAAGGCGCCTGGCTAAGACAAGCTATAAGTATAGAGCTAAGCTGGAAAGTTCACACAGTATCACTTACTGGTGACTGGAAAATGAGAATATTTAGGCCTCTGCAAAGTCATCTGAGATTCAGGTTACAGCTTCCACTTGGGCTGTGTCTCTTCAGCCCTTCCTATTAAGTGCACATTAGAGTGTGCATTAGATCAGCAAACCACCCTGGAGCCAATCTCCTGGGTTTGGAAAGATGATGGCCTGAGCAAAACCTGGCTAAGAGCACCTGGTTTTTCTACAGTAGCTCATCAACAACAGTTATCATTGATTTAATTTATTAACAAACCAATTTACCCTGATGGCCACACAGCAGGACAGAGCCCTGAATAGAACAAATACTCTCTTCCCCAGTCCTAGGTGCTCTCAAGAGCCTGCCTCAAATGTAACACTTGCTAATTGTGGTTTTGTCTCCAAATAGCTCAAAAGATCTAAAATACAAGAAGCTCACAACCCACCAAATAATGAGAATATGCCTCTAACCCTGCTCATTCCTGTTTGAGGGGTCTTCAAGTACAAAACAAAGCCCAAAGCAGTGAAGTATATTTTGCATAGTCAGAATAGGAGGCTGCTGGTTACTGTTTACCTTTATTAAGTTTTGGAACTTCTTATTGCTTTGGAGCAGGTCTTTGTAATGGCTAACAGCTTCATTGTGTCCACAACAGAACACACCATATTTTTCTTTCATTCTCTCCCCATTTTCACCTGAAAACTAATTGGAAATATAAGAATGAAAGACACGAATCATTCAGACTAAACCTACCTCCACTATAAACCCCAGGTTTAACATGATTTTATTGTGACTGATTTCTCAGATATTTCTCCTGTATTTAAATTTCTTCTGTATCAGAAATGAGAGATTTATGCAGTGTGACATGTGGGGGCTTAGAATACCACAACTGATAACCAAATATTAAATGATGGTTGTCATTATGAGAATTTAAAAAAAGGATTTGATATATGATAGAAATTGTTACATCCACTCCATGCCAGAATGGTGCTAAAGCTGCCATGAGTTCAAAGGATCCTGACTGTATTTTAAAAAGATCAGAATGAAGAAGTTTGGCATTATCTGAAGGAGAGCCAAGTTTGGAATGGACACCAGGAATACGTTACTTCACTCTTGGAATAGATGAAAAATAGAACCAAACAAATCACATATCCCACAATATATATATGTGCATGCCCAAAGAACATTTAATGACCATTTCGTGTTATCTGTGACTAGATATATTCCTGGGAATCATGCTCCCACATTAACTGGGAAGATAACCACAAACCCAGGATGAAATAAATCTTTACATCACATAACTCTACCCTTACAGGTAGCTTTTTAGAAGCTTTTTAGTGTCACCATCATTGGTAGGATTTAATTCACACCTGTTTTACCAAGAGGTCTCCAATGTTCTGGATTATATAATTTCGGTCACTGCCTTCTTCCAAGGATTCCTTTCGTCTCTCCTTCAACTGGAGCAGGAATTGCCCATGCATCTCCAGCAGCTCATCCACACAGGGAAAGAGCTTGTTGATGACTGCATTTGGGAACTGCAGTTCCTCTCTCATGGCTTTGGAGTACACCTTCAGCATTATTTTCAGTGTCCTAACATGGTGCATTTCAGTCTGCATTAGTTCTGGGCAAGGGGAAATACAAAAATAAAATCAAAAGTCATTTATATGCTGTGGAGTGAGCAGTGAGACAGAAGGGCAGGCTCTGAAAGCCACAATCATCTCCTGCACCGCAGTCTTTGCATCACTCATGTGAAGCTCCTAAATTTGCCTTGCTAATGTCCCAACCCAGTAGTTGACCCTGCTTATTTAAGGACATCTCCCAGTAGCAGTTGAGCCGTTCCCTAATTGTACAGCTGGGCTTTGCTGCTTACAGAGCCCTAGTGAAACCCATGGGATGCTTAAAGGCATTCACACAAGGAATTATACACATTAATGCAGCTAACAGACTCGAAAACCTTCACTCAATTTTAGTTTTCAAGCACAAGTCAAAATGGGAACCAACAAAAATGATTTCTGCTTTGTTTCACAACAGTGGCACTATGAAATAGAAGAAGTTTTAAGAATAACAAACACTCTTACCATAAATGACATCTTGCCTCTTTATAACGTCTTTCCTTTGCCTTTTTGCATAAGGCTGTTCCACTGCAACACTCCAAGACTCTGCCTCAAACTCATGAGCATCTGTTTCTATTTCACTCCGGAGGGACACAGAATATGCATCTAGAGCAAAAGCACATTCAATTTCAATTATTATTAAATTGTTTCTTGCCATATCCCTCTTTACCATCAGTAACAACAAGAAGAGTAAAAACACCTCGGCGCTGCTTTAAAACCCATGGGAGAAGTTGCATAACAATCCTGAAAAGCACAAAAATTCCATACCTTCCAGAAAAATGGAGTCTGCTGTTGAAGGTGCAAGCGAGACAACGTCATCTGAAGTCTGCTTAAATTTTATAAAGCCTGAATCCCCTTCATCCATGTCTCCTGAAATTAGCCTAAATGGCCAAAGAAATTAGACCAGAACAATTACAATTTAACAAAAAATCCAACTTCTTTAACAAGCATCTTTCCTAAACTATGGTACAATTATCTTACAACAAATAAATAAAAGATATCACTGCACTCTTTAAACAGTTAAATCAATTTAGCAACTCCAACACTGAAATACTGCAGTTTAATTAGAGCAGCATGAGCAAAGCTTGTAACTTCTGGTATGACAGTTTACAAGGACATCACCTGGTGACAAGCCACAGCCAGTTCAGAGTACAAAGGGCACTTTCACTGGGAAGGGAGAATAACTGGGGCACATCAAAAGTAAATAGCTACTTAAAACAGCAGATAGCTTTGAGTTTGCCTACTATTTTAATGAAGGTATTCTGCAATTTAAAACACTGCTGCCTCCTACACCAGTCAGCACCAGCCCAACCTAGAACAGCTGAACTCAGACAAGATCACTGAATTTCACAACAATTTTTCAAGACAAACATATCCATGAAAACCATAATCTAGGCAGAAACACTCAAATACCTCAATACAATATCTTTTGTGACACGGGACAGAGGGACTAAAGACAAAAAAAAAAGCATATTGTTCAGGGAAATAACTTTCAGCATTAAAAGCTCAATAAAACTCCTTTGAGCTTGGAAACACAACGCGAGTTCTCATTTTTCTCTTCACGCTGGGGAGGTGGGGGGCAGCTGAAGGCAGCGGATTAGAAAAGAAGAATTTTACTCACCCAAATTTATTAACAGCTCCAGCAGTGTTCAGTGAAGGCTGGGAATGTCCTCTTTGGGCGATAGTCATCCCGAGGTTCCGGGACAGTGCTGGGGTGCCATCCGGTCCCAGGAGGAGACTTCGGGGCTGCTCCTTCAGGGAAGTGGCTAAAGAGGCAAAAATGGAATTGGTACTCAGAAAATGAGGCGTGCACTGCAGCTCGCCTGCTCTCAGCCCTCGCTCGGAATGCGGACGGAGAACTGACAGGATCTTGGATGTCAGGAGCTCGTTGTCCAAAAAAACATTCTCATTCCATTTTCTTGAAAAGGAACCACAAAAAGACAGCTCGGGGTGAGCTGGAATCGCATTGCTTCTGCCGCTGCTTTTTGAATTTGTATTCCCCATGCTCACCACTGGCTGCCCTCAGACCTGGCACAGTAAAGTGGCCCCAGAGATGCTCTGTTTTTATACTACCTGTGATCCTTCTAGAAATGTAAAGCTGCCACTTAACTTACTGTATTGGCTAAATCAGCAGGTCTGAAGTGCAGGAAATTGGTCCCTACTGTGCCCATTTAGTGTGGAAATTGCAAAGTATCTTCTCCTTTAGTAAAACACCAGAACCTACACACAATTATTCACACCCTACCGTATAAGGGCACAGAACATTTCATGGCAAACAAGAAAAATCAGAGATCACAGAAAAAAAACCCCACGAGTTCTTTGCAATGCTTATTGCTCACAGCGATTTATATCTGCATGCACACACACTGCACATAATAGATACCAGAGCTAAATTTAATTTTAATACTGCAGCTTTTTAATGCTTTTTAAATCTAGACAGACTGTGAACTGGAAAGATATTTGAAACTTTAATCACTATTACACAATATGTGGAAGACTCTAATAGACTTATAAAAAATGGATACAATTATTTAGTACTAATGTCTGTAATAAATGATAAGGAACGGGAGACAAAATACATCCTTTTAAAAAAAGGAACTTCAGGGAAGTCAAAGACGAAGGCTGAGCCAGACAATCTTTAGAACTGATCCCTGACAAGGTCTGTAGCTGCTGTTTTTCAAAGAGCTTTTAAGGACATGGGAGTGGGAGCAATCTCAGGGATCCTGAACCCAGGGCTGTCAGTGCAGGGACAGACCCAGCCCCCTCCAGTCCCGAGCCCAGGAGGCTGCTCCAGGACAGGGGGCTGCTGCAGGAGCAGCTCAAGGGGGTCTCCAGTTCCCAGACAAGGTTCATGCATGGCTTTTCTAGTAAAAACACTGGTGTCCACCCATCCCTAAAAGTTCCCCCTTTTCAGCCTGCCTTCCTTAGTGTACCTTCACTAATAATTATCTCTCCCACTTCTGCCTTGCTCAGTGAAGCAGTTAAATCAAGGTATTTGTGGTTCTTGTCATGAAACAGGTTTTTCCACATTTTTTCATATCCCCTGCTCTATGCCTGCTTGTCTCTCATTTCATCTTCATTGACAGAAGAATTGTTTTGGGGCTGCAGGGGAGGTTTCATCAATGACATTTAATAGAAATTATATCACCACATCTTTTCCTGCTGGAAATACCTTTCCCAAAACCTGTTTGGCTTTGAAAACCTCCTGGCTACACACACAGTGCACTGTCAGTCAACAACAGACTGGGTAAACTGAGTCCTTTCCATCACCTCCAACCCCCAAAAGGAGACTAATTAGATATTTGCAAGATTTGCCAAGTCAGATTTCTTAAACAAAGGCTTAATAACCAATGTCCCTCTGTTTCCATTTGGGGAAGTATTGAAATTATTGGCCACCAAGTTCTCTTTCTGTGTTCCACAAGCCAGGAACATAAAGTTCTCTTACACAAGGATAGGCCAGACCTAAAACTCTCCAGAGGCAAAACAAGGGGAAAGGGATGGGAACATACAACAGAGTTTATACCTCTCTTAAAATGAATTTTTCTTTTACATTGATACAATATCTTTGGGGTTTTTTGCTGGGCACTGCAGTCTGCAGTCTCCTCCTTCCCACCCAGCCCTGACCCACGGTTATGCTGTGGCTAAGAACATACAATGCCCAGGCTATTAGCTGTTCCTTTAATTTCCAGCTTCTGCTTTTGACTAAGGAAAACGAGTGCTGTCTGCCTAGCAGAGCCTGCACAGCCCAAAAGCCATTTTCTGAGTTCAATTAGCACTGTCTGCACACTGCTGTGCCCCACATCGATCGCTGCTCCCTCGCACAGGCCAGCCTGGGTACCACAGAGCTCCTCAGCAACCAGCCCTACAGACAGCTTCTCCCTTTTTCATTAGCCCTTACTGCTTCCTATTTCAGTCTCTGCACTTTCTCCTAAATGCACAGACCCTTTCTTGGTAATGCACACAGCCACTTATCTCCTGGTAATAATTATCCCCTGTGCTGCCTCTTGGGAAGAATCATTTCATGAAGAAGACACCTCGCAATGCAAATGGTACCTGAAAACACCTGAAACACCCAGAGTGATGCTCAGACATCCAAGTCAGCTGTGTTCTGACACTCACCTGTGCTGCTCGTGCAGACCTTGTGCCATCTACAAATTAAAATGTCATTTAATACACCTGTGACTGGGATGGTCTTTTCCAGGAGCAAAAAGGTATTTCAAATCCTATGCTGCAATACAGATGTTCTTTCTTCTTGTTTTTTTTTCCTCCCAGATCCTTTTTCCTCACTTTGTTTCAACAAAGACTTATGTTCAGACCATTAGTGCTAGCTTGTCTTAGAGATTTCTAGCAACCACTAGCTGCAGGCAAGTTTTAAATAGACAATTATGAAAATCTGATGTAAAACAAAGTTCACAGTTCTAGTCTTTTCAGAGGCCAGAGAATAGACAATCAATGAAAAACGAGCTTATTGATCCCTTTTCACCATGATATTTTGAAGTTACGCAGCAAGAAGGTATAAAGAAAAATAAAAAGATAAAAAGATAAAAACACACAGGAGATTGCTAGGAGCCTCTAAGCCATTCCCAATAGAAAAAAAAATGAAACCATCTTATTAAAAGAGACCTTCTCTATACTTCAATAACACACTGTGTATAGCCTTTAAAACATATTAAAGAAAAAAAATACAATCGAACAGATAAGCCTTGAGCACAGAAATCATTCTTTAGTACAAACCTGGGGAAATGCACTGGGGCGAACTTTGTGGAGATCCAGAAGGTCTGTGCTGCAAATCTTTCTGCTATAGGAAAAAAATACAATATTCTTACACATACAGACCAAACTTTCAGTCCAAAATGAATCAGATTTTTCCTATCATATAGCATTAACTGTAAGTGAAGATGTTCACTGAGAATATAAAAGATTTAACACAATAACAGCTTTGATTTTTTCATGCGGCAGATGAATGACATATAGACATTAACCCTTTGTATTAATTTCCACAAACTATAAATCAGGCTGAAATAGAACCAAAAATGAAGCTACCACTGAATTAAAGCTATGACAATTAATTTATGAAATTAAAGCAACCCCTTCATGTTGACAGTCTTCACTTACACTTTGCTGTTGTTTAGTTGCTAGCAATACTGACTAAACAAATCCAGCCACTTTCAACAAAAACTTAAGACTGCCCATTTCAAACTGCATCTTTTGTAATCTTTGCTAAACTTCGTCCTTCTTGCAACACTAGGATATTTAAAAACATTGAGATACAAGCTATCAAAGATGCAACGAAATTAAATAAATAATACAGGCTGTAACAAATGGCTTTTGGGGAGCTTCCCTTTGGGGTTCCCATTTCTGACTGAATTCTTCACCCCATTTTGTGCCACCACTCCCTCTCTGCTTTCTTCGGGAGTGGTTTGTCAGGGCTGATTCAACCATGAAGTTTTGGGTGGTAGTGAAGAATGGAACTGAAAGCATCAGAGCAAGGGAATTTTTCGGTTTAAAAGGAAAATGCACAATGCCCTGAGATGTTTAAGATTATGTATCAAAACCCCCACAAGAACATTTCTGCCCTCAGAAGAGTTACATTCTACATCACCAATGGCTGAACACACTTCCTCTAACCTCTAATTGCTCAGGTCTGAGCTGCTCTGGTCTCTCTTTTCCCCCTCACAGTACTCCCTAATCTGCTATCAGTCTCTGAAATCATCAGCACTTGCAGGTTAAAACAAACTAAAACTCCCTCAAGTATTATTAGTTATAAGGAGGAGGAAATGATTTTCAAAACCAATACCAGAACAAAAAACCCTAACAGATAGACATCTATGGGAAACAACCTGTGACCTTACATGCAATCACAGGCACCAGGGTGACAGAGATAAAAAATAAACAGCTTAGCAAGACAAAGTTCATCACAGTTCCCAAACGAAATCACTTATTCTGCATTTTCCAGCTTAGAAATAATATGCAACTGTTACAACCAAACTCCCCTCCACCCCTCACGCTCTTCCATCAACTTTGAGATGGCACAACATTCAATTATATTCCCCAAAAACGTCATAGGTTTGAGCATTCTTAGGGTTAGTCACAGTTCTGGGACATAGGCTAAGTAATTTACAGTATAGCAATAAAACATTTCACTTTATTTTCCCTCCATATGTTATCATTAATTACTATAATGAAAAGTTAATAACTATTCTACGTCTCAAAGACGTAGGGCAAGATTCTCTAGTGATGGAAATTAAATCACTCGCATAAATTAAACTTATTATGTCAAGCCTTGTTATTATAAAAGAAGAACAAATGTTAAAGCCCACCTTGGGTCTGATGCTGCTGCATTCAGTCAGCAAACTCTTGCAGTTCTTGTGGACATTCACTGCACAATCTGAAATGCACACATACAGAAAAAGTCTTAATTGTTGTTCTTTCCCGTCTAGGGAAAGGAATAATGACAGATAAAGGATCTTCATTTTGGAAGAGAAGCAGAGTAAGCTCAGGTGTTGTGGCAGGCATCCTTGTTGTGCATGTTCTGGTCTTGATTTTATCCCAAACCCTCAAGTTTTTTCAGTAAGACTGAACCACTGAGTGCAATTCACACATGCAAGAACCAAGAGCCACTCTGGAATGCAGGAGCAGTTTTCTGCCCAACCTCCACTCGGTGGAGCACAGCTTTCCTCATCTTTGCAAAGGCCATTTCCATGTCTCTGCATTCAAAACTGATACCAGTCAAGAGGGCAGCAATTCTTTGGCTCCACAGGAATAGCTGCCTTTCTGCATGGACTATTGCTGGGAGCTGCAGTAACCACAGTAAATTAAAGATCAAAACACTCTCCAGAATCATCAGAGCATTACCAGCACCACAGCATTACCACCCGTCCAGATACACAAAGGAATTGTTCCCAGATACAGGAACCAAAGCAGTCCTCTCACCCAAAAGCCATAAAACTATTAACAGTATAATAAAATCCAATCTCTTTTATTTTCCCTTCTGATAACTACTTCTTGAGAAAACGGGAGGGGAACTGATAGTGCCAAGTATTTTCTGCAGCCTTCTGCTCACTATAAAACAAGATCCTTCATAAAAAGCAAAGCAGGACACCAAGAACTCAGTAAACGACACCAGGATTTGCCTTTTCCCAGACATGCCTGTTGAAAGAGAAATAGAAAAAAACTGGGAAGATGAACACCATATCTGCTAGAGAAAAGCCAGTTTATGTTTAAAGCAGAGAGGAAGAACTATTTAAGGTCTCTTCAGAACCACCCCCGCCTGGCGCCAGGACTGGGGATCTGCTTTGAGGCTCCTGCTAACCTAGAGAGATGCTCACTTGTGTTTTCCATCATTTCAGCAAAAGCCTGAGAACAGGACCAAAATACTCACTTGGCTTTAAACACAAATAAATTAATAAAGATATAAAAACAAGCCTGAGAGCAAGACTGAGTGTGCAGACCTGCAAGATGCTTACATGTTATACAACTTCCCCAAGTGTGGGAAATGAAGCGCAGAGTTCTGCTCCCAAGTGCCTGCCACAAAAAAAAAATCCACAAAAACTATCACCTCCCACAACTTCTCTTATTTGGGATAGTCCAACCACTACCACACCCCACGCCACAAACCAAAAGGCACCACATCTAATTTCAAATGCATGTGCCTCTGCAAATGCACGAGAAAAAGGTATCAAAATTATGCACTTATTAAAACTGCGTAGAGAATAACAAATATATTCATTATTTTGGCAATGATAAGGCCTCCACCTACCATGAGGGAACGAAGAGCTTGTTAAAGGACATGCCTCAACAACAAACAAGTATTTGACAATGGAAATCCCTTTTCTCCTGAGACAAAGAAACAAACTGTAGGACAAAAATCACCACACAAAAGGAAACACAGAAAATTCTCCATGACGTCAGGCTGGGTTGGCTTCAAGTCCTGCTCACAGATGGGTTCCCTTCAGGGCAGAACAGGCAGCCCGATGGATGTCCAGTGTTCCTACAGCCACTGCCTTCCCACATGGTCCTGAAATCCACGTAACTCATCTAGAATTCTGTAATACAATCATCTAGAATCATCAAACTTCAACTAGATATTCATATTCCCTGCTATTTACCCATTTTCAGTGATTACATTCAGTAATTATTTTCCTATCAGTGATTAGTAGGACCAATTCCACTTGAAAAGCTTGAGTTCCTTGCTAAGGTAACTGTAAAAGGGATCTCACTTAAAAATGTATTTCAATTTTAAAATCATGCCCTTGCTCTGTTAAAGATAACAGCTTGTGGCGCTCTCAGAAGGTATTTTTCACTTAATCAGCTGACATATCTAATAGTGCTGTGTATGACTTCCCTACACTGCTGAAAGGTTCTTTACACAACAGTGGAGAACATACTAGAAAACAGGAAAATGCTACAAAAAAGCCGCAGGAAACTGCAGCTGAATCCAAGGACCTGATTCTCCATTGGACTATTTGAAATGCATTTACTTAATGATTTCAAAGTGGCATTATTTTTGCCCACATAAGAGAAATCTAAAACCTGCCAGAAGACTGTTTTATAAGCATATTTCATTTTATAAAACATGCTCCAGCTTCCTCTATTCAACACACTTTTGGAGTGCTGAAGGAAGGACACTCTAATTCAGGATGAGAAGGAGCTTTTGAATACTACTGACTGTGGTTTCCTCTTTATGCATGTAAGATTTCTGCATTTATTCTTATTATTCTGCATTCTTATTAAGCCTCTCTGAAAATGGTATCAGAGAACTGCAGGGGTCCAAAAAACAGAAAGAAGAAGAATGAGGGACAGGGGACAGTAAAGAAGGGACAGGAACCTGCACACATGGAGGCTGATGTTTAAGAGCAGAGAAACATTGTTTACAGGTGTAGAGAAATAGCAGATTTCTATCTTTTCCAGCCATCCAAAGTAAAGCAGCATCAGAGCAGCATCAGTAAACTCAAACTGACAAAGAAAATTATTTTTGCATTTACCATCGGTAGCATTTGGTTTTATTCAGATCAAGAATTTGAGAAGGTCCAAAAAAAAAAAAAAAGGAAAAAAAAAGGACAGTTCTGTGAGCAAGCTCTTCCCAAACAGAAGGGCACAGAAGATATTCCTGAGAAAGGCAGAGAAAACTCAGGACTGCACCCAGGCTCTTCCCTGTCTTCTCCTCCCTCAACCACTCACTGAACAGCAAGAAGATTAATTTGGCAGGGAGAAACAGACCCTCCAAAGGATTTCATCTTGATACAGACCATGCAGAAGGGCTGCAACTCTGGCCAGTGCTGGCAACACCAGACAAAGTGCCAACACACCAAGAAGGTCCAAGGATTTGGGTCACCTCAGCTGGACGGGGACAGCAGCACCACTACTTCAGCTAAGGGCAACTGAACCACGCAGTGTGGATACTGAGCAAACCCACCAGGGCTGCTCCTGGGCTTTCATCAACAGGTTTGGAATCAAGGCTGACAATTTTGGGAGCATCACATTATCCCAGATCTGCTTACTACAGGGACTGTCACTCCCTTGAAGCATTTTGCAGGGGCCTGTGCCAAAGATGACCTCATGAGTGACTAAAGCAAGGACCTCAACCAGCAAATGAATATTTAAGACTAAAAGGTTCATAAACATCAGAAAAAGATCCTGTTCATGACTGAGGGTAATGAATTTACTATCTAGTATAATAAAAAACCTTCCCTTATTAATGAGATGTTTTCCCAATGGCTCACAGAGAGTAATCTACAACCTAGGAGCATCTTACTGGACAACATATTGCCACACTCAAAAGCATCACCCTGTTCACAGTATGACAGGGCAACAAACCTGGCTGGAAAGGGGCAGGCAAAGACATTTTTTCCCCCAGCTGGAATACCTTCCAGGGGATCAGACACTGCCAATGTCCTATAAATGTCTTCCAGAATTGGATTCCAGGACAAATCTATGACTCACCAGACATTATGAGAACTATGACCCTGACCTTAGGTCTGGAACGGTACTGCCCGATAAAATAACTCTTAAAAGGCCATTTGCAAACAACAACTAACAGACCAAAATACTGTATTAATCGAAAATTTAACTATTGACTTTCTTTATCTCAAGGATTTTTTTTTTTATTTTTTAAATGACAAATTAAAAAAAAAACCTTAAGGCAGCTAAGTTCAAACAGGGACAGATTTTAACAGTCGTTCTAATGATACAAGGAGTTCAAGAGCTCTTTCAGTACCAAGGATATATTCACCACCTATGAAATCCAACCAGCTGAAGAGAGCCAAGGACAAATTAGCTTCCTTGTGCAATTAATAATTGTAATATTTTTTCCTGTTTTCAACTGTCCAGTGCTTCAGGGAGCAAAGAGAATCTCTTCCCTCCTTCCTCACCTTTACACCACATAGGGAACTCCTCCCTCTTGAAGTGACAAAGGAAACAACCCTCATAAGAGTGATTAACACAGAATATAAACTCTGCATTTATACACAGAGATACACAACACAACGGCCAGGAAACATTTCAAACCACCACAGCATTCCAGAAAAAGCAGAGTGCCTGTGATAAAACTTCTCAGAAAAAGAGGAGGAGTTTCAGCGGAACACGAGGAAGTTTCTGTATTGGGTAAATCCAGGTCAGGTATCTTGAGGAACTTGGAGCAGATTTAACTTTGTCCTAGTGGCTCCGGTGGCCGGTGTTTACTTGTTTTCTCACTTGCCTAATTACACACAGGCAGAAACCAAAAACTGGAAGGGTGCAGGGAGATGAGATACTTCACATTCTGAAACAGTGACAGTCCACGTCAGAGAGCAAGAGCACTAAATTATCAAGTTTCAGCCTCCCTGTTAGAGCATTCCTCTTTGTCTTCAAAACAACCTAAAATTACTTTCTCACTGTATCTGGTTTTATTATTGTCAAAATATCAGTTGGATGAAGCAAAAGAGGGGTTGTGTGATTTCCAACACTGCCAGTTCTGGCGGCCACGGGGTTTTGTTTAGGCACAGAAACACATAAACAACTGACAGTTCTGGTTTTTAAACAACGCCAAGTAAAATCTGCATATTATCCTAAAAGAAACAGGAGTCCCAATTCAATTCTCTCACGCTGAACCCTTCCCCCAGTCTACGCCACAGAACTGAAGCAGCGACTATGACAATCATAAAAGGTATTTAAAATATTTCATAGGTAAACAGTAGGTGGAACTACAACACACAATGTCCGATGGCTCTTGTTTGAGAGCCATGTTTCGTGGGTTTCTTTTATTTTACCGCGCCAAACTATTACTTTTATAAATTTAAACAAAAAGTGTCAAATAAAAAAGCTTCCCATAAAACCCCCTTAAGAGGGGAGTCCAAAGGAACTAAGAAGTAGCCCTTTTTTCTCTTGGTGACACACCGAATCCTCAAACAATTTCAGAAATTAAGCTTATTTATTAGAGCAGCAACACCAAATATAATACCAGAAGCATTCAGAAAGCTATTTGTTGGAATCACTGTCTGTTTCCCCGCTCCTCCTACAAAATCCATCACCACTCCTAGCTCCTGCTGGCGTTTCCTTTCAGCACACACAAGCTAAGCTGATATCATCTCCCGCTCCTCTCCGCAAGGAGCCAGGGCCGTGGAATATTTAAAATGGGTCAGTCTTCGCAATTGTGGATAAGCGGAAGTTTTCACCATTTTTTCCCTAACGCATTTAAGGGCTTTTCACGCACATCCCAGACTTTTCTCAGCACCAGTACATACAATGTGTGTGAGAACCGAGAGGACGAGGTGCGGGATTTAATGATCACAAGGATGCTCAGACTCAAGCTGTGGCACAAAGAGAGCCAGTTCCACATCGGCTACAGCCGCTCTCCTTACCGCACACAGCACCATTTTTCACTCCTTCGGCAGCCCTTAAAAGAGCTTTCTAATGTAAACACTGCATCTTTCAAGCTGCGTCCCGTCCCGCAGCTGACGCACCGAGCTGCAAAGGTCGGGACGGCTGTAAACCTGCGGGATTGGGGCAAAGCGAATATCAACCCACTGCCCCGGCCAAACGCCGGGACCGCCCGGAGCCCTCTGAGCCCCCGCTGCCCGCACAGGGACCGGGGCCGGGCGGTCCCCGCGCCGCGGCCCCGGGAAGGGGGTGCCGGTGCCCGGGGGCTCGCTAGAGCCGGGGGAGAGCGGAGCCGGGGAACGGCGGGCGCGCTGACAGCCCGGTCTCTTACCGGACTCCCCGGGGAGCCGCCGGTTCCCTCTCGGTCCCGGGAGCCGCCGCCACAGCAACAGGAAACGCCCCCGTGTCCCGGAAGGGAAAATGGGGACGAGGGTGCGCCTGCGCGGCGCGGCACAGCCGGGCAGGGTCCCGGCCCCTCGGGGACAGCGCGGGGACAGCGCAGGGACACCCTGAGCCCGTGCCTTCCCCTCATGGACGGCACAGGGACACCCTGAGCCCGTGCTTTCCCCTCATGGACGGCACACGGACACCCTGAACCCGTGCTTTCCCCTCATGGACGGCACACGGACACCCCGAACCCGTGTTTTCCCCTCATGGACGGCACACGGACACCCTGAACCCGTGTTTTCCCCTCATGGACGGCACACGGACACCCTTAACCCCTGTTTTCCCCTCAGGGACGGCACACGGACACTCGGAACCCCTGTTTTCCCCTCAGGGGTGGCACACGGACACCCTGAACCCGTGTTTTCCCCTCATGGACGGCACAGGGACACCCTGAACCCCTGTTTTCCCCTCAGGGGTGGCACACGGACACCCTTAACCCATGTTTTCCCCTCAGGGACAGCACACAGACGCTCTGAACCCATGTTTTCCCCTCAGGGACAGCACACAGACACCATTAACCCGTGTTTTCTCCTCAGGGAGGGCACGAGCACTCATACCCTGCACTTTCCCCTCGAGGGCACTGGCCACGCATTAGCCCGCTCTTTCTCCTCAGAGAGGGCATGAGCGTCCTTAGCCCACACGCTTCTCTCCAGGAGGGCACACGGACATCCTTTCCCCTCAGGAATGGCATATGAATGTCCTTAGCCTGCACACTCCTCTCAAGGAAGGCACATAAACGTCCTCAGCCCGTGTTTTCCCTTCAGGGGCGCCACGAGCACCCGCAGCCCGATCCCCAGGGAGAGCACACGACCACCCTTAGCCTGCTCCTTCCCTCGGGAAGAGCACACCCAGCCCTGACCCACGCTTTCCCCTCAGGGAGGCCACAAGCACCTGCAGCCCACACTTTCCCTTCAAGGAGGGTGCATGGCCACCCTTAGCTTGCGTTTTCCTTCAGGAAGGGTACGACAACCCACAGCCTGCACCTTCCTTGAGGGAGGGCACTCCTCAAGGTGGAGCGGCGCCCTCCACGCCATCCTTTTGACCTCCTCGTTCCCCTCATGGAAGACACAGCCACTCCAGCTGCTCCTGCCCCTCAGGGAGGGCAGAGCCACCCATAGCTCTTGCTTTCCCCTTAGGGAGGGCACATGTGCCCCTTGACCTGCCCTTTTCCCTAAGGGAGGGCACACGTCCCTCCAGCCCCTTACTTTCCATCAGGGAAAGCAGAGCCACCCACAGCCCTCACTTTCCCTCAGGGAGGGCTCATGGCCAACCTTAGTCCACACTTTCCCCTCAGGGAGGGCTCATGGCCAACCTTAGACCACACTTTCCCCTCAGGGAGGACACACGGTTCCTCCCAGACTAAAGAGGCCCCTAACAGATGGGATGTGGCACCCCAGTGACACCTTCAGCATGGCACTTCATGTGTTTGCACAGTGCCCGGGACTTGAAATACATAATTTGTTATTAAAAGGCCAGTGGGATTTGCCATTCCAACATGCTGGAGTGTTTACGAACACCCTGCCAAGGCAAGGCTGCAGTGCCCGGAGGGTTGGCAGGCACTGGCTTTCCCTATCCACCCCTCAACAGCGAGTGCCTGCCCAGGCCTTTGTCAGTGACCCCTGCACAGACAAACGATGAGAGCAAAGGGGAATTATCTTCCCTAGCAGCAGATCCATGCACTGACTCAGAGAAACAAACTGCTTGCTGGAAAAAACACCTTTTCCCTGACACCAGTAAGGTTTGATGTACTAGCATCGGGCTGCTGGAATACTCAGTGCACGAAGGAAAACTGGGAAGAGCTCACCACCCAACCTCACCTCCTGATTTCACTCTGAGGATTTACAATACTGATTGAAAGTTTGTCATATTTTAAATCACACATATCCTACTTGCCTGTTGAGCTTGAAAACACAACATACACGATTACAAAACAAACTTCCCTCTCAAAATCCACCCTGCAGCTTTCCCATGCTGCTTTGAAAGAAAGAACCTGCCACTGTTTGGGCTGGAAATGTGATGAAATCCTGCCATGGGGCCAATGTGGTCTCTGGTTTCCACACTGCCACCTATTTAATCAATTTTATTTTTATCTTCGTCCCATAGTTGCAAGCTTTTCCAAAATGTTCCCTTTTGTGCTGCTTCTCTACAGGACTGAGTACACTGAGGTCCCAGTTGTTTATTGGGGCCTGTCAGCACTACAGAGAAATGATCATTAAATAAAGCGGTTTGGGGGTAAACAGCTGGCTGTCACTTGGTGACTGATTAATCCTTAGGCACTTCAAACTTCGTGCTTTGCTGTAATATAAAAGTAAAGCATTGCAGATTGCCCAACTGCAGCTGTCATGGAGAGAACGTGCTGTGCTTGTGCGGCCTCAGGGCATCGCCACAAAATCAGTGCAAAATCTGGCACAGCAGCCAGCTCCAAGACTCTGTAGCTTGGAGCTAAGGTTTGGATTGTAAAGAAGAGAAGAGCACCAACTGTCTAATCCAGTGTAATTCTGTAATAACAAAAGATTTCTTGCAGAATGTGTCTCAGGTTGATTACTGTCCTTATGCATTTGTCAGCCCAATTGTACAAGATCCTGAGGTTTTATCAGGGAATGGAAGAAGCAGCACTTGGAAATGTTCCAGATCAAGGTAGTACTGCCCAGATACAAAAAGAAAGTCAAAAGCAGGAAAGGAGAAGCACTGAGAATAGGATGTACTTTGGTTTCCTTTTCTAAGCCCTCTCGAGCTGGCTGAGCCAGCTCTGTGTCAGGACACTCAGCTCAGTCAGTGTCTCCTCTGCAACCAGCGCTGCAGCCGCTTTCACATTTGCTCCGTTGGCTCAGAACCACCTTAAACCACAGCCCGACGCAGCCGCTCTGGTTTTGCCTCTGTTTATTTGGACTCCTGTCAGTAATCGTTTATTCCAAGTGGGACTCCCAGTCCATTTATCACTGTCATCATGTTACAACAGCCAAACCACCTTTTTCCCCCCAAAACAGAAGATTTTTTGGCAGCTGTGTCTCTCTCCGGAAATGCAAAGTTCCAGATTGCCTGCTGCTTTTTAGATTTCTCAGGACTCTGTGTGGGCTATGAACAGAAATTTTAGGATAGAAAATCAAGTAATTGCTCCTCATCATAAGCCAAAACTATCCTTCACCTATCAGCTTATTGGTACTGTGCTGGGAATCCAAAAGCAAAACCACACAGGCGCAAGAGTTGAATGAGAGGTGAATTTCACACCAAATTTCAGGTCTAAACCAAAAGCTATTCTGGCCTCTCCTTGGCCAAGGGTAAAGGATGTTTGCCTGACAAACTGTAGAAATCTGTGTCCTCTCCCTTACTCGTCGTGAGAAAGGAAATGGTTCTCCAAACCTCTTTAACAACATGCCTTAAATAAATCCTGGAGACCAGTTGTTACAGCAACCAGTTAGAGATCAGCCTGTGCACTGAAGCAGCCAGCAAGGGTCAGCCTAGGACAGGTGGGCAGTCCAGCACAGCCTGTATTGTTCAGGAAGATTCATTAAACTGAGCACCTTCTCTTGAAGGAGTTTGTCTGAAGCCTGCCAAATTTTAGTTGCAGCTGTCGGTTTCCTTGGAAGAGGATGGTTGATCTGACACCCCTGTGGGGGCCTGGGCTCTGTCTTTCTCATGAAGTAATAGTGATTGACTGTCAACTAAAGATGTAGAAGACCCGCTTCTACCCCAGTGCTCAAGCTCAAGGGAAGCAATCCTCCTTCCATCTGTATTCCACAGCATATCCCTGGCTCGCCTCCATGGCACAGCCTGCTTGGAGAGCTCTCCTCCTGTCAGGGCTTCCCTGGGACTCATCTAACTCTCGTTGCATAAACTCTGGAAGCATGTTTATAAGAGAGGATTAATTTAGGCATAGGACCTTCTCCACCCATGATAGCAAAGGCTCAAGAGGAGCTTTCTCATTTCCAGGTGAACAATAAACCTAGAGACTCACAGCTCATAGTTTACGTAATGGCAGAGCTTGGGTGGCCGCTGTTGTAGAGATCCCTGTGACTGCAATCACTCCTCTTTGTTTTTCATCCCTGCCAGGCTCCTAACTGCACATCTGTGAGCTGCAGAGACTCTCCTACATCTCTACCCTCGACACACAGCACAGCCTCCTCCCTTGGGAGACTCTGTGTCGTGTGGGGTGAGGATAGATGGGAGGAATCAGTGGGAGAGAGAAACGAGTTACAATGTACCAGGCTATCCGAGCTGCCCACTTTCTTCCCAGCTCACACACGTTTCCAGAAGAACAATGGTATTTTTTGTTCTGACTTAAATGCAGAATTCCTGCTGCTGTTAGTGTCTCTAATGAGAAAGTTCTCGCTCCTCTAGCTCATCACAGCCATGGAAGTCGCCAGACTTTTTGTGTCTACTGGACAGTGAAAAGACTTCAGGCTTGTAATCCTTCCCCCATCCTTCCTCCCCCTTCAGCTTATCCCTTTCTCTAACCACCATCTTTTCCTGTGTTTTCCACGAGCCCGTTTTGCCGTGGACCACGTGGTGGTGCTGCAGTTAAAAATACCACGGAGACAACAACAGCAACAGCAGCACCTGACCAGCGATGGGCCGAGGGCTGGCTGGGGGCCAAGCGTAGGAATAGTCAAATGTGAGTTCATGAGGAGAAAACAAGAGGCGCAGCCAAATATCCTCACATCCTGGCAGCAGCCGCGGCTCAGACTGAGCCTGACAGAGCTGCTCACACTTCTGAAAAGTAGGCCTGCTGCTCCGGCTTCCCGGTGGCCCCGGAGCTCGCTGTTCCAGAGCTCTATCAGGGACTAGTTAGGAGACCACACACTGCTCCGAGCTGCAGTATCGGGAGCTGCTGATATCAACTACGAGCTCAGCAGCAGCTCGCGAAGGTTTCAGCCCAGCGTCATCCAAATATAGGCACTCTCGGGCCATCAGCTGTCACACTGCAAGTTCCAGCCCAGCTCTCACCACAGGCAGGCCATTAATTTTACGGACATCTCAGAGCCCTGCCCAATTGTTCAGCCTCAGTTCAAGCCGCTGCAAACGGAGCATTATAAAACAAGCTGTGCTGCTCTGCCGCCTGCGTTAGCCTGGGCAGCCAAGAGCCAAAGGAGATGTCACAGTCCCAAACACAAACCAGTGCCTCAGCCCCCTTGGCGTTTTTCTCCTGAATGTTCACAAGACAGAACACAGATTCCTCATGGAAGGGCTGGGAAACAAGGTGAAAGTTTAACTCCTGTCCAATCCCTGTGTATCTATGATGGACAAGCCATGCTGAGCTACACTTTTTGTCCAACAGCTAGCTCCAGCTCCAGATCACAGATCTCCATATGGTTGTCCAGGGGAGAATCACTCACAGTAACAATGCCCTGAGTTCCCAAGACCATACAGAGCATGGCTCCACGTTCATGGGGATCAAGGACTGTCTGTATCCTTCCAGGTTAAGGTATTTTTGTAAAGCAGCGTGCAGGACTGCAAACAGAGCCTCTGGCTGGGAGATTCCTCACACAGGAATGACAAGGCACAACTCTGCCTCCTCCCATAATATTTAGGTTTTCTTTAAATATCCACAAAATTCTTATTCAGCTCCCCGCTTCCTACTTTTTGCTGTGATGCCTGAAAAATGCTCACTAATAGCCAGGTCTATTCCCCTTTTCAATTTCCCTCCAGCTGCCCTGAAGGGAAATTATATTTCTCACCACACATGTCTGAGGGCAGTCAGTCCCTTTATGCCCCAGAAAGGTTTTACTGACCTTAAGAGCCTCTGAGAGATGCTCACTGGAGAGCGAGCATTGCTTGAGGGTACAGGGTGGAGAAAGAGAGCAATCCTTTCTTTTCCAGAAAATTTTCTCTGCCCACAGACAATCCCTTGGGAATTAAAACGTTCTTCAGTGCCCTGAGTACCTGCCCCAAAGAGGAGGGACAGGGTTTGTCAGCCAAAGCCATGCCACGGTGGATGCAGTGGGAGCACAGAGGCCCATGCACACTGGCACTACTTAGAGCTGAAAAGCAACAGTCTCGCCCATGCAGGTCCTGGGAGGCAATATTTGACTTTCTGTTAGTTAATAAAGTTTTCGATGCTCTAGAGATCCCTGTGTCCATGCACAGGGCAGAGCTGAGCTGAAACATCACTGCAGCTGTGAAAAACAGCCTAAAAGATCCAGCTACACTCAGGCAGTTGGGATATTTGTTCAGGCAAAGCAGAACTTCATAATTTTAAAAAATAATAATAAAAGAGAAGTTGACCTAGAACCCTCCTTGGGGGAAAGGGGCAGGAAATGGTCAAGTGGCCAAGGAAAATGAGGATAAATTATTGCCAGGCAGGATTCAGAGATCATTTAGACTATTTGGAGCAACAACTGAGCCAGGCCAAGCGGGGTGGTGGGGTAGAGTCGAGCCAGGCACAGGAGTGAAGCAATCCAGGGGGTTGGTTTAGGCAGGAGAGCGGCCTGGGCTGGAGGGCAGGCGGGGAGCGCAGGCTGGGGCAGAGCCAGGCAGTGACAGCCATACTCACTCAGGCACTGCAGACCACTTTTATTCCCAAGAGGTTTGGCACACAGCGAGCAGCTGGTGCAACTGGAGAAAACCCCTGGCACGAGCTGGTGCCCATTGATATCTTTACACCTCTCTTTTGTCTCCTTTGCCTCTTTCTCCTTCTCTCTCTCCTTGGGCTGATCTTTGTTCTTACCCTGGAAGGAGAGAAGAACACAGCTCAGTCACAGGCCTCACACTGCCCACACGTTCCTTTCCCCACTGGTACAAACGAGCAGAAAGCTGGTGGGCAGCAGGTACAGTGGGATGGCAATGCTTCTCCCAAATCCCTTCCCAAGGCTTGGGCCAGTCCCTCTAGTCTAACTCTATTTGTGATAAAGGGCAGGGCACACTTGGCTGTCCCTCTGCAGGCTCCTCCTGCCACAAAGAGTGATCCAGGCAGTCACCCAGCCAAGGCACTCCTCTTGCTATACACAACGGTGCCAAGGCAGCATGAGAGCATCCAGAACGTGCCCTGGAGCAAGGTGGGCTGGAATTTAGGGATGAAAGCATCCAGAACTTGCCCTGGAGCAAGGTGGGCTGGAATTCAGGGATCACTCAGTCCCATGCACTACTACTACTTTAGGGGTCACAGTGCATCTGCTGACTAACATAGAGGCCTCAGCCATCCAAAAGCAATCCAGCTAACTGTTACCTATGGCAAGATCCCCTTTTGTACTTGAAGAATTTAACAATTCCTTCCACGAAATCAACATCTCTCTCACCTTATCCTTCTGCCAGGATCCGGTGACTCGGCTCCGCAGGGAACTCAGACGTCTCATCACCTTTGTGCCTTTCTCTGCTTTATCGCTCTTCCCACTGTCCTCATTTCTGAAAGAAGACCAAAACATCTTAAAAAGGGGGGAATTCACTGACCAAGCCCAGCTTAGGGAGATCACTGATGAAGTTCATTGAAGCATAACTTTAGGATCCCAAGTGTGAGCTTTCCATCTCCTGGAGGATCTGGTTTGGCATCAGCCATGTCATTTATTAATGAGGCACTTGCAAATAAGGAGCTGAGCTTTCAAACTACGTGTGCAAGTTTTGTTCAGTGCCACACTCCTGGCTGAACCCCTGCAGGTACCAGTGTCCTGCATGCAGGATTAGCAGGGCAATAGAGCTTAGATGGAGTGGGACTCGAAATCAGTCTGCTCTCAGAACACAAAGGGTTTGTCACCTGCTGTCTCACTTACTCGTTAGACAGGAACTCAAACCAAGTGAGGTTCTGCTGGGAAGAATCGCTGCCTTCTTGCACACAAGCTCTCTGCTTCACCCTGGGCAGGGAAAAGGCATCAGACACAGCAAAGAACACAAGAGCAGAACTTCTGGGTCAGCTGAGACTCTCATTTTCTAGATGGGGCAGGAATAGTTTTAGAGTTACTGAGCAGGCACATGAAATGCCCCTTCTCCTTGCAATTCTACCCTGGTTTCACTGGAATAAATCAGTGATTCTGGTACCCTGGGAATTTGCCCCTCAAGGGACCAAGTGTCCTTTGCCAGGTGTGTCTTAGGCAGACCTGTGACCTCCCCACACGTCCCTCTCCCAGACACTCTTACCCATGGTAATGTTTCAGCTCCTGAAGTACCTTCTGGACAATTAACCTACCAAGGATGGGGCAAGAGAAAGGCAAGGGATTAGAAAATATCCTTGCACAGACATTCTGCACCCCACAAAGCCTCAGGTGCTGGTTTATGACCAACCAAAAGCAATGCAGCACAAAAAGCCCCAACCAAAAGCCCCAGCACAGAGTGGGATCTCCTTTGCTGTTGCATGCACAGTAGCTCAGATACACTCAAAAATCTCCTTCATCTCAAACCAGCCAGGACTGACAATACCTACACATGGTCTGGGGACACGTGGTCCTTCTCCAGCATCTCCAGAGCAGGGGGTTCAACACCTGGAACACAAAATGCTCTCAGCAGGGATCCTGGTTTGCCTTTGCAGAGCACCACATTGCAATCTATGCAACTGGACCCTGTTAATCTTGCTGGGCTCCCACTCTGTCTTGATTGGTGAGGAAGAAATGCCAGGAGCAGTTAGGGAAGGAGATTCTGCTCCACATTTCTGTGAGGGAAGTGAAGGCTACATCACTTTTCTGTGTCACCCCTCCCTTCCACAGTCTATTATATTTGCTGCTGAGGGTCCTGCTTGCAGTAAAGTAGGAGCTGGTACCACCCCAGAGACCTTCCCCATGACAGCCAACCTCCCTTCCGCTTCCCAGGCTCTGAAACCTGTACATTTTGCTCCAGGGCAATCCTCACAGGTGGGACTTGAGCAGGGAGTGACCAATGCACCGGGCACAGGGAGGTTATGTGGCAGTGTGTCACTGGGGATGGGCACGTCTGAGCTGAGACTGCACTGCTAGCCAGGGCCAGACTCACAACCAGCTAGGCTTTTGGTATTTCAGGAGCTCCTGGGACCATGCAGAATGGAAAGCAGAGGCTGTCCACACTTCCAGAGGCTACAGCTCCAGTTTTTTATCTTTTTAATCACGCCTTGAACCCATTTAATGGCACGGAGTCTATACCAACCTTCCCCAACTGGAAGAGAAGTGTTGAAACTGTGAGGTATCTGGGGGGAGGCAGCAGTCTCACAGGCTGATGGGACAGACCTGGACCTCAGTCTCTTCCCACTGCTGACACATTTCTGGAGAAGTAAAAAGTCACAGAAATCATTGGTGCTTTGTGCACCAAGGGAGCCTCCGTTGCAGCTGATTCCTCGCCCTTTCCCTCTTGTTTTGTCAGGGTTACAATGCAGGACACCATTAGGCCCAGCTGTTTGTTGGCTCCAGGAAGGCTGGAGCAAGTGACACTTGTGCCTGAAACCTTCTTAGGCACTTCTCACTTTTATTGGACATGTAGCACCGTGATGCAATTGTCCTTTTAACATTAATTGAGTCTAAAGGTATTCCCCAGAGCAAAGCAGTGTGTAAGGGGGTGTGACACCGAGGTCTTTAACTACCTGACAGAGGACTAGAGAGAAGATAGGGCCAGACTCTTCTCAGAGCTGCAGTGAGAGGACAAGAGGCAACAGGCATAGGTTGCACAAGGGAAATTCCAGCTAAATATTTGGGAAAAGAGGGCTGTACTACAGGCAGCTCTCAGGGCCTTCATCCCACAAGATGGGGCAGTTTATCTGAAAAAGCCCATCCTTGCTGAGATTCCTGCAGACCTCCGGGTTCCACACTGGCATTGAAGGAGTCCAGCCTGCAGCTGACCCCTGTGTGTGTTGCTTTCTTTGTCCCCAGCTTGCCCTGCTGCCCCCGTGCACAGCCCTCCACACTCACCACCTCCTGCAAGCCGGGGCTGGCCACGAGGTCTGGGCGCAGCGGCTCTATCTCCACTTTGATCACTGTGCCGCCCCGGCTGCTGCTCCAGGCTCCCACTTCCCCTTTGGGCAGCTGAAGGGACACATGAGGCTGGAGGCAGGACTGGCTCCTCTTCTCCACATCGTCCTGCTCTGGGTCACTGCCCAGCTCTGTGACATCCAGGCTGAACCTGATGAGGAGAGAGGAACAAGCCCGTTGAGCAGACCTGACCCACTGTGCCTGGCATGGCACAGCCCCTGCAATGTCCTCGGCTGGGTGGTCCCAACGAGCTCATGCAGCTGGGCCAAGGAGAATCACCAGAGCAGGCACGTGGGAAAGGAAATGACAGGAAGCGTCAGCCTGGACACCAAGTCCTGAGCCTGTTCAAAACAGCTTCTCTGGCTGCCACCAGTGAGTCCCTGGCTCCTTGGTCACCCGGGATGTTTAGTGCTGGACGGCTCACACTGATCTCTTAGCAACCCCTGAGACTGTGCAGCCACCCTGGCAGCAGCCTGTCCTGCCTGCCCCAGAGCTGCTGCCCTGTCAGCTGCCATCCAGGAAAGTCCCTCTGGGCATTTAGAAGTAGCAGATGATGTTGTTTATCGCATCACCACTGTGGCATCATGCCATAAATCCTGCTCCCACCAGGGCCCAGCTTTGAGGAAGGAAAGAAATTATTTTCTGGGAAATGAGGGGTGGACCAGCTCCCCCGGTGCCCCACAGTGTCCTGCACACCAAGTGCTCCTGCAGTGACAACAACACAGAAGCAAAATGATGGATAAAGCTCAGTGGAAGTTCTTAGTCTCTGCATGGGTTCTGTCTGCAGATCACTGTCACTTCATTCCTGCTGCCACAGGCAGGCTGCAGGAAGCGTTTGCTTAGGGAACAGTGGGGCGTATTCCCCTTCCCTGGCCTCCTGCTCACACGTGCTTCATCACCCAGTGAGGGGACAGAACGTGTCCCTGACACCGACAGCCGCTCCGTGCCACCGTTACTCATGTGCCTGTTACAGCATAAACTGTGAACGATCCATGGCACATGGGACAACAATAGGTCTGAGAACCAAAGTCTGAGCTTGATAAAGAACTGCCAAGATTTCAGGCTGAGATAATTTTAGGGTACCGTATAAGGAGGAGAGATAAAAATAGTCCCTGCTGGCTTGCACCTAAATCCCAGTCAGCTGGGAGATCAATACATTTGTCAGCAGGGAAAGCATTCATGGAGGAACCTGGAGCTCAAGGCATTCATGTGGCAGGAGCAGAGGATGGCAGGAATGCCAGGCCTGACTCTGCTCCCGGCCAGAACTCAGCATCATGCTACAAACACAACCTCCTCTGCAGCTACGTGGAGGGCAGAGGGCTGGAGGACAGCACAGTGCTTGCAGGCACAGGCCCCACCATGCCAACTCACAGAGAAGAAGAAAAAGGATTTGACAGAGCTCTCTTAATCCCTCTTTGATGGGAAAAATTCCCTTTAAGCCAGTGGACGGAGGTCATCAGGGCAACTGATGCTGTTCAAATTCTCTCAAGACAGAAATGAGAGATCCTCTTCCCAGCACCAACACCAGGAAAAGAGGGTCTTCCTACTTCCAAGGAGACATTACAGCCTCTTGCTGCCCTAGCACTTCCTCTTCCACATCCCACCCAACATGAGCAGTGGGTGTCCAGCTGCTCTGGCAGATGCTGACAGGCGAGGGAGACCACCCAGCAGCAGCTGGAGCTGCGGGCAGTGGGATGTCTGCAGCCTCACACCTCCATTGCCTTGTGTACATCAAATATCGCTCACAGTCCCGCCGTACCTGCGCCTGCAGTCCACGGGTGACAGAGGGCTCTCCCAGCTGTGCCTCCGGGAGGTGGACATAGATCTCACCAGCGTGGGGAAGGAATCCTGGGCCTCCTGCAGGTCCAGCTCGCTGTCTGTCTCTGCAGGATGCTCAGAAGTGCTGGTACCATCACCTGGCATCACTGCACAGGAGCACAGGTGGCCTTTGTTCAGAAAACGACAGTCGGCCTCGCCGTAACGTACCGAGCAGGAAACGGGATTGGAAAAAGCAACATCCACAGACAGTTTGCTCAGAGCCCTTGGTCTCTCCTCCAATGAGTGAAGGGCAGACACAGTCTGGGATCCTTGTTCTGGCTGTGCTGCTGTGTCTGGTGCTGTTTGGGCAGTGGGCAGGCTCAGGAGTCCCAGATCTTTGTAATACTCTGTGCCGTGGAGAGCAGAGTCTGAGAGGAGATCCTCCGTGCTGCTGTGCAAGTCTGCTGCTGGGACATCCAGTTCTGTGGAAGACGAGTCCTCCTGCAAAGGCAGCACAAATCCTGTCTGAGAGCCTCGCACCAATGCTGCGAAGGGGACGCCTCCTGTGCAGAACTTGGGGTGCAGAGCAGGGCCAGACTTGCAAGTGACTTTCTAATAGTCACCCTCCCCTACTGCCCCTCACAGCCAGACTCGCCCCAGCCCCACCACCTCAGGGTCCCTCTGTGCCTCATTCCTCCCAACACCAGTATAAACCATGTAGATAAGATTTTTCCCAGCAGCAGAAGCATTATAACCTTGTATTCCTTGACAGTCTGGCTCAGTACCCCTTTTTCCCATTCCTACTCCACCACAAACCCCTCTGGATATGGTGCTGACCATGCAGTTTGCTGCCTCTGGCCTCTGCCTTGCACGGTAGTAGCAGCAGGAAAGAGACTTGCCTTCTCTTCAGCCATGCTGGTGCAGAAGGAATCATCCTCAGCGATCAGGGATGGGAGGAAGCTTTTGGGGGTGGGATACTCCAAGGCAGGGCTGCGGTGGTCACTGAATTCCCGTAAGCACGGCTTGCAGTCGGACCCTGCAAGACAGAGAAGGTCTCAGCAGGTAACCAGACATCTGGGAGGGGTGGAAAACCAGCTGCACACCCACAGGTGACATCAGGCAGCACTGAAATGCTCCATGTGCCCTCTGCTCCTTCACAGACAGGCAGTGCTGGGCAATCTCCAGACCACAGCAGCCTCGATCCTGTAGGAACCTGGTGCAGGGATTTCCTGGCAGCAGAAACCTCATCCCTGCAGCCTGTGCAGGGGGACAGACCAGGCTTGCACTGCCCCAGCCAGACCCTCATAGGGTGTCCTATGCTGCAGAGGCTTTCTCCACAGTAAAAGAAGTATGACATTACAGACATTTAAATCAGAAATCTAGGAATAAAAATACTGACAGTAATTTTAGCTTCATCCATAAGGAGTAAAGGATGCCTGGGTGGGTAACAAAGGACACTGGGAGGCAAATTGCAGGCACATTAGTGGCTCCAGACAACATTGAATGTGCAGAGCAATACGGGGAGCACATAATTCTCCCGGTTCCGGATCACTCCTGTGGATCCTCCCCAGGCAGGAGTGTGAACCTGAGTGTGTGTACACCATCTGATAACTCACTGAGAAACAAAACCAAGGTCTGGATGTGTTTCGTGGTACAATAGATGGTCCAGCTGACTGAAGCACATTCCTATGGAGCGAGACACTCTGTAAACCTTAGCCACAATCCCTGAACCATCGCATGACTCATGGAGGCTTTTATTCCTTGGAGACACACACAGCTGAGGCGAAGGAAAAAAAGGCAGGCTGTTGGCTGAAGCACCGTGGTGGATCTCCGAAGTTGTAGAGAACACCAGTAAGACTGTAAGCAGCCATATCTATCCAATGGGAAAAATCAACAGGAAACTGCAAGAAACCCATCACACTCTGGGAAAGTCGAGCATAAAAGCAATAATATGAGGAAGACATTGTTAAAAAACACCCTCTTGGAAGGCTTGCATCCTGCTGTGGATTATAAAGCTACACAATTCAGCCAGGAATTGTGTGGTGCCAGCTAGAAAAAGGCAGCAAACGTGAGGGAGAGTTTGGAGGTTTGTTCCTTGGATCCCACTGCACACTGTAGATGCCAGATTTTCTGTTTTAAGAAGCAATTGGTGTGTTCAAATCTCTGTGATGGTTTCAAGTGAAGGACTATAAATAATATAGAAAGAAAACATTTCTGAAGGCACTATTTTAATTAAGGGGTTTCTAGCTACAAGACCAGGGAAAATTTGAAACAGGCTTTCTAGCAAGGCTGTAAAATTTACTTCACATGACGTTTTTAATGAATAGAACAATTCTTGCCCAGGATGTCCCTGAGCCACATCTGCAACTGGCAGAGATTTAGTGAGCTATTAAACATCACCTTTTGCTTTCCTCAGTGCACCTGCATTCAGCTTGCAATCAAAAATCACCATTTTGAAGTGAATACGCCCTTGAACCAGCACAGGTTTTGGCATGAGCTTGTAGGAAACAGCAGCCAAAGCTCTCAGCGGGCAGTGAAAGACGCTGAATGCCCCAAACAGGCTGGGATGAAGGCTAAGGTAGAATGGAGCCAGGGGCATCAACCAGGATGTGAGAAGCACCCCAGGGAGACCAGGACAAATGGTGCTTCCTCTCATACCAGTCCAAGGAAGGAAGAAAAACGAGATCCTCTGCTCTCGCCATCCCTTCAGGAGCAAACTACCCACAAGGAAAGCAGCAAACCCTGGGAGGCAGCAGGAGCTGACAAGGGCTGTGGCCTGACAGAGGCCAGAGCCCTGGCCTGAAGGTTTAACTAAAACAAGGAGTTTTTCCTCCCAAGCAGGGCCCAGCCATCCCGCCAAGGCTACTCTGGGCCTGCACCAGGCTCCATGCAGCTCTAAAGTGGATCCCTGGAACAGAGTCAGCTCCTCGGAGGCCTGGAAAATATTCCCTGTGCTCTGCCCGTGCCATGCGGGGCTCAGGATTTGGCCAAGGCATAGGCTGCAGTCAACAGACCCCGTCCAGACCCACCAGGGGACTTAAATCCTCCTCGGCGGCTTCAGACACTCGGTTCAACACGCGATAAATCAGAGCCCGGGGTCGGGCAGCGGCGCGCGGCAGCCGTGGGGACACCATTTTAGGCAATGTGCGAGCGCCAGCCACGGCACTGCCGGGCTCCCACTGCACTGCTGGGCTGGCACCGGGCATGGAGCAGGCGCTTGGGCAAGGGGGTGACCGAGGGGCTCACGGGGAAAAACGCCTCCGGCCTCAGGTTGTGGGATGATGGGCAAGGAAGGACCAGCGTGGAGCACACGTAGGAAGGAGGCAGGGCTGGGGGGCTGTGAACATCCCTGTATCAATGATCAAGGTGGCCACCAATGTTCAGCAAGTGTGGCAAACTCTGGAGCCCCTTGAGTCTGCTGTACTCTGCCCTCAAGCCTGTTTGGAAGGACCAAGGCTCTGGCGTGGTGGCAAGGGGACAGGGAATCTTGGCCCCCCAGGCTCTGGCAGACAGCAGCAGTCACCTTGCCTCAGCTGAAGCTGGAGATGGGATAACAAAATGACACTTTCAAGAACAAATGCTGTTTGCTTTAGAAGAACATTAAGCAGATTAGGTATTGCAGTTGCTTAATTCGTCTCTGGCTGGAAACCATAAAAGGTTATTGCTGCAGGGAGCAGCCTCCTCAGAGGAATTCCCAGGGCAGAGCTGGGGAGGAAGCATCGCTGGCTGGGCTGGGGTGGTTCCTGCACTTTGCCAGAGCTTCCCACGGGTGAAACATGACGACTCCGGGCTGCTGCGTGGGGAGGAAGGAAGCAGTGACAGGCATCCATGGCATGTGACAGTCTGGGATGGTCTCAGGGGATTTGATGCTGTGGGGACAGCAGGATCAGCTGGCTGAGCTGCTCTGGCTCAAGGAAGAAGGCTTCATGCTACTGTAACTGTGCCTGAGGCCACTGGGATCCCAACAGAGATTTTCATAATTCCAATCCAGACCTTCAGTCAAACCCTCCCTCCTGTAAGCGGCTCTGTTGATTTCTGTGGGACAGGCCAGTCACTGGAGCTACACCCACAAGTGTCACAGCAGGTGACAGCACCAGAGCAGCCAGCACTGGAACAAGCCCTGCCAGCAGTGTCCCATCCTCACCTGCCTGTCCCTTGGCTTGGTGCAGGATGCTGCATATCCCCGAGTGACCCTGGAGCCAGGCTGGCGCTGGGAGGGGACACATCAGAGGAAAACGTGGATGTGAGCTCTGGCCACACCAGTCACATCCTCCAACATCAAACACTGTCTGCATTCCCACCGGGGAAACACCAAACGTGGCAAGACAAAGGCACTGGGCAGTTCTGCTCCGTGAAACAATCCCAGGAGGAAGGAAAGACGAGAATGTCTGGGCATTTCCCAGCAGTCAGGGATAGAGACTGTTGGGAAACTATGGAGAGCATCACAGACAAGAAACAAAAATGATTCCATCTGCCCCTGACCCACTCCTGGCCTGCTGGCCCCACACCAGCTGCCCTTCACATACCCTGCTGCAGGGTGTGCAGAGCTATAGGGAAAAACCTCCGGAAAGCAAGTGCTGAACTGCCTGTGCCAAGATGGGCTGAAGTGCAGTCCCTCGCCTGGCGTGGGCCCCTCGTGGCCAGCCCTGGCAGCGGTGGGGATTGGCTGTGGGCAGGAGCAGGGGAAGATAAGCTGTCCCACACTGTAACACACTGTACAGAGCTGCTGCCTTATCACCGCGCCTGGGGCCGGGCTCTCGGGCACAGAGGGCAGAGCAGCGGGCAGCCAGGACTCTTCTCTGCTGTCTCTCAGCTGAAGGGTCTCAGCGGGGCTCAGGGGGTTTGCAGCCCCTCTGAGTCCCTCCAAGTCATTGTGTAGGTTCCTGCAGTGGCCCTGCGGGGCTCTGAGGGTTTGTCCCACATGGACCAGCGAGTGCCACGCTACAGAACATCAGTGTGAGAGAGGGGCTGAGTGAGACCCGAGCATTTCGTGCCCAAGCACAAGCCCCGATGGGACAAACTGCTCTGCAAGCACCTGCTGAAGGGAGCTGGCTGTACCCAGGCCCTCTCTAAAGCAGTCAGTGCTTGGGAGCACCGTGAGGCTGATTCATTTGTTAGAGAAATCAGCCCACCTGAGCCTTCCCAGCGAGCCCAGTGCAGGCATGGCACTGGGGAGGCTGGAGTGGGGTGTCCAGCTGGGGCCTTGGGGAGCTGCTTGGGGCTCCCCACATATCAGAGCCTGCAGGACCCTGCCTCCTGCTCTGAATTAACCTTCCCTCAACTGTTCAGTTTGGGTCTTGGTCTCCTGCACATCCACTCCAGAAGAGAACTGGGAGCGGGTGGGGAATAATGAAACAGAAGGAGTAGCAGGAGCTCTGATGCTGCAGGTAAAGGTACCCAAAAGCATCAGCCTGAAGGCAGCGTTTGCTCACAAGGACACAAGCAGTGTCTGGCTCCTCCAGGACTGCAAATGTCCTGCTTCCCGGGGCTCTCCCTTCCCTCTTTCCAAGTCACGGCACCGCATGCAGAAATGAGGCCAGTTCACACCAATTGCTGCCATTTCCCACCCTGCTGCTGGACACAGGGAAGCCCAGCCAGGGCCACCCAAACCGCCAGGGCTCCGGACACGGGGGCTCTGCTCCTCAGCCCTCACTGAAAGACCAGAGGAATCCTTTCCCCCACATCTGCTCAAACACCGAACTCTGGCCAGGCAGCGTGCAGACACAGCTGTCTGCAAGCACCGGGACCTCCAGCTCACTGCCAGCCACGAAACAAACTTATTACAAAACCAGAAGGCTGATATTTAACCCATTACCCAGCTCCTGGAAGCAATTACGTGCCTTGAAAAGAAGACTAAATGGAAGGAAAAGCGTTAACCATCTCTTAAGGCAGTGTCCCCTGCCGGGAGGAGCGGGGGGCACCTCGGAACAAGCTCTGCCCGGGGCCCCCGGGGCTCTTTGGTACCTGCTCAGTCCAGGACAGGCTGTCCCTGCCGCAGCCCAGCTCCCGCCACACGCTCAGCCCCCTGTCCCCACAGGCCATTACCTCGCTTAAAGGACCATCTCTTCTTCCAGCGCTTGGAAAACGATGGCCAGGAGTGGTTGAGCAGCGAGTCTGACATTTGGGAGCCCCGTGCAAGGTACGACCCCGAGCAGGAGGCGCCGGCACGGAGCACGGCAGAGCTCAGCGCGGTCTAAGGCAGCGCTGCAGGCTGCAGCCCAGGGGCTGCCAAGGGGGGAGTGGAGAAGCCAAGTGTTTTGTCAGAAGTATCAGCTGATGGAAGCTGTAGCCAGAGAGAAATTCCTGGTCCCTGGCGTTCCCACCTGTGTGACAGGTCAGTGACTTCCTCCAGCTGGGCCTGGGGATTAGTGGCCTCGGAGCACACAGAGCCCCTGAGCGCTGCTCGAGGCTTGCAGACAGAAACAGAAAACAAGCTGTTAACACACCACAGCCCCCCTGCCCTCTGCCAAAGCCTCCCTGCTCCCTTCATGGCTGTGAGCGTGACAGAGCATCAGCTTTCAGGCACTTCTTCTCACCTGGCTAAGAGTCACCTTCAGTGAAGGGTCAGAGTCGATACTTAAAAGGCTTGATGTTTTTACAAGACATTTATGAAGGCTCACTATTTACACTTTTTTCGTGCTTTGAAATGCTGCTCTGCAAGGGACTGCAAGACAACCCATCCCTCCACATCAGCATCATCCTGCAGCGCACAGCAAGTCCCAGTCCCCTGGCAAGGGCCTTTCTCCAAGCTCTCCTCAGCTCTCCCACACAGGGAGGCAGGCGGGAGCAGTCTCAGCTAACCCCAAACAGCCCCAAGAGACCCAACTCCCCACCCTAGCAGCCCAGTGCTCCCAGTTGGAGCCCCACAGCTCCACAGCTCCTAACTTCACTCCCAACCCCTCAATTAGGCTGAAGAAGCCAAGTTTTACCCCAGTGCAGCTGCTGGGCTCTGGGGCCAGACCAAAACTCCTCCTTGCTGTTCATCTGATGCCTGTGGCCTCACTGAGCAGAGCCCAGCCAGTCTGGGAATGACCACGGGTACCTCCACCGCTTGAAGCCCAGGCTGGGCTGGTGTTACACAAAAGCAGGTGTCAAAAACCATTTTCCTTGCCTGGCCACAAACCCCAAAGTGTCACCTGCCCACTACAGCCCTGTCTACATCCCCTCTGCTTCCATCTCCCTGGTAACACTGGGGACCAGCCCTGGAGCGGGCAGTCCAGAGTGGAATTTGGGGGTCCTGGGCACGGACCCCTCTCATGCGCAGCCCCAACCCAGCTGTGGGCAGTGCCAGGGTGTCTTTGCAAACATTCAGCTGTGGCACAGCAGCAGCAGGAGCCGAGAGCAGCACCCAAAGGGTGCCCAGCGCTGCCCCAGAGCCCACCACGGGGACACCTGGGGGTCAAACCCTGACCTCCTCTCCTCCTCTTCACTCGCAGCAGAGCAAAACCCCGTGTAGGCTGAGCCTCCCCAGTCCATGCCGAGCATCGAAGCTCCTGCGGCGGGGAGGCTGCACAAACCCAGCACGGAACTTTTGGCTTCAAGACAAGCTGCTTCCTCACAAGGCCTTGAGGAAGGTGAGTGACAACCCCGCTGTTGTGGGATGGAGCTTGTGCAGAGAGCCGCTTACCCTGAGGGCTGGAGGCATCTCCGTGGCGGGTTCCTCGTGCAGATCCGACAGCCCCGGCTCCTTCTGCAGCGGCCGGAGCAGAGCGAGAAGCGGAGCCTCAGCGGGGAAGCAGCGGCCCTGAGGGCGCTTTGCTCCCGGGGGCCGCTGGCTCAGCCCTCTCACCGCTTCCCCTTTCCGACGGCACAAACAAACCCACCTCTGCCATGCCCGCTTCCCGCCGCAGCGGCCCCGGTGCTGCTCGCTCCCACCCCCGCGGGGCTCTGGGCTCCGGGAGGGTCCGGCAGGGTACCGGGGGGGCCGCGCCCCCCGAGGCGGCCGGTGCAGGGGCCTGGGAGCCCTGAAGTCACGATGGCTGCGAGGAGCAGCTATTGCCGCAACTGCTTCCTGTTCCCTTCGGAGAAAAACCGCTGTGTGTGCCCCGAGAACCCCGCACGGGCCCAGCCCGTGGGCTCCTTGCACCATGGCTTGCTAGCCTCCCACACAGGGAGTGGGACTTTTTACGAGTCCCTTGGTCCATGGTTTGACCTTGTTGGAGCATCAGACACCCCAAAGGCCAGCAGGTCTGTCTTACACAGGGTGAACAAAGCACGGAAATGCCTGTACTGACCATATTCACCTGGACGGGAGAGAGACAGAGACTTCAGCTGCAAGGCGGTGCCCCTGCCCTGCCCTCGGTGCAGCAGACAGAGCCCGTGGCATGGTCCAGGCTCAGGTTTGTCAGCACAGCCGTTCCCTCCTTCCCGACAAGCCCCGTGGGCTGATGCACACATGCTCCTTATCCCGAGCCCCGAGCACTCACCAGCCCCAGCCAAACCCTAATCAGAACAAGAACCACTCACACTCCAATTACTCAGAGACCGCAGCTTTGGCAGCACTTAGAATGGCAATTACCCTGTGCTCCAGGAAACCACAAGAGCAAAGAGGAATTAAGGTTTAATTTCTCTGAAGTCCACAAGAGCCTGATTAGCATCAGAGATCAGGGCAGCTCCTAAACACCAGGCAGCTGCTCTGGCTGATGGGATGGTGAGTTGTCCTTGGCTCAGACAAGGACGAGCTCTTTTCCTCCTGCCACGTGTCCAACACGGCTTGGGGGGTGCCAAAGCAGCCTGGAAGAGTGATGAGGGATAATGGCACGAGGGCTGTCTGAGCCTCAGCAGCCTCCCCACAGCATCCCAGAAAGCCCAGTGGGAAGCAAACCTCCTGGGACAGCAAGTTCGTTTTGTGGCTTTGCTTATTTTTGCATTTTAGGATCCCCGGAGAACAAGCCTGTGCCAGAAGAAGCAACTCCAAAACATCTTAAAATACCAGTTTGTTTATGATTATTCTCACAGTGAGAGAATTCTGGACAGGCTTAGAAAAAAATGGCACTGGTGAGGCCTTGAGTGCTGTGTCCAGTTTTGGGCTTCTCACTGCAAGAAAGACATTGAGGGTTGGAGGGTGTCCAGAGAAGGGAACAGAGCTGGGGGAGGGTCTGGAGAGTCAGTCCTGTGAGGGAGCTGGGAAAGGGGCTCAGCCTGGAAAAAAGGAGGCTCGGGGGGCCCTTCTGGCTCTGCACAACTCCCTGACAGGAGGGGGCAGCCCTCACCTTGCTGGTGCAGCCCATCAGGAGGAAAATCTTGGCTCTGGTGAAACAAAACCAGGTTTGAGTTAGAAACACCCCCAGAGGGGCCTGGGCAGGACAGGAGGAGGGACAGGAGGTTCCTGGTGCACGCCCGGTTACAGCAGCTCCACCACTGGACAGGGCTGATCCTCTGCCTTTGGTGCTCTAAAACCACCAGTGAGGAGTTTGTCCCCTCCGAGGAGGGAACACCTGGGCCATGCCCAGGAAATAACAGATTTACATCACAGAGCTGCAGCTCTCCACGCTGCAGAAGGAATCCTGGTACCAAAGCTCACCCGATGGCATCAGAGGCATCACCCGAGGTGAGGACAGTGATCACCAGAGCCATCAGGGAGGAGTTCCACTGGCTTCACACCACAAGCCTAGAGTTGGTTGAGCTGTGGGTTTTGGTTTTTTCCTTAACACCATTTATTCTGCAACTTATTCCAAAGTACAAATTTAGTGCTTTCTCCATGGCAAAGCAGCCTTCAGTGCTGCACAGACAGCAGACACAAAATGAACTGTTATTCTGTGATAATTTATTCAGAATTTTAATATAAACAGTTAATTGTTCAATATTCTGACACACAGCAAGGATTTTTTTTTTACTATTCAAAGATTTTCTGTACATGTCACTGCTTGGCTCTTAGATATGAAAACATTGAAATAATAAATCAAGGGGGAAGGTTCTTCTTTTTTCTTCCTTTTAAAAAAAAATCATGGCACATTTGATCCTTTATTTCAAACGAGAGGTATCTGCAGTACTATTTGTATTCTGGAACCTTAGGAATGCAGAGGGAAAGGTGGGAGTGACAGCAAGAATGAACTGGGAAAAAACATAAAAACCCTAAGACTTCACAGAACATCACTTAACATGTAACTGGAACTGTCTGTGGTTTATTTAAGTGAAGCAGAGAGGGTTTGCTTTGGGCTGTGTTGGATGAAGCTGTTGAGCAGTTCCACCGTCCATGAGGGTCCTCAAATACAAACCAGTTTTGATACTCCAAGGATAAAATCATTCCCCACACTAAGCAACAGGAAACGCTTTTCCTGTTTAAATAACACTCTACCTTTGCAGATTTAGAAGTGGCCTTTCTAAAATTCTCCCATCAGTTTTCATGGGACTCGGTTTTGGGAAAAGACTTGGAAGTGGGGATGGTGGAAGTGTTGGAATGCTGCTGGGAGTGTCTGGATTTACAGAGCTTTGGTGTCGAGTCCAGCTCGGAGCTCTCAGGTAGAGTCCTCAGCTCAGGATTTACTGGTGCTGCTGGGACTGACCAGGGGCTGGGCCCAGCTAAGCAAGAGCCCACATTTAACCTCCACTGATGGCTCCTCTTCAGCTGCCAGGACTATTCCAGGTCCTCCCAGCCACCAGACCCTGTTCCCAAGGGACCTTTCTGGGCTGAGAAAGGAAACTATTTAACACCACCAGTTGGAACACTGGAGTGGGAACAAAACCACTACCAAGAACAGAATTTCTGGCTGATTGCAAATCTGTTGGCAAAGAAATAACAACACCATAGGAGTTAATACTAACTTTATTATACAATATTTAAAAAGTCATTTCTCTACCTGTCCCCTTACAGCTTGCATTGTGCTGCAGTGAATTTGCCCAAACTGCAAGAATAAGTGCTTCCTTCCAAGAAGGACAAGCAAATTCATTTTAAAAAGAAATACACATTTAATGACAGCAGATTTGCTAAAAACGGTAACTTTAGAGTTGCTTTTCAACAGTCAGGTTCCTCCAAAATTCAGCTGGATGATTGGCTTCACTCTTGTGATGCTCCTAACGAGGCTGAACACGTCAAGGCTTTACACCAACACTCACGGACAGAATCCAAGCAGAGGGAACACAGAGCCAAGCAGAAGGTAATAAAAAGGCCAAATTCCATTAAGTTCATACAAATACCAAACTAATCTTATGTTGAATTTCACGAAGCAACTATTTCTTGATTCCAACCCATTCAGCAGTTCCTTTCCCTGGACCACAGGACACTCCGAGGGGCGGCGGCTCTTTGGGCAGGGCCGGGGTTCCTGCGAGTCCCCGGCTCCCGGAGGATCACAGGGTTCATCTGCAGTTCCGAGCTCCCTCCAGGCTCTGAGCCGACCCCACACGGATCACGGGAGCACCTGGCACAGCCTTGACAGTAAGGTTTTATGGCACAAAGATATTTTACGTTCTGGCTTGTAAAACAAGGTTCCAGTCTTGGTAGCAGGAAGGGCCCGGGACACCTCAGGGTCCGTCTTTGTGTCACAGTGGCATTGAGAGGGAACTCGACTGCCTCCCTCCCTCCCTCCTCTAAAGCAGAGGCTCAGCACCCTTCTCGCTCCTGTCATTTCCTATTTGCCTTCAGCACAGTCAGCTCAGTAACACAAGAAGCGACTTTGAGATCTTTTTTTTCCAAAGAGATACCAACACTATAGGCAACAGACTAAAATTAAGCAAAGTGTCCCATCGCTATAATACAAATTTAGGAGGAAAGAGATAAAACTACCCATAAATTAAGAGTACCCTTTAGCAACCTAAAAGCAGCTTCTTCATACCCACACAGCTGCTTTACCATCATCGCTGCAGCGTGGTCTAGTTCCAATCACCTTTCCCAACCCAGTGCTGGCACAGAGTTTATGTCTGAGCTCTTCTATTTTACAACACAATAGAGTATTTACAAGCAGCCAAGACAGACACGTTCCTAACCCAGCAGCCAAGCTCTGCAGCTCTGCCCTGGCCCGCGGGAGAAGTTCCAGATTGGCAAGAGCCGTTCGGGAAGTGGCAATCGAGTTTAATGTGGAAACCTTTCTGAGAAACCTCTCCAGCCTCGCACTTTTCTCAGTGAAAGCTCAGCAGAGCTCAGCTTCTCGCTCCTCCCGATTCACTGGAGTGAATTTCTGGCTACGTGGTGGTGCCAGACTGTGCCCAGGAAGCTCCAGCTGCCCCTGGGCAGGCTGAGGGGTCTGTCCTGCTGCCCCGTGCTGCAAGCAGGGCGTTCTCTGCCCACAAAGGGCAGGAGCCAACCTTCCAACAAATACTAACGCAAGGAAAAAAGAGCTTCCCACTGCTGGCTGCCCTCCTCCAGCCATCCCACCTGCTCTCCTGCACCAGCGTTTGGCTCCTCCTAAGCAGCAGCAGCAGCAGCAGCAGCAGTGAGTGTTGTGCTTCCACTGCTGCTGGGGAATTCTGCCCCATAAGGATCTGGCCGGAGCAAAGAGCAGCAGCTCCCCCCAGGGAGGCTCAGCACAGCACCCCTGCCCGGGCTGGGGTCCCTGGCAGCAGAGAAGGTTTCAATAGCACGTCAGTCTCCACTTGCAGGGATTCTCTGAGCAGGAATCAGCGAGATCCGAGAGAGGCATTCAGGCATCCCCAGGGCGAGGATCTTCCAGCAGCAGAGACCAAAGTGTCGGCTGTGAGCCAAGGAAGGATTTTCCAGCAGTGAGAGCTGGGCTTTGCGGGTGATGTTCATTTATTCTTCCTAATTCTACAGCTGAGTGTGATCTGTAACAGCCACGAGCAGCAACCACTAGTGTTATTTGTTTTACAGAGGAGAAACACGACACCCTCACCACTGGTACCACACGCCTTCCCTGGGCACAAGGTAGGAAGGATGAGAAACCTTACACACAGTGCTGGGTACAAACAACTGCTCCGTTCGGTGCAGAGTGAAGGTGACACGATGAGCCAGGGGAGGGGACTGCCTGTCCCTGGAGCAGCACACGCTCCCTGGCTCGGCCATCTGAGTGTTGCAAACCATGTGTACTCACAGGGCCAACCAGTATCAACTGCGTGGGAAAGCCAGACCCAATACGAGGTTCCAATGTTCCTTCAGCTAAAAGATCTTCTATTCCCGCAGTTTTGATCACTGCCATTGGAAATGTTATCCAAGCAAGGGCGTGCTGGGAAAGGTTTGTTTCAGGAGGTCACTGGCAGGACCTTGGGTCACCTGTGCACAGCGAGAAGAGCAGTGACCAAACCACCCCAATGCAACCCCAATAGCAAGGGCTGGTCCCAGTCCCTGCTCCATGCTGGCACATGCTGCTCCAGGAGGAAGCAGCCTGCTCCTTTTAGGTCATGAGTTCACTAAAGTCCAAACATTTAAATGGCTCTTTTGTTCTTTTTTTTTTTTTTAAAATCACAACAGAACTAAGGGATGAGATCAGATCCAAATTTGTAAATGGGTTCATTGGCCACTACTGTTCAGATTACAGATCAACAGTGACGAGCCATTCTCCTTCCCATTCCCTTCATGAATGGTCCCTGGTATTGGAATCAGCTGATACTGATTTTCCCTGATCCACAATAGGTCCAGACCAGAATATTTAAACAGGTTTAGAGGTGCGTAGTATTAAAAAATATCCTTAAGAAACACTGAGGTAGACTGCACCAGAACAGGGCAAAAATAATCCCACCACATCCACCTGCCAAGATTTTGCGGATACAAATTTACATGTTCTGCGTGTTTAAGAAAACAAATTGTTTGTTGCTTTTTTTTTTACAGTGTTTTATATATTAAAATAAATAAAAAATTCTAATAAGAAAAACTTCTCTTCCTTAGAAAAGTGTGAGAATATGTCTTCTTTCCTGCAGTGTAGTATAGAGCTGCTAAACAGTTACGACTTTGTAAAGCAGAAGAAATGTAAACGAGGCCTTTTGAAATCCAAAGGTTCTCACCCATGTCTGGACTGCGTTTTCCACCCAAATTTGTGGAGCAGCCTGTACCCTCCACCTGGGCCGAACCGAGCAGCCTCCAGCAGCAAAGGGCCGACAGCTCCCGGTGCTGCCCAGAGTCCGTCGTCCCCCCTTTTACGACCCTGGCAGCGCTGTTTTGGCCAGAAGCAGCTGGGGCAGAGGTTACCAGAACCTGCTGCACCCCGGTGTGGGCTCGGAGAGCTCTTCCCTACAGACTCCAGCCCCGCTGCTTCGCTGGCAGCAGCACTGCCCGGCCTGCAGCCAGAGCAGCTCGGCACTCCTGCCCTCCCGAGCCAGGGCAGCTCGCCTTCTCCTGGCAGGGAGCACAAAACACATCCAGGAGGAGAAGTGAAGGACTGAGCATCTCTCCCTGCTGTTCAAGCACCTCCTGCACGACACGGGCCTGCGACATCCATCGTCTTCTTTCCCTGCTCCCGCCAGCTCGCTCCCTCCAGCCACCAGCCCCGGCTTAGTTTGACCATAATTCTCCAACATCAGGTGCCCACCAGCTCTGTCTTTGCAAACAGCAGCACAACAAAGCACAGTCCTGGTGGCGGCGCTGACATCCCGGAGTTCTGCAGCGGGAATCTCGGGGAACACACGGCTGCACCCCTGGGAGCAGCACACGGGCAGCGAGCCACGGTCACCTCTGGCCTGCAGAGCCCAGAGCTTTGTGCTCCTCCCTCCAGCGTCCCTTTCTCAGCTCCAGTTCGTGCTCATCCTCTCTTGCCAGCTGTGTCTGTGGCGTGGAAGGCAAAGCGAGGGACACGGGGGCAGAGGAGGAGCAGGACTCGAGGCCAGGATGTTCTGTGTCCTTCAGCTCCCAACGCCCGAGACAGGGCTTCAACTGGAGCCAGCTGACTGTGTTGTATAAATCACGAAACTATTACAAAGCCTTGTCAAGTATGAACTGAACATGTGCTTCATCGCTCCTGCAAGGCTAAAATTAGTTCATTCTGAAATCTTTGGACCACTTTAAGACCAAACAATCCCCCAAAATTCTCCCCGCCCCAAAAGGATCATAAACAGTCAATAATTTATATGAAGTTAAAATTTAAACTAAAGACATCTTTAAATATGTTACAACAAACAATATATATACTCAATGCTGTAAGGACAGAAAACTCCGTGTCTCAGGTCAGGGGACTCCTACTTCGTTTGGTCTTAAAAGTACCCACAAATCTCAGAGTTCTGCTCATTTAGCTCCCAGCATGTTCTCCTCATTTGTTAATGAGAGAAAACCTGCTCCCAAGAGTCCTCAGTATAAAAATAATCTGTTTAGGATTCAGTCCCTCCAGGGAAACGGGGAAAAAAGATAAGTACACACTTCCAAGAAGAGGAAAGCTCCTGTGAGAACAGAGAATCATAGAATATGCTGAGTTGGAAGGGACCCACCAGGATCATGGAGTCCAACTCCTGGCCCTGTGCAGGACACCCCCAGAATCCCACCATGTGCCTGAAAGCGCTGTAAGTTGTGTACAAAACCAGCAGTGTCTCTTCAGCTGTGGGTTACAGCCCACGTTGATACTGCACACACGCACACACACCCACGCACGCACCCCGGGGCTGTCACCCCTTGAAAACAAAGTATGAAAGCAGCAGCTATTGGTCAATCTGAGGATCTGGCGCGTCCGACTGATGTGTTGAATCCTTCAGCTGTAGTGGAGAGCCTGCCTGAAAGGCTGGAATTCTCCTGGAAATGCTCTTGCTCCGTGCTGCTGGGCTGTAGCTCAGGCACCGGAGAACTTCTCGTCTTCTGCTGGCAAACGCGGATGCTTCTCCTTCAGTTCAACTCACACGGTCGCTTCCTGTTGTGAAACCATGGTTACAGAAGGGACAGCAGCCATGGAAACCTCTTCCATTTATGTTCACAGATAAGTCCACTGACAACCAGTCAACTTGGCAAAAAAAAAAAAAAAAATTAATCGTAAGATGATTAAAAATCTGAAGAGTTTGTAGATGTGTGTCATACACTGTGGCAGCAATAACAAGAGTCCTGAGATTTGTGGAGGGGGGAAAAAAGCAGACACAACCCTTGGGCCAAACAGGAAGTGTTAGGAAGGACTTGACCTGGGCATGGAGAGAATCCTCCCGTTTTTCTTGCCACCGTTCATGTGAGTGTAAGGGATGTGCTCCTCGTAGTTCCCCTTGAGGGCCATGGAGGGTCCATTGTCCCTCCCCAGAGCTTTGTCCCTCTGGGAGTACGAGGAGGGGTCCAGGGGAATGCTCTCCATGTTCTCGAAGTCCATCTCGTACTCCTCTGTCTCCAGAGGTTTGTTCTCCTCGCTGTAGAAGAAGGAGACCTCGTGGAAGCTGGGGTGCAAGTCCTCCTTCAGCATCTCGATGATCTCGATGAAGGTGGGGCGCATCTTCGGGTTGTACTGCCAGCACATCTGCATCAGGCTGTGCCTGCAGCAGGACAGAGCACAGTCAGGGGCTGCAGGAACAATTCCACGTGCAGACACACCATGGCAGACCCCCCCACCCACACTACACTCTGACACCCCAGGCTGGTTGTTCTCTTTCCAGCCTCCATATTTGCCTGCAGATCCTGACACTCCTTTTTCTCTGTTTCTGTCTAGATGAAAAATTCCTTCCAATTCCTTCAATTGTTCTTAACTTGGCTCCCGAAGGAAACAGGGCTGTGGTTCACAGACTCTGTGTGTTTGTGTGTGTCCACACGCACTTACAGCCAGGTCATCATGTTTTAATTAATTCCCTCTTAATTTTAACTCAGCCTGAAAGATTACAAAGCTCCCAAAACTTCAAGGAAAATGGGAGGCTGGGCAGAGGACAGAGGTCCTGTAAACATCCCACCCAAAAGAAAGGCTGCAGCAAGAGGTCACATGTTATCAGACACCATGGAGAAAGAACTTACAAACACAAATAAGAGTTTCAAACTGGAGTTTGTAACTGGCCATCAGACAAACATCCAGCACAGCAGGCTTTTTTCATAGGAATACTCACAAAACATGTTTATTTTATGACTCTGGAAGTGCTGTTTTGGCCAGAAGCAGCTGGGGGAAGAGACTACCAGAACCAGAGAGTTACCATCTGTGCTCCCTTTTCCAGCCAGAGCTGCTTTCCCTCACAACTGCTCCAGGGTGACTCCTCACACAGAATCCTGGGATCACTGAGGTTGTAAAAGACCTCCCAAGATCATTGAGTCCAACCTTTGAGCATTCCCCACCTTGTCACCAGCCCAGAGCACTGAGTGCCACGTCCAGTCATTCCCTGGACACCTCCAGGGATGGGGACTCCAAACCTCCCAGGGCAGCCCCTTCCCTGGATCACTAAGGATGCTGTGGTGGAATTTCTGTGGGAGGTGCCTCACTAAAGTCTGTTTTGCTCCTCCCCAGCCGAGAAGGGGTTAAGAGGTGCCACAGGCCAGGCCATCTGTGTGGGCCACACTTCAGGCAGAGATGCAGCTCAGCTGGTTGTCCCTGCTTCCCCACTTACAGCCTCTCCGGGCAGTTGTCTGGCTGATCCAGGTATCCTCCATCCATGACAAACTTTAGCACCTGTTCGTTGGAGAGTCCCTGGTACGGCTGCTCTGCCAAGCTGCTGATTTCCCAGAGGACAACACCAAATGACCTAAGGCAGAGAGAAGACTCCTGGTGAGAACAAAAACATCCTGGAGCCCTCCCAGTGACAGAGTTATTTTGGAAAACGCACACTTCAAAAGAACACCACTATATTTTTATGGAACTGTTTCCAAACAACGGCTTTGTTTTGTCTGTGCTCTGAACAAGTCAGTTTAAACTATGTGTGCTAAAACAAGGAGCTCCTGAGCTGGAATCCATCTGGGGTTGCAGAGAAGAACTTACCACACGTCGGAGTACGTGGTGAACACCCCATCCTTCAGCGACTCCGGGGCCATCCAGCGCACGGGCAGCAGCCCTTTGCCTCCCTTGCGGTAATAATCCGTCTCGTAGATGTCCCTGGTCATCCCAAAGTCTGCCAGAAGCAATTGGCACGTGTTCAATGCCTCTCCCTCCACCCGGCTTTTCCTGTGCAACATCTCCAGATGGATTTTGCCCTCCCCTCACTGCCAAAGCCCAGCCTGCAGTCATCTGTCACCTCGTGATTAACGTTCAAAACATTTCCCTTTTCCTGCTTTTTTTCTACAGAGCCCCAACAGAGACTCCAGAGTTAAATTTTTCGGTGACAGCTTCTATTCTAAACATTATTTTATTCATACCCTGTAAGTAAAACAGAGCTCCCTTTGCCTGAAATCCCACTGCCCTGGCTTTAACTCCAGAGAGCTCTGAAAAATCACCACACTGTGGGGTTTCAGGTTATTTTTAAATGTTGTATTTACTTATTTCTACAAGAGTTTGGTTAAAAACTGGGTTAAATTACTTTTAAAAGCCACCTGACCCAATGACAGGATTATCAGCACTGCATTTGCTGTACCCAACACCTTCTTTGTCATAATTCTCATGGAAGCAAAGACCAGTGAGACAAACCCAGGTAGTTTGGGCTGGAAAAGCAACAAACTTTTAGGACAGAGGTTTGGGAATAGAGAAGGTGACAAAAGCTGCTCTCCTTCTACAGGAGATTTTGCTCATACTGAAGTCCATACAACTCTGTCACAGGGAAAAAACAGAGGGAAATGCTGCCATTTCCCAAAGGCAGACACTGAGAATCACCTGCGTTTGACACAGTGGTTTCATCACCTTGCCTGTACAACCAACACGATGCACAGAACTCTGATCACAGCACGGCCTGGGCTGGAAGGGCTCTCAGGGATCATTTTCTGACCCAGCAGGACCTACCCCCGATTTTGACAGTGAAGTCCTCTGCCACCATGCAGTTCCGAGCCGCCAGGTCCCTGTGCACGAACTTCTTGGCGTTCAGGTAGGCCATGCCGTCGGCGATCTCCGCCGCCATCTGGATCATCTCCCTCAGCGTCGGTGGCGGCCGGCCCGGGTTGTTCTGCACAAAAACCACGGGGGCACACCACGGTTTGGGTTAGAAGTGACCTTAAAGATCATCCAGTTCTAACCCCCTGCCATAGGCAGGGACACCTTCCAACCTGGCTTTGCACAATTCTCTGAGCAACCTGTGCCAGGCCCTCCCCACCCTCCCAGCCAAGAATTTCTTCCCAGTATCAAATTAAATTTACCCTCTTTCAGCTTAAAGCTATTAAATAAAGAAGTATTAAACCCCAAATCAAGTCACTCTGTTCCACAGGAAACTCTCTCTCTCCTGTCTTTACCTCAGCTTCAGGTCTCAGAGAGCGGAGGTAACTTTTCAGATCCCCATGGGCCATCAGCTCCATGACCACCAGAGTGGGCTGTCCCTTGGAGACCACTCCGAGGAGGCGAACCTGGAAAACGAGTGAGAAATTCCCTCCAGGCTGTGTCCAAACAGACTGGGCAAAGCCAAGGCCCCCTGAAACAGAGCTGAGAACAGCCCCACAAGGCCTTGTCAGGCTGAGAGGTTTAGAAGAGCAGGAATGAAACGACTTGGGCAGAAGGGGTTCTGTGGAATCCAGCAGGAAAGATCCCAGCTCTGACGGATCGGCTGCTCTGGCGAGCTGAGGGTCGGGCTCTGAAGGCACTGAAGAGCTGAGCTGTGTGCTGAGGCACCCAGCACTTACCACATGATGGCAGCTGAAGCCTTTCATCACAGAGGCCTCGTTGAGGAACTCGATGCGCTCGCGCAGGCTGGCGGACTCGTTCACCGTCTTCACGGCCACGCGCGTCTCGGGCTCTCCCTTCACGATGTCCTTGGCAATGCCCTCGTACACCATCCCGAAGGAGCCCTGGCCCAGCTCTCTCAGGAGGGTGATCTTGTCCCGTGGCACCTCCCATTCGTCAGGGACATAAACTGTTGGGCAGAGGACATAAATGTCAGCTCAGAGCTCCGAGCTGAGCAAGCGTCTTTTGAAAGATGCTCCTGCAGCAGCCTCGGTCCGTGCTGCCACAGGGCACCCTGGGCATCAATTCCACAGAAAAACTCCACAAAGACAATTCCAGCCCCATCCTGCTGCACTGACTGAACGATTATGAAGAAATAAGCCCTGGTTGCTCTCACCATCACTGGCACTGATGTACTCGGGGTTGGAGGATGCGTACAGGGGTCCTGTTGGTCCTTCGGTTTGTCTGGAAGAGACACAAATTCCTCAGCACTTTGCAGCTTTTGACACCCTCCAGGTGAGGGCAGTTTGATTAATCCCCGAAGCATGCAGCAAATAAACTGTCCCCATAAGGCACAGACTATTTCCTACACTTAAATTACTGCTCCAATCACTATGGAAATTGGAAACTAAACAAAAACTGACTCCCAACAAAGCTATGAAACTTTTGGATGTAAGTTTTGGTGTTTCTGGTGAAAAGAAGATAAAATTGCACTCACCTCTTTTTCACAAGCACATAAGCAGCTCCAATAATTCCAGCAATAATTATGGCAAAAATAATTGGAACAATGATAACAGCAATATTTGGCTGAGCATTCACTAGGAGAGAAAGAGAGAGCTGGAGGTATTATACAGGACTAAAATACAAATTTTTTTCCTCAATAAAATCTCCCCCTTCAATAAATTGGAACAAATACAAAACTAGAGGCTATTTCAGATACAAAATGTGGGGCTGGTCAGAATGAGGACTAATAAAGAAAAGGCATGTGTATCCAAGTAATTTCAGGTTCCTGACAACAGATGTATTTGGTAAATATTTAATGACTCCCTGTGGCTCTCTGTGCACTGCTTGCTACACTCCATCCTCCAGAAACAACCCGAGTTTCTATCAGGGATTAAATGTCGAAAATAAAATGAACTCACAATAATCAGCCACGTAAAAATAGGTGGGTTCTGTCCAGGAGCCGTTTCCAGCCAGGGAGGTGGCCCGGATCCGCACGCTGTAGTTCCCAGGCTGCAGCCCCCGGAGCCGGCAGCCGCTCTCGCTGGCAAAGTGCTTGCGGGACACGCAGAAATGGGCTTCCTGTGGGGACAGGGGCTGTGGCAGGGTCACCCTGCAGCACCCAGGGCTCCCCGAGAGCTCCCTGAGAGCTCCCTGGGGCTCCTGCAGCACCCAGAGCTCCCTGACAGCTCCCTGAGGGCTCCCTGGGGCTCCTGCAGCACCCAGAGCTCCCTGAGGGCTCCCTGGGGCTCCTGCAGCACCTCCCCAGCTGGCAATCACACACCCAGAGGCTCTCAGGCTGCTCCAGGTCAGAGGTTTGTGCTGGATTTGTGTTTTGCAGGGCACTAGATCAGGTTACAGAGAGCAGCTGCCATGTGCTGCCCAGATCCTCAGCCCTGACACTGGGCCTGCACTGCTGAGTGCCAGTGTCCCCATGGCACTGACACCAGCCCTGTCCCCATGGCACTGACACCAGCTCTGTCCCCAAGAGCTCATGGGCCGCTCAATGCCTTCCTAATTCCTCTAAGCAACTTAAATTTCACAGAATCACAGAAACATCAAGGCTGCAAGAGACCTTCAAGGTCATCAAGTCCCACCAACAACCCAGCACCACCATCATCAGCCCTAAAACATGTCCCCAGGTGCCACATTCAGACTCCTCTTGAGCACTTCCAGAGATGGTGACTCCACCACCTCGCTGGGAAACTTATTCCAATGCCTGAGCTCTCCTGCAAGGAATTTTTTTTTTCTGGTATCTAATCTGGACCTCCCTGGTGCAACTTAAGGCTTTTCATCTGAGACACAGCAATGTGGCGTTTCTGTCCTTCTGTGAAGTAACATTTCTAAAAAACCTCCATGCAGAAAGTTGGCAGATCAGCTAAACTTGCTGGGCACCACAAAGGCAGATTATTTCCTGATGTCACCCCAGGATTCCCGAGGAGACAAATTCACCAGTGAAATTTTGCACCCCATTTCCTCACCAGGAAACTCGACTAGAGAAATCCTGAAGAGCCCTGGGCTCCCAGGGGGAGCCACCTCTCCAGAGGTGCAGCGAAAGCAGAACCTCTCACCTCTGTCTCCCCGAGGCGCCCGTAGTTCACCTCGTAGAGCACGATGAGGCCATTGGGCTCCTTTGGCTCCTGCCACTTCAAATGCACCGTGTTCTTTTCCACCAGCTCATGGGAAACTGGGCCAACGATGTCATCAGCCTTAGCTAGAACCAAGATCAAGATTAGGGTTAATTTCATCTCTTTGGGCAAAATCCACACCTGCCAATAGCGCATCCATCCTCCTTTCCCACCGCGACATAAGGACAGCCCCAGTCTCGCATATTGCAGCTGGCTCCCATGGGAAAAGCAGCATTTTGGGAAGAGCCACGAAGCCCCAGCAGGGCTCAGGGAGGGAATCACCTTCTGGCATGGTCCTGGCACTGACATAAGCTGCCACGCTGCAGCGGGACTCCTGAGCATCGTGGTTGCAGGCGTGGAGCTCGATGCGGTAGCCGGTGAAGTGCCGCAGCCCCGAGATCACCAGCGACTCCTTCGACAGCACCTTCTCAAAAGGTTTCTGCTCCTCTGCACCCTCAGCTGCTGCTGAGTTGTTGGGGGAGGAGGGGATGGTGGGTAACACCACGGTGGAGTTTGCCACGGAGCCGAGGTCTCTTCGTTTTCTCGATGGCCTGTTAAACAACACGGGTCACCACGTTATTTGTTACTGTATGTGTCAACACATCCAGCTGAAAAGGAAGAGTTAAAATGGGAGAGCTCAGAGTGCCACTGAAAACTCAAACTGAAGCCTGATACTTGCAATGCAACAAAGAAACTCAGGATTTATTTTTTTTTAACCAAGCGGCGCGTCTTTATAAAATTCCGTATCCCCCAGACTCTCCTCCCCGCGCAACTGCGCACAGGGAGATAAAATAAAAATAAACCCATCCAAGCCTCAAGTATTTGCTTGAGAATTCAAGTTGCCCTGGACCTCTCAGCTGAGTCTAACTTTACCAGGTTGCCTCACGGATGCCTCGGGCAGGGTTGCAATGCTTTGGAGTTCAGCTCCCACAGGCTGCAGCTCCGAGCAAACCAGGTCACGCCACGGCCCCGACTCGGTGACCTCAGATGTGCCACATGTCCCAAGTGTCACTAACTTGCATTTATAAAGCATAAAGCCACTCTCCCAGCTCTCTGGAACACATTTGGCACTCTCACCCCTAAGGCTGAACCTCGATGGATACACAAAGCATTTTAACCTTTTCCCAAGAGATCAAATCTATTAAGTCCTTTTCAAGGCATGCATTTAAAACTCATTATTCTGATTACATATTCATTGTGTGGTTTTGTTAACCAAATGTTGCTCCTCAAGTTACTGCATTTCAGTCTGAAAATCCAATTTTTTCACTTGTAAAACCAGCACCTGCAGTGTGACCCTGTCATGTTCCCTGTCTGCACCTGAGTGCCAGCTTTAATGTCAGGTTTTGTCAGCAAATAAACAGAATAAATTCTACAGAATCAAGAACCATTCAAAAATTTCATTTTTTTTGGCAAAAAAAGAAAAAGAAAAGAAGGGATCAGTACCAAACCAAAACTGCTCAATCTAACACTCTTTTGTCCTGCCACACATTTGCCTCGGGGAATTCCAGGTCGGGAACTAACCAAGGTGGTGAATCAGTAACTGTATTCAGTTACACAAAAGGAATTAATGCCAGTTGAAATCCAGACCTAGTATTTTAAGGGGGTGATGATCTTTTTGTGTGTGTGTGCATGTGTGTGCAGCTATTAAAGGGTACAAAGAGTGACCTGAACTGAACCCACACTTGAGGCATCTCCAGGCTCTAAAAATGTAACAAGCTGTTGAAGCAAATCTTTGCTGCTGAACTGAACTTTCCACTGCCACCTCTGACCACCAGGCCCTGACCAGCCCCAGCCCCAACAGGGACTGCTCTGACAGCTCTCTGCCACCGTCCCTGCTTCCCTCTGCCCTCCCTGGGGCTGCTTCTCCTCCTACAGCAAAAGGCACCAGCCAGAAAGCAGAGTTTGAGATGTCCTCAAACACTGAGCTGCACACAACACAACACAAATGTTCACAGAGTCATCTTGACAGAGTGGTTTGGGTGGGAAGAGACCTTAAATCCCACCCAGTGCCACCCCTGCCAGGGCAGGGACACCTCCCACTGTCCCAGGCTGCTCCCAGCCCCAATGTCCAGCCTGGCCTTGGGCACTGCCAGGGATCCAGGGGCAGCCACAGCTGCTCTGGGCACCCTGTGCCAGGGCCTGCCCACCCTCCCAGGGAACAATTCCTTCCTACAGAATATTCATCCACCTGATGACAAAACAGGATGGCAAACGGCAGGTTCAGCAAGCACATTCCAGTTTTAAGTTTTCTCTTTCTTAATTACTAATTAACTCCTTTTGGAGCTGCTGTCCCCTCAGCCTGTGTGGTGCTGTGAGCAGTGTCCCCTCGGGATGGGGCAGAGGTCAGGGACCCAGCTCTGGGTCATGCCACCTCCCTCCTTGGGAAGGATTCCTTATGGTCAAACAGAACCTGGTTTGCATAAAAGCAAAGCTACACCCTCTTGTTTATCAAGTGTGAATTCAGCTGATCCTCGTGTTCAAGGGAATTTTGTTTTTCACAAGTAAAACAGTAATTTGACCACTGATGCAACACAGAGTAAAACGCAAGAATTCCTTCCTTCTCAAATCACAGAAAGTTAAGAAAAGCTTTTGAAGCTGTAAATCCCCAATTTTCCCATATTTATTATCCTGGCTTTGCAGCAGTTTTCTTGCCAAATTCTCTGTATTTTCAAACATCTGATTCTTCTCAGAGTTGTTCCAGTGTAATTTGCATTGGGGCCATCTCAGCAGCTCCAGAGAGCTCCCTGTGAAACCCTCAGCTCCTGCTCTCACAGATGCCCAGGGGGTGTGAGGGGGCTGGAAGTGACACCTCAGCACACACAGTATGGCCAAAAATGCCTTTGGTACCTCAAGCCAAGCGTTTCCACACACCTGAAACCACCCCAGGTCAGCTGGGCTGGCAAAAGCGTTTTAGATTTGTCTGTGCAATTAACTGAACTGGGAAAGGCAGGGGAAAACAATTACTGTGAATGTCATTCCTCAGATCTTGCTCCCCAAGAATACTGGGAATGGCATAAATGTGTGTGACAGAGAGGGCACAGACAGAGAATGGGGGCTGCTCCTGCTCTTGCTGCAGTGGTGACAGAGGGATACATGGGATGACACCCTGAACACTGAGTTCCCCTCTGCCTCTCAGGACTTTTTAAAAAATTTTTCCCTGTTTTCCACAGAATCATGGAGGGGTGAGGCTGGAGAGCACCTCTGGGGGTTGTCTCACCCGAGCCCCTGGCCCAAAGCAGGGGCAGCTGGTGCAGGAGGCTCAGGACCACGTTTGACCATCTCCAGGGATGGAGACCCCACACGTCCCTGGGCAGCCTGAGCTCCCATCTGGGCCAAAGTCCTCCAAAATGAGAGCAAATAACACAGGAAAGAAGAAACAAAGCCTCAGCTTCTGATGGCCACTTTGTTCAGTTCCAGAGGGAACCTGGTGTGCAGACCCTGCCAGCTCTGCCTGCGCAGAGGAACATTCCTGAACTTCTAGTTTGGCTTTTTTGTCAGTGCCAGAGCAAAGTGACCCCCGGGAGCTGTGACAGTGGCTCCTGGAGAGGGTGATCAACGTGCCCAGGGGGAGGAACTGTGATTTCCAGAGGGGTGAGATCAGCCCTGGCCTAGGGCTGGATCCTGCCCAGGGATCAGATCGCTGGGAACAGGGCAGGAGGGGAGAAATGGCACATGGAAAACAAGGAGACATCAGGGAGAAACTGCTGGGATTCTGCTCCCCTGGCATCTCGTGCTCTCTGCTGGCCTCATCCCTGGGATTCCTCCCGTGACTGGCAAGTTCCTTCTCTCCAGGAGAGGCCACACAGCACCTCGGGAGAGGTCACTGAACCCTCAGCGGCCACAAAAAAAGCACCTGAAGTAAACCACACTCCCTGCCCTCTGCCAGGCTCTGTGAGCCCATGATAGCACAGTATTCACAGGAAAAAGAATTCTGATTTATGTGGTGACAGCCTGGAGCCTGCCAGGGAAGAGGAGCACGTGGCAGCAGGGAGGTCTCTTTACCACTGGCTTGTTTTAAAGGACTCGTTGGCCATGGGATGTGGGGATTTCTTCCCCAGGAGGCTGACAAGGTGGCACATCCTGGGGATTGGTTTCTTCCTAAAATAAATAACCCAGAAAGTGGCCTGAGAAGCATCCTGGGCTGTCTGCCCAATAGAATTAGGGGGGAAAAATGGAAAAATAAAAGAAATCAGACTGTCAGAATTGTCTGTCTACATCAGGAGGAGTTTGGCTTTTGCACATGGCTTGGTTCTCCTCTGCTTGGGAATATGTCATGTCCTGGCATCCTCAGGCACACTGGAACTTGTCCTGATGGGCACCAACAGCCAGGGAACAGCTCTGCCCAAGCTCCCAGGTGAGGACTGCAGGCACCAGGGCAGGGAACACCAGCCATGCTTTCAACAGGGAAAATGCTCAGTGCAGCGACCCAGTTTTTGTCAGGCAGCTGCAAATTCAGGTTTGTTGGCTGAGGGCAGCAAGCAGAGAATAAATTTAGAGCACAAAATGCGTGACAGGGAAGAGGGTAAAGCACCACAGGTTCTCCCCTGCTCCCCAGCACTTCCTCCCCGAGCTGCAGATGAAGTGTGAAGACATTCAACACCACTTAATGTGACACTGTGTGTGCCACTCAAAACAGGACATTCACCACCCACGGCACTCACATTCCTCATGGTATTGGAGGTATTTCCCAGACTAAGTGAAGGAAGACCACAAATACCACGCTGAAGGACGAGGCTGGGGCCTGGTAAACTGCCCTTTTCCTTTCTTTTCAACTCAATGAAAAACTTGACCACAAAATTTCAAGACAGGAAAAAAAAAATCGCTATTTTTGGCATCATCTGATGCCAGATGAGCTGCAGGCTGTTTGTTAAGGATTCTCACTTTATTCTTGAGCTGAGGAGAATTCAGGGACAGGAAATGAAAGCAGGATCTTCCCAATCTGCAGGAACATCTGTGGTAGGTGCTCAGCTCTCCCCATTCCAACACCCCTATCCAGCTGGACTAGACAGGCTCATGGAAGCCTGGCAACGCGGCTGTGTCCAACCTGGTATTTTTATTTAATCCTCAATTACATTTCCCTCCCCCTGACCCCTGGACAGGCCTGTTAGATGTTCTCACCTGGGCACAAAAACCTCGTTGTGGAGATAATTCTCGAAGGTCTTGCGGAAAGCAGACTCCTCCAACTCCTTCTGGATCTGGGAGTCTGTTTTAGGACAGGAACAACATTCCCCACTGACATCCTCAGCTTCACTCTGATTATACTTCTGGGGGTCTTCGGATTCAAAAGGAGGAGACCACGTCCTTGAGGGCAGCTTTAATCCTGGGGACAAAACAAGTTTAGTGTCACTTGTGCCTGACTCGGTGGAAGATGTTTGATCCTACAAAGATCCCAAACCAGTGTACAAAGGATTCATGGCATATTTGGGCATCCCATATTTCTCATCCAGGGCTGAGCAGTTCCCTCTTTTCTGACAGGCCTTTGATTTATAGATGCTATTTTTGAAATGGAGCTTGCATGCAGCTTTATCCCAGTTCAGGTGACAGAGCAGCAGGTGAGATTTTGGAAGTCCTCAGTGAAATTCTGTGTTCTCAAGGAATTCCAAACCAGGCACCAGCTGCCTTCAAAAATTAACTTGGTCCTGAGCTCCAGCAGCACCGAAATTTTTAACTTTACCATCTCCATTCCTGCTGTTAAACTTATAACTCAGTTTAAAAGGAACGAGGGCAGAAGGGAGATCCCCAAAGGAAAAAACGTGTGCTTACTTTGTAAAAAATGGTTTTAGACCTTTTGCACATACCTTGGCAGTAGCACCTAATGTAACAGAACAGGGAAGGACAGAGCTGTTTCTAGAACAGTCCTGAATCCAGCAGAATTGGGCCCCCAGAGCACCTCCAAAGCAAAAACTCCAGGCAATCCTGGGAGAGACTGAAGGGAAGGCCCGGAGGGAGAGGCACCCACTCACCTTTCAGGCAGTAATCGAGTTCATAGAGCTCACTGTCCTCTGCCTGCTGCTGCCAGTACACCAGGTAGTGTGTGATGTTCCCGTTGGGCTCCGAGGGCGGCTTCCACTTGAGGATGATTTGGGAGGAAGAGTTGGAAACGGATATCGGATCTAACGGGACCGACGGAACTGCGTGGGAAGAGACAGAGCTCACTGCCCTGCCCTGCCAGAGCCTGCAAAGCAGGGACCAGCACAGGCACCATTCCATTCCTATGGGAATCAAGCATTCCCTGGCACCCAGCAGGCTCCTCCAGGCTGAGCTGGATGATCCTGGAGGTCTCTTCCAGCCTTGATGATTCTATCACGCAACCTGGACAGCAGAGGTGTCCACCAGAATCACACCACTGGTTTAGGAATTCCCTCCTACCAAAGCAGGGCTGTGGAAAGCTCCCTGGGTATGGGACCAGCACAACCCCCAGGCAGAATTATCAAGGTCTGTTTTCCCCTGAGTGTGCTGCACTGACCCGTGGCGTTGGTCTGCACGTAGATGATCTCGCTCTTGGCGCCGTACGTCCGCCGCTCGTCCGAGAAGGTGACCAGGGTTTTCACAAACACAGCGTATTGTGTCCAGGGCTTCAGGCCCCTCAGGAGCCACCCTGGCTGGGCCTGGGCTTTGGGCTCGTTTGAGCGTGGTGGGGGGTCAACATCCACAACTGTCCAGCTGTTGGAGCCGCAGGCGTCCTGGCCATCGAACTCCGTCACGTTTTGGTAGGGCCTTTGTGAAAGAGAAGGCTCCAATTAACAGAATTCTCATTCAGGCTCTTAAAAACACTTCTAAAGACACCACTGGAAGTTATCACCCTTTACTCTTCGGAGAAAGTAAAATTATCTCATTGTATTTATTCTGAAAGGGAGGCATTGGGAGGTTTGTACATGGGCCTCTGACAGCATCACAGGTCCTGCGGGTGCCACACATGAACCCAGCAACTAAATCCAGACAGATTATTGCCAGCTTTATGAAAATCAGCTTGGTTACTTTGATTCTACAAGAATCTTTCCCACCTCAAAGGGGATAAAACCCTCAGCATCCCATGGAGGCAGTGGGGAGATGAGGAACTCCATGGTTCGAGTATGTGTGTCTAGAACAGCAGGAACAACTAAGTTTGGATTGTTCTTAAATGAGGAATTGTGACCGTGCACAAGCCAGGGATCTTAATGAGCACTTTTATAGAAGGGTGTCACTGGAAACTTTAGTGTAGGAGCCACAAAATCAGAGACTGAACAGCTTTGCCTACAGCAAAACCATCCAGCAGGTTTAACATCCACTCTGCAATGCCAGCAGCTGCTGGGGGCAGCCCAAGGCCATTACTCTGTGACCTGAGGGGGGTCACTTACGCCTCTTTGTAGAACAGCATAAACCCCAGGAGGTCACGGAAATCAGGGGGCCAGTAGGGCTCCCACTTCAGCAGGATCTTGTCATGAGAAGTTCTAATGGAAGAAAATTTCAGCAGTTCATTTTCACCTGTAACAAGTGAGAAATAGTTTCATTAATGGTAAAAAATGAAGGGTTTTGGTTTTAGTTATCTTAGAAGTTTAAGATAAATGTGAGAATGTTGGCACTAAGAAGAGCTGCCCAGTAAAATCTTATCTTACTTCAAAGCCATTCCTACCTCAAATCAGGGGCTGGAATCGATGCCCTCCTACATTTAATTTTTTTCTATGACTTCATGAAAATTACTCTATAGAAGAGCTGAACTAAATTCTAAAATGTGGGAAACCTAAAGGCAACATATTTATGTTATGTTTATGATGATCTGCACAGCTGGACCCAGCAACATGGTTTGCAGAGAAGGCAACAGGCCACAAAAACGAAGCAGAAGAATTCCCAGCCTTGCCCAGGAGTGATGTGGTCCCTCTGCAAACAGGAGGGTGTTTGCAGGAGGATGGAGCTCAAGGGACATGGTACAACATGTTTTGTGCCCCCAGCCCAAGTGGCTCTGACTGTATTTGCTATTCCTGCAGTAGCTGCAACAGGAGGAAGGACATTCATTTCATTGGCACCACATCCAGAACAAACAAGGGCTTTTTTTTTTCCCCCTTTCTATTTTTTTTCAGTAAACAGGATGCTGCCAGTGTGAAAGCTGGGCTTGAAATATAAAAGCAAACAAAAAGCCAAACACCCTGGCAAGCTGTGGTTTGAGGTGGGGGTGGCACAGACACCAGCTCAGCAGGGTGGGGGTAAAGCTGGCAAAGAGAAATCCAACTGTCTCCTCCAGCTGCCTTCACACCAAACACCAGCCCAGGAGCTGCTCACAGCCACAGGCAGAGCTGGATCTGCCCAAATCCAGGCTCACCCCCAATGTGGGAAGAGCCTTCCAGTGTCTCATGGGAGGAGATGAACTTTACAGACAGCTGATTCCTTGTGCTCCTTCCCTCTGCCCAGGCTGGAGCTGTGGTGCCCCAGAGGCTCTGTGTGTGTTTTTCGCTGGTCCTGCCAGTTTTTAGGTCACAGCCATTGCATTCCCTTCTCCCACTGTGCTGGCCTGGCTGCATGTGTTGATATGTGGGAAACCAGAGCAGGAAACTGAGTTAACTGAAAGATCTTCACTTTTTAGGGCTGCTCACAAACTGCTACATCAGGGCAACGAGGGCAGGACCGGGGGATCACAGAATCCTGGAATGTTGTGGGTGGGAAGGGACCTGGGGCTCTTTTAGCAGTGCTGTCCCCAAAAGCAGAGGGACAGTGAAGCCACAGGATGACCCAAGCTGCGTTATAGGCTGGGAGCCAGAATCTGAAATTCCAGTCCAGTTAATGCTGGGCTTTTTGGGGGCAATTCCTGCCTAAGCATCTCCCAGGATCACAGCACAACTGCTGGAATACTGCATGGATGGGTCACTGCCTCTGTCCCCATGTCATCTGTCCCTCACAGAATATCCTGAGCTGCAAGGGGCCCATGTCCACCTGCACGTGCTCCTCCTGTTCCTGTGTGCAGGTGAATCTCTGTGGGGCTGAGCAAGGAATGAGAGCAGAGAGATGTCACCAGCTCAGAACAAAGCTGGGTGTTTCCCACCCCTGATCACTCCCAGAGGCTGGTTCACCACACAGCCCTGGCACATACAGGGAAAGGGCATTGTGTGGCACAGAAAGGGAACAAACAGCAGGCCTGGGGGTGCAGAAGGACTGCATTTATTGCAGTACTGCTGCCAAAATAAGTGTCTGCAAAACTCCACTTTCAGCAGCACGACTTCAGTGACAGCGTAAAGCCAACCCCGTGCTGTTTGCTGACACAGGCACTGTCTGATCGTTGTTCCTGAAGAAAGCTGTTAGGTGAAAAACCTCAGAGAGGCATTGCAAAAATTGTTGGAAAATTTCCTCTGACTGTTGTCATGGCAATTGCCTCACGTGGCTGCAGGGATGGGTGGAAATCCCATTTCTCCCGTGTTTATTCCCTGTGTGCACCATCGCCTCATGACATGGCAAAAGCAGATTATGACTATTAATCAGGTACTCAGCAGTAACACAAAGTCCCAGCCTGGGCCGAGGTTACATTGTGCTAAACTCTTCCAAAAGACACAATAAATACACTCCCAGTCCCAAAAACCTCCCAGGGTTTTGTGGGACCAAGGCTGCCAGAGGGAGATCCCGTGGGGACTTTTACTCGTGGCACAGAGTGCACAGGCAAGGGGCACATCTGCTGCTTTTCCAAAGGGATGAGGACAGCCCACGGAAAAACATCATGGGCTGGGCTGGGAGCAAGAGGAGTGTGAGGAGAGCAAGGCAGAGGGTCAGGAAAGGGAAGCAAGGCTGTGTTCTGAGACTCTTACACGAGGCTTGATCCCCGTTGGTTTTCAGGGCTATGTCATTCCTCTCCTGACGCCCCTTAGTCCCGGAGATCTCTTCCATCTTGTGGATTTCTGACAAGCACAGCTTGGGGTTGTAATGGAAGAAGAGTTTGCCTCGTGCAATAGTGAGGTTGTGTTTGCTCCAGTCCCAGAGCTGGCGAAGGTTCTGGTTGTCCAAGGCATAAAAGGAATAATTCCTGAAAGCAGAAGAATGAAAACACGGGTTGGGAGGGGATGCACGGAAAACTCTTCTTGCAGTGACCCCCACACCAAAGAAAAATGAATGTAAATTGTCTGCCCTGGTAGGGCACAAGCCACGGGCAGAGGAACATATTTAAAAATAACTTAGGAACTGTTTCCCAACAAAAATCACCCTGATACAACTGGCACTCCTTGTACTTCAGAGCATTCAAATAAAGCAACTTTTGAGAGAACTCACCCAGCTTCGAGTGTCTCTCCTCTAATCAGATGGAGTTTCCGAAAAAAAGAAAGAGAAACCAAGGCATAAGAGCGGCGAATTTTTAGGTAACCTGAGATTTCTTCTATCAAGCCAAGATTCGCTTCCAGCTCAGCTGCTATGTTATCTACGGAGAGGAAAACATTGGGAAGAGTTTTCTGGTGTCACACAGAGAAACACCCAAACATATTAATTAAACAACTGCTTTACGTTAACTCACGAGAACTCGCAAAAATCAGTTAACAAAAAATGCCGAATGCGTCCCTCTGAGACCGAGGGTGGTGAGAGCCAGGGAAGAGCCCCGGCTCAGGGCAGTGCCCCCGTGCCTGGTGCCAGCCCGTGCTGCCCACCCAGGCGTGCCCACTCACTTCCCCCGCGGATGTTGATGACCAGGCTGCCGTTCAGCACCGTGCAGCCGCGCAGCTCCTGCGCCGACGTCACCGAGTCGATCGTCTTCTCCTTGCCGAAATCGCAGACCTTGGGACAGGGCCCCGCGCAGGGCGTGCAGTGCAGGCTGCAAGGCAGGAGGGGAGGGGACAGGGGTGAGGCCCCAGCAGTTCCCAACAGCAGGGGGGTGGATCTGAGGGGACAATATGCCATGGGATTCACCTGCCGTGAGCGGCGCTTAGAACTCCAAAGAGAGTCACAGAATCCTGGAATGGTTTGGGTTGGAAGGGACCTTAAAGCTCATCCCATTCCAAGCCCTTTCCATACCTTCCCACTAGAGCAGGTTGCTCCAAGCCCCATCCAACCTTGAAAATAACTGCTGATAAATTTAAATTGTCTTAAATTGTCATTTCCACACTTCAAATGTAAATCACTCCATCTCTTCCTACATAACAAAATGAAGTGACCTGAATTATTTTTAAGGGGAAACTGGCCACGATGCTGCTCAGGGCTCTCCATGCCAGGGGTTTCAAGATAACAAACCCCAGCCCAGTCTTCATCCCAAGATCATTAACCAAACGTGTAATTGATGAGTGGAGAGCTGGCCCTTCATCTGGGAATCCTCTGATTGAGGACTGCACACAATGTTGCTTTAAAAAAGGCAAGAATGTGCTTTGTGCTCTGGGGAAATACTGCTTAAATAGTACGAGCTGATGGCGTGCCCTGGTCACACCACCACAAGAATGTGTTCCCAACTAGTTCAGAGAAAGAAATGCTCTAGGAAAAGCAGGGAGCAGAGCTGTGAGGTCCCACTGGCAGCAGCCTGGAACAGCACAGGAACAACCATGGGGCTGTTGCACAAGCAGCACAGCTACTTTGGGGGCTGCTTGTTCATTCTTTGGAAAAGCAAAACAGGAAATGGCATTAAAAGTCCTGTTAAGAGTGAATTCCCTGAAATTATTAGGGCAGAAGCAAATACATGCGAGCACAAAGCTACCAATATTCATGGGAAATCTGAGTCACCACAATATAGAATGGTATTGCGGGACAAACAACCAAGTTTTCAGTGATAAACAGCTCAGCAACATAAATTATTTAATTCCTTTGTCAAAACCCCCTGGGAATAGACAGAATGGCTGTTCCCTGCTTTGATTCGTGCTACACTTGTTTGTTACATTGTGCATTTATGTCTGGCACAGCTTGAACCTGCTCAATGAAAGTAATTACAGGGATGAGGGACAGATATTCTGAGAACCAGCACTCAGAGGACGCTGCGCTCTCTTCATTAGCCATGACCTCTCCCTGTTGTGCTTTTCCAGCCCGGCTCCCCGGCCTGAGGCTGCTCCAGAGGGGAGGGAAGCAGGGCTGCTAAAGCCTCTCCACTGCCCACCTCCCACACCATTTCAGAGAGATTGCTCCAGCTTGAGGATGCTCCTCCTTGTCCTCTCTCCATCTCCCTTTCCCACTTCTTCCAAACTTCAGAGGAAGCAAGGGAAGAATAAACCACCAGCCCATACCAAGGAGAGCTTTCAACGGCTTGAATTAGCCAGGTATTAGTTTGTAAATCATATTAAAGTAGACCAGGTGATTGCCAATGCCAGAAACTTCTCCTGGTCTTGACCCAGCGCCCAAACCCTGCGTCCGAGGGGGAGCAAAGCCCAGCCCAGCCCTGTTGCCCTGTCTCTTGCAGTTTCTATGTGTTCATTCTTTGATAAAGTTCCTCACACACTTTCTATAAACGTAGCAATGTTTTAGTTAACTCTAACTTTTGTTTACATTTCTTCTCCTGGGTGGAGAATGTTTGATGGACTATTCTGTAAACCAGTGAAGATGGAGGAGGTGGTAACCTTGTCCTCCAATCCACGGTTGTTCCTAGAAACATATAAATATGTAAAGAATAAACAACCAGGCCCTCTTTCCCTTCTGACCTGTGACCTGTAAAGAACTGCGTTTCAGAGTGCTTCTCTCGTGTCCTAGACCCACGCAGCCCAGCCCAGCGCCCCCAGCGAGCAGGTACTCACTTGCTGGAGTTCATGATGTACCCCGAGGGACACTCGTGCACGCACTCGTTGTCGTGGATGACGTGACAGCCCGACTCGCGGGCGCTCCGGCACTTGTTGTGCAGCTCCTGGCAGAAGGCGAAGGTGACGCAGCGCCAGCCCTGGAAGCGGTAGTGCCCGGGGGGACAGCTCTCCACGCACCGCCCGTCCAGGTAGAAGTTGCGGCAGGCCACGCACCTGCCGGGGTCCCCGGGCTCCGCGCAGTCCCCGAGGCACTCGCTGTGGCAGCACTGCCCGTCCGCGGTGCAGCCCTGCGACTTGCAGGCAGGGGGGCAGACTGGCAAGGGAGAGCACAAAGGCGGGTCAGAGCCACGGGAGAGGCTGGCTGAGGGTGAGCCTGGCAGCTCGGAGCGGTGAGAGCTGGTCCTGCTCGCCCGGGGAGCTCCCTTTGCAAAGGGGCAAGGATGGAGCGCGGGCGTCTGCCTCAGTCAGTGGGCAGAGAAAATTCTGCCTCATCTCCACCTTTCAGTGTGAATTCTGCATCACCTCCAGTGGTCAGTGTGAATTCTGCATCATCTCCACTTGTCAGTGTAAATTCTGCATCATCTCCACTTGTCAGTGTAAATTTTGCCTCATCTCCACCTTTCAGTGTGAATTCTGCATCACCTCCACTGGTCAGTGTGAATTCTGCATCACCTCCACTGGTCAGTGCAAATTCTGCCTCATCTCCACCTTTCAATGTGAATTCTGCCTCATCTCCACTCATCAGTGTGAATTCTGCATCCCCTCGACTTGTCAGTGTAAATTCTGCCTCCCCTCGACTTGTCAGTGTAAATTCTGCCTCACCTCCACTGGTCACTGTAAATTCTGCATCATCTCCACCTTTCAGTGAAAATTCTGCCTCATCTCCACCTTTCAGCATAAATTCCACAATTTTAAGAACGTTTCTGAGGAGTGTTATCATTCATCCTCACAACTCATCAATGCACATCTTCAAAAGAGGAAAGCTGAGTTTTCCTGTCCCCTTGGTCCGGCCCTACAAGGCTCCAGGAGAGCCTTGGTGACTCCAATGTTATTTCTGAAGCTCAGGGGTGATGAGACTCCACAGCAAGAGCTTCCCAGCCTGGCACAGGCAGTTTCAGCCAGGAGATTTCTGTTTCTCAGTTTAAGACCCTGAAGTTTCCTACAGCAGTACTGCAACTAACACATGTCCAACAGCACTTTTACACAACCCTTTGGCTTTATCAGGATTTGCTTCCCATCTGTCTATCACCCTGTCCCTGGTTTCCTGGAGGAAGCCCTGGCACCAACACGAGCTTTTCAGTGACTCTCCCAACAAGTCCACAAAGAAGGGCACCCATGAGTGTTACTGCTTGAGGTTTTTATGGTTTTCTTTTTAATTACTCATTACTTAGAGCCCCACAACACCTTTAACGAGCGGTTTGGGCTTTGAACTGAAACCAAGCAGGCACAGCTCGGAGCAAACACCGTGAGTAACTCGGGGAGGAGTGGGAGGGCAGGATGAACAAACCCAGGGAAGCTCCAGGGGAAGGTCAGTCCTGTCCCTCAGCACTCCCACGCTCAGTCTGAGCCATTCAAATGAGGCTGAAATCCAGCTCTGTAATGCAGAACTTCCCATCAGGGAAGAGAACAGAGCTGAAATCCGCACTCCAAGGGTGAACACCAACACCAAGCAGGGCTTTAGAAGCAGGAGGAAGAGCTTTAGATGGGGGACAGGGACCTGGATTTATCCCCACAGCCTTTGGGATCCAGCTGTGAATTGCCAAGATGCAGACCAAGACATCCCCTTGTCCTCACCAAACCAGTGTTGTGTCTGAGGGAGCACCTGAGCAGCTCCTGATGCCCTGCCTGAGCATCTCTGGTGAAGGGAGACAGCAATAAATCCTGAATTAACACCATCTGCCTCTAAATTTCCCCAGCTTTCTGTCCAATACTCAGTGTCCAGGCAGGAGGGGCTTTATTTGGGAGGTCCTGGACACAGTGATGTCCAGAGGTGAAATGTTGTCTTTAATTTCTGGTTAAGGCATCTGAGCAGCCCAGCAGTGGAACGTGGTCTGGTTTTATCCAGCTAAAGGAGCAGCATGTGGGATCCACAGCACAACATGTTTGGATGATCCAATCCCCAGCTGTGTTAGGAAGAAAATCCCCCTCCGCCCCATGTTAAGGGATTGCAGAATTAAGTGTGTTAAAGCTGTTAATGCCATTCTTGGAATAAGCAGCAGTAGATGAGGTAGTAAAGATGAGCAACCTCTGGTCTGCTCCAGCCTGATAAATCCCTTGAAGAAATATGAAATGGATAAAGTTGAAATTCTACCACGAGGACAATTTAATCTCAAATATCTTACTGCTTCCATGTCAGTCCTTCACTGCAGGTGTTTTCTCTGTGCACCACTCATCCATTGCAAAAAAATCCATTCAAATTAATTTCCTTTCAGGCTGACCAACTTTTTTGCCCTTTTCTAGAAACAGGTCTTATTTTGTGAACCTATCACAAACAGTACCTGATTGAAATTCAACAGCCAAAGAGCAGCAACCTGCAGATAACACCTTGCACTAGACAAAGTATAAAATGAGAAGCTTGTTTTGAAAGCCAGGTTATACATGGATGTTTTAAATGGTTATACATTCCTTACCAGGCCATAGATAAGCACAGTCTAGCAACAGGTGTCCTGGCTGCCGTTTATTAGAAATATTTGTGACAGAAAATTCCAGAATTCAGTCCAAAACACTATCAAACTTACTAATTCCAGCCTGGAATATCAAGGTTTCTGAGCAGGGGAAAGCCTGGGCTGTTTCTCCCACACCTCCCCTGACACAGAGAAGTCCTGCAAGGAATCCTGCACTGCTGGGTTCCTCCCTGGAGCAGGGTCAGCTTCCAGCTGGGAAGCAAAGCACTGAGGCAAATGCAGGAATGGTTTGTGGGAGCTGGAGGGGGAGTGCTGCCAGCACAATTCCCCTTGTTCCTCACCAGCATTTCCTCCACAAGGGAGTTTTCCCGAGTCTCTTTCATGCTCAAGAACTACAAAGTTTAAAGCATCCAAAGGACAACATTTGTTTTCAGAGGAGTCAGTGGAGCAGACAGGTAATTGGGAAAAGCCGGCCCTCATGCAAAGCACCCGGTGACACATGGCACCTACTTAACATTCTGTCACACAATATTTTTATTTAATTTGTTATGGAAACTAATCTTCAAAGCCCTGTGCTTATTTACACATTTTGAACTCAGCTGCAAGTATTCACAGGGCAGAAACCGCCTAAAGTCTCCACTCTAAAGGTTTTCAGAAGATACAATTAAACTATTTTTAAACTGGTCTTAACGTTTTTCTTTTTCCTGTTCCACGAGCTTTTGATGTCTCAAAGACAGCTCGAGGAAAGCAAAGCACCCAAGGCAACAGCTCTTTTTCCATTAAGCACTCAAGACCAGAAATTGTCAATCACCATTTTGTGCAAATCCTCATTACCCAAGATCCTGAACAGATGTCATGACATTATCAAAGTCTGCATGCTAGAGAGCACCTCAAGTCGTGTAAAACCTCTCAGAGGATCTTCACTACGGCTTCTTACAAATGGTACTCCAGGTTATGTGACTCAGATGGGCCAGAAATACAGGTTTTGTTTGGGTTTTTTACTGCCACGTTGTTCTTTCACTGCAGGTCAACACTGAATAGGTTTGTGCACCTCATTCCCCTTCTCCACCGAGGTCTGCAGACCCCAATAATTGCCATGGCCCACAGAGATTTGCCTTTTTGCATGAAAAGATTGGCACCCCAGGGAATGGTCAGGGTCCCAAGGCTGCCAGAGCTCCAGGAGAGTTTGGACACCGCTCCCCGGGGTGCACAGGGTGGGGTTGTTGGGGTGTTTGTACTCGATGATTCTTGTGGGTTCCCCCCAAGTCAGGGCATTCTGTGACTCTAAGGTGGCATTTTTGGGAGCTGTGGCAGAGTCTGCAACCCGTGGGGAGGCTTGGGGAAGGTTCAGACACGACACCCACACCCCCAGCCTCTGGTTAGGGCTGTGTGAGACTTCTGGACAATGCAGGGACAGAAAAAGTCCAAAGGGAACTCCACAAACCCAAGCGAGAGGCAAAGGAACAGCCATTCTGGCTGGGGGCAGAAGCCACCACACTGCACCACAAAAGCTGCTCCAGGGCCATGGGTTCAGCACCAGCACCAGGGCAAAGCTGCCCAGCACAGCCACGACACCTCCCCAGCAGATCTGTAGGAATTGGGTGTTTAAAATCCCTGTCCCAAAGCTGACAGAGAGCCCGATGTAAACGAACCGCAGCGACACAAGAGGTTCAAACCTGTTGTTCCAGGGGTGAATAAATATTTAACTCGCTGCTAGCGTGGCTCCCAAGCCTGAGGAAACAATGCCTTTTCCAAACCTTTCTGATTAGAGATTCAAGCGGACATTTCTTCGTGCTGCTGAGGCCCAGCTGGGGGGGACAGCGGAGTCAGCGCAAAGGAATTTCTACCTCTGTGGATCGTTCCTGTGTTTCACCACTTCCCCGTGCTCCAGGTGGAAACAAAACACACTGATCCTGTAAACACATTCCCTTGCCAGCACAGGTAACCAGGAGATCTGTATTTAACAGGCAACTCAACCAAGCATTAAGCTGTTAAAAACTTCGGTGTTAGGTCTTTTTTCTTGTTTTCTGTTAATAAAACGGTGAATTGTCCGAAAGAGAGGGGAAAAAACACCACTCAGGATAAGTTTTGCTGTTCCTTTGGGATTCTCTGCCACTGGGTGGGTTTAAATAGCAACGTCCTGGGTGAGCTGAACTGGGTGTTCACACAGGTGGTGGTTTGGGTTGGGCAAGAGGAGCACGGTTCATTAAGGACAAATTCTAAACCACGCCATATGAACACCAAAACGCTGCACATGTGCTATCCAGGCACCACATGGTTTTTGATTTGAATAAAGGTGATGTTTTCACCGTGCAGTGACAAGCCCTGGGTGTGTGGACGGGGGTCACTGGAGGCCGCCTGGGCCACCACGGGTCCCCTCAGCCACCACAAGCGGCCGAGCAGCCAACTCCCCTCACACCATCAGCTCCTCTCCCCTGCCTTACCCAAACTCGACTTCGATTACAGACAAGGCAATTAGGAGGCTCCAGATCCAAGGGAGTCCAGGACACAAAACAACTGCGGCAGGAGAACCGCCCTCAACCTCAGCCAATGCATTTGCTGCCTGCGCAGGGGAGGCATCCGAGCCAAGCGCCGCTATCTGCTCAAGGCAAACAGCCCCAGCCCGGCCTCCCGCGGAAACCTCCTGGCCCAATGCTGTTTTTAACAATTTAACGCAGTTTAACACAGCTGAGGGGCTGCCGCGGGTTTCTCAGCGTTTCGTTCGCGGGTGCTCACAAGCCGGCCCGGAGCTTTAGCTGGAAATGGCCCGTTCTGGCCGTGGCACTGCCGCCCGTGCCAGGGCTGGGCTGGTGCCCTGCGACAGGACGGGCACAGGCGCAAACCCAGAGCCCCACAGAAACAGGATCGCAGCGCTCTGCACGTCCCCGCGGCTTTTTTTTCCGCCCTCTTACTGTAAATGGCTGCGAGATGTGACACATGAATTTATCCACGCTGCTTGAGTTACGGCTGCAGAGGGAAATGTAATTTCATTTCCTAACGGAACAGCGGCGGCAGTGACCTCCGCAGCAGTGGGTTCTTGTGGTGCTAACAAAAACAAAACCAACAAGGAAAGGGAGAAAAAAAAAAAGGAAACCCAAGGACTAATCGCCCCCGGCAGCAACTCCTCGGTGTGTTGCAAGCATGTGATCTTAATTTAGTACTACAGAGCCTGGGCTTGTTTCCTGCTGCAAGTGCTGAGCAGCATCGCTGCTATGGAAATCCATATGGGTCTTACTCCTTACACGAAATCCTGTTGTACATACACAGTATTTTTTACTTGATCGCTTTTGCTCTTTCACTCGTTCTCTTCCGGTCAAGAAGAGCCCAAATTCACTAAGTTGTTAAGTGCCATTTGTCCTATAAACGTAATTTCTATCCCTAAACCAATTTTTAATTTTTTCACTCATGATCATCTACTTTCTGGTGAGCGTTTATTTGATCTGAAGACATCAAGACAACACCTAATCCCAGTGCATTAATGTATCACAAGGCTGAAAAAAGCTCTTAAATTAAGCAAAACTGTGTCTGGTGAAGACTAAGTAAAAAAATAAATCTAAAACCCACAGTAAAGTGGGTGGACAGAGGGTTGCTGCAAGAAAACCGGCGTGCTGCAAAACCCATGGCACTGTGGGTTATTCCTTCAATTATTTCTTCATGTCACAGGGACCAGAGAGGCAGAAACCTAAACCCAAAGCCCACCAGCAGCAGTCCTGGGCTGCACTGGACACGCGGCAGAAACGTGCCTGGGAGGGACGGGGCTGGAGAGCTCCAGTGGACTGTAAAAAGCACAAGGACTTTTGATCTCCTTGGTGACAAACAACAGCAGCTCCCCCAGCCCTTCCTGAATCTACAAAATAACTGGAGTAACTAGAAGAGAACAAAAAATAAGAAGTTCAACACGGTGATACCAAAATCCTGCTGGCAACGCCCGGCGTTGGCCGCAGTGGTCAAGCAAAATTCAGGAAATAGTCACAAGATGCTCAAGCAAATTTGATGTCACTTATTCCCAGAGCTCAGCTGCTCTAACAACACTCATCCCTCCCTTTTCCCCAAAGACAACCAAGGAACAACCCTTCCTAAAGGCATGGACTCGAGTGCTGTAACCCACAACAAAGGGCTGCAGTTCTCAGCACCAGCTCGGGAAGGAACAAGTGCCAAATAAATCCCAGATTTTACAATCAGCACTAAAATAAAGTGTTATTTATAAAGTAAGATATTACAGTACATAATGCCATGACCCCTCTGAACTGCGAGCTGGGAACGTTAGGAGGTCTGTATTTACACAGGAACAGATAAAATTAACTGCAGGTGCCTCCCTTCCCATGGACAGTGACTTCCAAAAACAACACACTTACTACAACGTCAAGGAAACTCTTCCCATTGACATTTCTCAGGACAACATTACACCTCTTATCTCATCTATCAGTAAGGATAAGAAAAAAACCTGTTTCTCCTCCCAACCCTTGCACAAATTACGTGCTCGAGGGGAGCTACACGAATGGCAAAGATATTCCAAACCAGGGCTGGGGTTCAGCCACTTCCCACCAGGAACAGCTGAAGCCCCCGGCGATGCTGGACCTGTGAGGATCAGCAAATGTGAGTTTGGCCAAGATAAAAGAGTTTGGAGTCGTGTGCCACCTTGTCCAGCTGTGATAGTGGAAGTCTGTGGAAGAAGTTGTTGAATGGAGATACGGGAAAGGTTGAGCTCGGTTGTTTACAGAGGAAAGGGGCAGATAACAGGAGATCTCTCCAGAAACAGCCTCCTCTGTGCCAACCTTCTGCTGTGTAAACTGAGGAGTAATTCATTATCTTCTGCCCTACACCTGCTGGTGAGGCATTTCTCTGCAAGTACATATTTACTCCTGTGTGAATTATGCCAAGGAATATGGGAAACGTGCTAAGAGGAGCTCATGCATATGTATATACACGCATTTTACTTACATAATATATAAAATATATGTAAGTCATCTCAATATGGTGAAGCCTGGAGTCATCAACCTCAATGGACCCACCATGCCTTTGGTCACTTGTTCTTCATCTTCTTAGGAAGTAACAACCTTTGCAAAGGAGCTTCTCCAGCTCCACGCCAAGGCACAAGGCAGAGACTTGTGTACCAAGTCCTGTGTAAATTCAGATTCCATGGATGCAGTTCAACAGCCCAATATCATCTTATTTTCAGGGACAGGACTTCTTGTTCTATAAAGCTCACTTATGGAAGGCCCTCATCTTCTTCCACTGAACCTTCAGGACAGGCTCTCATTTCCATGGATTTTTTAGACCTTTCTGTTGCTCTCCCTTGAAGGTTTTCACTCCTGCTCTCCTCTGCTATCCCTACTATTTACACAGAGAACAGGAGGTTTCCCACCCAAGTATCCCTGCCCAGACGTAACAAAAATCAAATTCACATTTTCCTTTTGTGCATTTTAAGCAGTGGTGTTCACACCACAGCTGCAAGCCCCTCGTGAACTGAACTTACACACGAAAGCACCTCATGCTGAAAATAAAACGAATTAATAAAGAAATTAAAACTCAAGACTAGGTCTGTTTTCATCCTCCTGGCACCTTTCAATCGAGCTGATTCCCCTCACAGGTACAAACAACTTGTAGAAATCATGCAAAGCTGTTGGCCATCGAGCTCAAACTACCAAAACACGGATTTGATTTGAAAACACAGAAGCAACTGTTAAAGGTGGGACAAGTGTCACAAAGTGCACACCAGGATAGCGACCAGAAGCTGTAAATACTTTACCCAGTGTCTACAACAGTGCTGTTGTGCCATTCTCTGGCAAGCAGGTCAAGCCTGCTCCTTGTACTTTGTGTTCAAAATTACATGGGAGCTTAGTGTAAGGGATCAGAAATAACCACCCACCTCTGCTTGGCAGCTGGGTTTTTTTAATATGCCAGCCCCAAAACTGACACCACATCTTCAGGCAAAATATTGTACTTCATTCTGTACAGCAGAAGAGACAATTTGTAATTTAGACCAAGACCAGAACCTTTAACGTTAATTTGGGGCACTTCCCTGTAAAGCTTTGATCATAATTTTACTCACAACAGTAAGGTTGGTTTTTTTTGTTGTTATGGTTTGTTAAATTTCAATCTTTATTACAACCCAAGGATCAGGTGTTATCATTCAACAGTTGATGCCACCTGGGAGCCTCATGAAAGCTTCATGTTAATATTTAACTATTTATTACTCTCCAACGTACAGCATCTTGTAAACATCCCTGTTCTCTTTAACCTCCTCCTGCCAAACTTGCTCACTCACTGCAACCCCAGAATACCCAAATCACAGGAAAGTGATCCAGACATGTCCTAAAAATAAGTGATGGTCCTTGTGGGTCCCTTCCAGCTCAGGATATTCCCTGATTTTAGGATTCTAGGAGCTGGTATGTGAGAAACAGAGACAAATGGAGATACACACAAGGGCTTGGTGATGGTTTAAAACCAAAGTCCATCTGATTTTTCCAAACATGAGTTATTACTTTTACCTACTAAGCCCATCCTGAAAATGAGGAGCAGTGATACAATCAAGGCACGAGGCGAAACGTCCAAGCTCTGCTTTCTGCAGAGATAAGGGAGGGACAAAATTCCTCTCCTCAAGGCCACGGGGAAGGATGTTGTAGTAAACAAGGCATGAAAGAACGAAAGCTATGCTGACACGTGGGGATGAGGGAAGATGGAATTTTAGATACGTTATATAAACGTAATCCGGACACAGAAAACAACAAATCTACACCAAAACAGAGGCACGGTTTACAGCAAAAACGGAGCTGTCCATAACTGAGAAAGGCAATGGAATGGGCGGAAGTATAAGATTAACCACAAGGAGATTATGCTGATAACTAATGATCTACACAGAAATGTCAGGCAGAGGTTAAGATTTTAATCTGGGCAGATTTCACGATGCAGTCATGAATTGTAAACATCGATACTGAAACCAAATTTGTGTTTGTGGGTGAGGAGACTGAAAACAGAGAGGAAAAAGGAATGGGGCTCACCCCAGATCTCCCTTTTACTCCAGATCCCCCTTCCTGCCTCACCTCCCAGAGAGGACGAGCAGACAGAGAAAGGCAAAGCATCACCTGAAGGCCAGTCGTGCAAAGAAAGGTGGATTTTCCCAGGAAGCAGAGCTAACTGGCTCTACCAATCAGATTTATTTTTTTTTCTGAAATTACCAGGGTGCCCAAACTCTTCAGTGCACAGTCACTTAGCAAGCTGCCCAAACCCAGGCTCTCCAGGAGCAGGAGCACTGGCACATCCATCCTCCACTGATTTCCCACATGGATACACCCCACAGAGCTCCACTCTGTTCTGCGCCTTCATTCACCTCACAGGTGTCACTCCAGTTTTCCCTGAACATGCAGTAATTCTTCCCAAAGCAATATCTGAACTGTGGAAAGGAGAAATGGATGCAGTATCTCGTTACCAGTATCAAATCCATCAGTTCTGTGCACCCATATAAAATTCTCTCAGCTCCTGGGGCTGTTGTGGCCTCTTCAGCTCCAGCCCATTCCCCTGCACACCCTCCCCAGTTTGCCCAAAGCTCGCCACGGTTTATTTCGAGGCATAAGAATTTCCTTAGCAGGACTGAAATAGATACTGTTTGCCTGCAGAGCCAAGCAATGTGCAATGTATTTTTATTTACTACTCGCCCTCGTCATCCTTGGCATACCAGCAATGCCCATTTTCAAGTAATTCACTGTATACGAATATGTGGCACTGCACAAATTATCCAGCTTGGCTCTTTCCAGATATCCACTCGTTTAACAGCTTCTCCTTGCAAACACACTGATCCCTAGAGTTTTTCGTGACTGTGCCACATCCCTCTGCTGCTCTAACCCAGATGCCAAATGCAAAATGATAAAAATTACCAAAAGTCACACAAACACAACCCTGAGGAAAACCAAACGACTGGAGACGAGTACAAAAACCATTAACTACATTGCACAAGCCACCCTTGGAGGCCATTAATCTATTTCTCCTTGTAAATTATGCAAGAGAAAGTTGTAATCTGAAGGTATTTAATGCCAAACTAGTTGTGCCATCTCAACAAGGCCAACGACAGGGGAACTGAATCATCCACAGTTACACTGAACTCAGGGGAGATCTGGGATTCTCAATCCTTCTTCCACAATACTTGATGTCTCCAACTGTCAGTGGTCAGAATTGTGAAAATTCTGCTTTATTTCACACCATGGTAAGCTCTTAAAATAAAACTGACTGTCACTGAGGTCACAGGGAAGTGCAGGAGTAGCTAAAATCTCATTATCCATCGGTGAAGCTGTGCTGGGCCTTTTGGAGGAACAGGATCTGCTGACATCCCCCACCCCTGCAGGCGTGTGCCACGGTGCTAAAAACCTTCACTTTATCAGCACGGGACTCAGATATGGTCTAATCACCAGCTGCCATCAGCATTGTCCACTGCAGAGCAATTAGGACTATTCTGAGCTCTCTAATTGATGCCACAGCCACACAACCTGCCGATCCCTCCTGGGGCAGTTACTGGGGAAATCACCTTACAGTGGAGAGAGCCCTCTGGGGAAAAAAAAATGACACAAACCAGCATTATCTAGCAGGAAAAAGAGATGGGACTCTCCTCTACAAGTAACCTGAAGCTGTATCAGTTTCTCCGGGGACAAAGAGTCTTTTTCTTCATCAAATTCCAGAGGTTTCAGGTCTCAGCTCGGAGCTGCCGGCACTGGAATCAATCTGACAATGGAAGGGAGCCCCAGGAGCTCTGGAGATGCCACCCAGTCCATCCACCTGTCCGACCTCAAATACTCTCCCTAACACATTTCTGATTTTTGTTTGTCTAAACCCATCCCAAAGTTAAATTCTGCACTTCCTGCATTGCCCAGCTGAAGTTTATGGAAGTCACAAAGAGGGGCCCAAACCCTGGCAGTGCCAGGAGGACACTGGTGGTACCCCAGCACTCAGCCCTCTGCAGAACACCCAGAGCAAAGCCAAACTCTTGGTTTCAGCTGATTGCTGAGTCCTGCTCAGCCTCCTCTGCAGAACACCCAGAGCAAAGCCAAACTCTTGGTTTCAGCTGATTGCTGAGTCCTGCTCAGCCTCCTCCAGCACCAAAACAAGGCGCGGATTTGAACCCGAGCCACTTCAAATCTGGGTGGACGGAGGTGTTCCCACAGCAGAGAGAGCCACTGGCAAATCTGAGCACCGAGAGACCCGCAGCGTGTTTGAGAAACACAATCTGAAGTTCTTTTTGTTATCACAGATTAGAGCATGTGGAAAAACAACAGGCTCTTCCCTGCTGCTGATGAGCAAGAAGCGTCAGGCGGCCGCTCCTCCTTTCGCCGCCGGAGCCATGCAAAACACGGGGACGTTTTTCTTATCACACCCACCAAATTCACACTCTGTACAGGCTCACAGGAGAACATTTCATATTTCCCAGAACAAAAACTGACGCTCGATGCAGATACCCAGTTCGAATGGACTGATTTTGTGGACTAGAAACTCGATATCCAAGCACTGAGAGAGTGGCCAAGCACTCATAAATTATTTAAGCAGCTCTGGAGATAAGGTTATTGGAGTGTGGAAGAGAAGCCTAATGAAAATCTACACATGGCATTTATTTTGCTAATTTAATAATTGTGGAGATGCTGATGAGGTAAGAAGTTGTTTCAGATAAAGCAACAGTTTCTACATAAATGTTTTTTTTTTTTTAAAGTCTCCAGGTAAGATTGTCCCGTGTGCTATGCTCCCCTCTGCCAGAAACAGAGCATGCAGATTCCCAGAGCCTAAAATCCACAGAATTGAATGAACAGGGAAATAGTTTATTGAGCTTTAAAGGCTTCGCTTCGAGCAGTGTTTTAAAACAAAACCCTTATTCCTTTAAGCCCTGTTAAGGCTCCACTGGGCGAGACTTTCAGACAGTCAGACATCACACTGAGGAGCTCCATTTCCTCTCTGGCTTTTGGGAGCTTTTGAGGGGTACTTAGAGGGAGCTCTTGGACTCCTCCATCCCGAACTGAAGCTGTGTAAACACATCAGTGCCATCAGCCTGACTTCAGAAAGATGACATTCAGAAAAGACCGAAGACCAGAAAAAAACAATCCCGTTCATTTCATTAAATCACTGCTCTATGTTTGCACTACCCAGAGAATATAATTGGATTGTCTTCGCAGAAAAGACAAGAAGAACATTTGTCTGATACTCAAATTTTAATGAATCTTTTCATTGCTCATGAAGTATTAAAATCCTTGCAGTGCCGTAACGCAACATGGATGTGCTTAATGAAGTTGAAAATGGGAACAGAAAAATGCTTTGTTATCCTGTGATGTCTGTGGAGCTGCACATGCCTTACTCCTGGGAAACCAACACACAGGGCTAAGGCTTCCTGCATAATTCCTGAGATTTTCTAATCAAGCCCACCTTCAAGTGCAAACATTCTTTATGTACTTTATCAATCATAAAACGCTGCTGATACGACAGAGTTTGTCTGGAGCCTCTGTGTGAGGGATTTCCCAGTGCCCAGGCCAGTGCAAGAGCTGGAACTTGACTTTTTTCTGCAGGTTGCTGAGCGACCTCTCAGTTCCTGCAGATATTTCAGAGCAAACAACTCCGAAGCTGACGGCGTCTCCCTCACATTATCGGAAGGGACCCTGCCAAGTTCAGCAGCTCTGCCACAGACACCAAATAATCCATCCCTGAACACCCAGTGTCAGGCTCGGGCTCTTCACATCAATGGGGGAAAATCAGCCAGCAGACAGCCCCATTTTGTGTCATCAAAGTGCCACATGGGAATGTCACGTCCCAGCACCCAACTGCTTCCTCTCGGCAGGGAAGGAGCATCTGCTCCTGCACCTCTGGAATGCTGTGGAGAGCCCAAGCTCCTGCCCTGGGACCCCTGCCATGGGGTTAGGGCCTTGCACTGCAGTAATACTGTGTGCTCTCAGCATAATTAAAACTCCCACAGCTACAAAACCAGAGAAAAACATCAAAAATTGGGCTGGAAATTATGGCCACACAACTCCAAACCCTGCCTGCTCCCTTGCCCTATGAACCTTCCCTTCCTCACACCCTACAGTCCAGCAAGCTTTGTTTTGATGAACACACTGGGACCAACCTCCTCCTTCCCCAGACAATTCACATTTTAGAAACCACTAAATGAGGAATTGTGCCCAGGGGTGAGACCAAAGTGAGCCAAGAGGAGCACGAGGAGCAGAAAGGCAGAACCGCAGACGTCGCTGCTCAGCTTGCAGGTGTTTTCTCTGATCTCTGACAAACCTGCTCCCTAAGTTGCCTTAACTCTGACTTAAAAACCATCAGTCTTGTGCTGTAAGATGAGCTCAGGCTCAGCTCATCACGTCAGGGCCCTGAAATTCCAGTGTGGCCACACACCAGCACCGATCCTGTGGGAGTCCCAAGTCACCACAGTCCAATGTGTGCAGCCCCAGAAGCCTCCAAACTGCACTGAAATCAGACTAAAAAGATCTTGCAAGTTATAAACTCTTCATCGGACCAATCTTGATAAATACCTGCTAAATACCTCTTTATGCCTATGAAGGAGGCATAATTCCTGAGAAGGGCCACAGACCCTGGCAGTTCACCTGTCCAGCACCTGCCAGTGCTTCAGCGACTGCAGCGTGGGAGCTGAGCTCTGCAAAAGCTGGAACTGCCCAAGTTACAATTCCACTGGAGCAGCAGCTCTTGGCATCCTTGGAAAAGGGCACCTCTGACCTGATGGACAAGATTAAGATCCCATTTCTTTTTCTGGAGTGCACCAAAACCACACACAGCCTGAGCTCTTTGAAGAACATGCTGAAGAGAATTAATCTGAACATTCTGCTGAATGCTATTCTAACTGGACTTTCTTTACAACCCTTTGGTGGGATTTCCTTCAAAACATCTTCCTCCTCAGAGCCTTCATCCCTCAAGGTGCCCAGGAGGCAGGGAAATAAACACAATCTCAAGTTAAGGAATTCCTACTGAGGGTACAGAAGCTCCCTTTTAGTACAGAGCATCCAATTCCAATTATGAAACTTTCTGGAGATGAACAGATGCTGAGTGTCCTGCCTGGGTCAGTTTAAACCCAGATTCACAAGGAATCCAGATTCTTCACATGAGACCATTAAAGTACTCAGCCAGCACTGAAGCACTGCACAGAGCCAAAGTTAATTTTCTGTTTGTTTGATGTGTCACAAGCCAAAAGAAAAGCCAGGCTGACAACGCTCCCAGTGCCCCCCAGTACCCTCAGCTAAAAAAGTGAGATAAAGACTGAGGCAGTGGCTGTGATCCAGTATCTCCCTGCACACTTATGCAATGCCAGACAAAATCCTGGGATCAAAGCAGGAACTGGAATAACTTCAGGCTCATCCCAAGCAGGCAATCCCAGCCAGGACCCCCACAACTTCCCCTGACCCGACGTTTTTTCTTTCCCACCTAACCAACAGCCTTAATTAAGCAGCATAAACATCCCAGCAAGTTCATTCACATCCCTCAATGGGAATTTGCAGACAATTATAGGATATAATTGGGAAGCCTAATCATTGAACTTGTACCCAGCTATTGTTACAAGCTGAGAGGAGGGTGAGTGTTGCTTCCTCCAGGACATGGCTGGTTATTCCCCAGCCCTGTAATTAATCAAAAGGTCCTGAAATCCTCAGCCTTTCAGTTAGAAACAATCTTTGTGCTGGTCACACCTGGGGGGGGTTTGACCTTTTTTTGTGTTTTGTTGGGATTTTTTTAAGCACAGCAATTATTTACAAAGGCAATCCCTGTCAAATCCAATTCCTGATAGGGAAAGATGTTTCAGAGAGCTTTGCCAAGTGACACATTTCAGTTGGTCTGCTCACACACTCTGAATGCACTTCTTTGTACAGACCCAACAGTCCACAGTCCCTTCACAGCCTTGAACAACAAAGATTTCCAGTTCCTTCCCTGTAAAATCAAAGACTGTTGTCCCATCACACAGCTTACATTTATTCTGCTCATTTTGCCTAAATCTGGGAAGAGGCATTGGAATTGCACTCGATTTAGAATACTTTTACAATTAATTAAAAGATTTAAAATGCAGAATTGAATTGTCCTGTCTTCATGAAGGAGGTATAAAGGGAGGAAAACATACAGAATGTACAAGCTGGCTAATTCCTCATCCTTGCTGGCTAATTCCTGCATCCTTGCAGCACCCAAGCACCCTGAACATGCAGCAGGATTTGCTCTGAATGAAACACATCTCCTCCTCCCTGAACAAACACATCACACCAGGTGAACCATTTCCTGCTCTCCCATTCATACATTACCAACCCATGTTAACTCTGTCACTCGCTATTATTATGATTACTTTTCACATTCTCTGACTTCCCCCTTGCACACCCAGACAGCAGCATTTTCCAAAGAACGTGTCTGCCAAGTCTCCTGGTTTTTATCTGACAAGGGGCAGTGCAGGTTCCCTTGTTTAAGCAAAAAAAGGTAACTTGAACTGTTCTTGAAGGAGGAAAAGTTCTACCTGAAGCACCCTTGGAACTCCCAAGGAGCCGAGGATCAAACTGAGCTTTAAGAACATCTGGAGTATCTTCAGAGCTGAGCATGAGGCACTGAACTCCTCTCAGCCTCCTCAAGGGCCCAGACACCGACTCAAATAACAAGTGTTTTGGGAAAGGCTAAGGATGAAAGAATTAAAACAGCAACCTGAACCAAACAAAGTGAAAACTTTTCCAGTTTTCACTGTATCAGCAGCAATATACATTATTCTCCTTTTTAACTTGTCAAAAAACCTTTGCCTTGACAAGATTTTTGTACAGGAATTCAGATCTCTTAACTGTGGGGAGGAATTCTCTGTATTTACCGTGTATTTACATTTCTAAAGATGACATGGGTCAGACAGTTGCTTCTGAAGTGCTGGTTGGAAATTGGGGCAGGAGAAGATCATCTTCACTCCCTGACCTTGAATTTAAGTAAAGGTGCAGCAGTGAAGAAGAAACATCAGCTCAGCTGCACATGTGGGGATTTCTGAGTAAGTTAAGACCCTTTGTATTGAAATCCTACAGCTTTGCATCACCTCACCTTTTCTCAGTGGAGAAAAGCTGCTCCAGATTCTTCTTCCCCAGTTTTGTTTGGTGTTTCCAAAGGAGCACATCCTTAAACAACCATTTGTACAGAGGGATTGTTTCCTTCTCCCCCAATTCTGGGCTGTATCACAACCCCGAGCACCATAAATCTCTTAACTACTCTTAATAAGCTCAAGTGAATTAGTTTAGGATGTCTCAGCGTTGGCAAAGTGTCACCACTGCCCCAGCTATGGGCCCTCAATAAAGCTGGAGCTTGGCAGGGTCAGCACAGACACCCCAGTGAGATTATCCGGTGTCAGCTTCCATCTGGCATTTGTCAGAGCAAGGCAAAAGAAAAAAAGGCAGCCCTTATCAGATCTCCAAATAAAAGGAGCACTTCCACTTCATGTAGTAGCAACTGGAAAAATTTCCTTTGTGTTTGAAGCTTTAAAAATATCTTGCCCTTGAGGCTGGCTGAGTCTGCTCAGCGCTTCGAGACCCCTTTCCCATACAAAGGTAATAAAACCAAGCTCATGGTTACAGAAATTCCCAGCACATAAAAATTACAGGAAGCTGTTGCTAAGTAATATTTCTACCTAAGTAAACATCACAAAGCGTTTCCCACACACACCTCTGAACTTTGTTATTCAAACCTGCCTTGAAGATGTTCAGAGTTGCAGAATTTCTGCTGGCACTGGTCTCTCTGAGAGTGCTCGGTGCTGTTTCACAGCAGTTGAAAGACATTTCAGGCTGAGCAATGTTTTTCTCAGGGCTTTGTTGTGCTGCTTGTACTTGGGAACAAAGCGACTCCTCAGTCCTTACCTGGCTCTTATCTGTCCCAGAATTTTCCCCAGATAAATCACAGGGAAATTACAGAGATCCTGTTGTGTCCCTTTGTCTCTAAACCTGTTTCCCAACATGATAGAAAATAAAATAAATCACAGAATATCCTGATTTGGGAGGGACCCACAAGGATCATCGAGTCCAGCTCCTGGCTCTGCACAGGACAACCCCAAAAATCACATCCAAAACCGTGGAAAAACATTATTATTTTCACACAGAACCTTTCTTTAGCAGCTCTTTGCATGTCAATTATTCCAGACTGTCATCCTTTCCATATGCTGCTCTATGTCCTCTTCAATGGACCCAAATTGTTTCATATACTTTTCACAAAGTCAATATTTTGCCACAAATTCTAAATTGCACTAATTGAGAAAAAACTTTTGGGTTTTTTTTCATAAAAAAGAATATAACAGATGGAAAAAAGGAGCCTACTGACAGACCTGAAATGGCCCACACTCTTAATAACTTGAATTTCCTGGCAGCAAGAAGCCCCAAGATCAAGCAGATAACAGATTCCTACAAAGGTTTCATTCAGGATGAACAAAGCAACTTGAATTCTATCTTATCTTCTACGGTGTGAAGCCTATAGTTCACAGAATAACAGAATTAATCCCAGAATGGTGTGGGTTGGAAGGGACCTCAAAGCCCATCCAGTGCCACCCCTGCCATGGCAGGGACACCTCCCACTGTCCAGCCTGGCCTTGGGCACTGCCAGGGATCCAGGGGCAGCCCCAGCTGCTCTGGGCACCCTGTGCCAGGGCCTCCCCACCTTCTGAGTAGAGAATTTCTCCCTAACATCTGGCCTAAATATTTCCTCTTTCAGTTTAAAACCATTCCCCCTTTTCCTATCACTATTTGGCCCCATAAAAACTATTTCAGATATCCATCCTTATATTCCAGGAATGTGGCCCTTCAGTGTTCACCAAGGGGCTGCCTGACATTGCAGATAATTTTGCTGGTAACTTTTATTTGGCCATTCCACTTTTCCTTCCTATTGCTTTACTCCACTTCCACATGACCCGACGTGCAATAAAAGGCTGAACCCGCCTTTATAATTAGGCTGTCAAACCCATCAGACTGCTCCAAGTTGTGTATGGACAGAGCAGCCTGACTGCAGGGAGAATTGGCAGGAAATCCTATTTCAGAGGGAATTGTTCCTTCCGCAAGAGAAGTGACAGACATATAGAAAAAAAAAAAAAAAGATGTGGAAAAAATGTGAAATATGAAAATCATGTTTGGCAGATCCAGACCGAGGTCTAGGACGTGGCATTTCCAGCATTTTTGTTGTCTGCATTCTTCAGCAAAGACGCTCTCTGCAGTGCAGGACCAAGAAGTACGTTTTGATGGCAATAAAATAACTGTGTATGTAAAAAAAAACCCTGTTAAAAATGTCAGCGAATAAGGTACAAAACCCCCAGAACAGGAACAGCACTTGGCTGCCATAAACAGCATCAGGCTAGACCCAAATTCCAAACAGACTACACATTTCCCTCCCTGCCTACCCAAAATATAACATGAGTTGGCCTTAACTGAACCGACTTGGTTTTCACACCAACATGAGTGATTTAGGGAAAAAAAAAACTCTGAGGAAGCACATCCTGAGGGATCTCAATCCATGGTGCATCCACCTACACATCCCTGCACTCAGACACAGAGTCCTCAATGCTGCAACTGGTTTTTCCAAGGGTGCAGCTGCCCACAAATGATTGCAGTTCCTCCCCACTGGTTTCATCCCCAACCTTTGCTCCAACATCTGTAAGAAGATCCTTTACTTTGTTGTCCTGAACACGTTATCACCAACTGAAAAAAAAAAAAATCTCCAGGCTGGAATTGTAGCTCCAGGGATGATTCAGAGGCTTGGATGTGTGCCTTGGAGATAATTCCATGCTATAACTGAAAAGTTAGTTTTGGAGTCAACTGGGGTATTTGCGCTGATTAAATAAAGGAATAATTAAATAAAGGAGGGATGATGTGAAGCAACCACAGAGGGCTGGCAGGGGAAGGGCAGGGAATGGTGTGGAGGAGATGGGGGACACCAGGACCCCACTCCAGCCCCAATTTTGCCACTTCCCACACACACAAGACCTTCCAGAGAATCACAGAATCCTTAAGGCTGGAAAAGACCTTTAAGATCAAGTCCAACCATCAGCACCAGCGGGTTCATCCCTGAGCCCATCCCCAAGTGCCACATCCTCACTGCTTTTGAGCACCTCCAGGGATGGTGACTCCAACACTTCCAACACTTCACAACCTTTCCCATGAAGTTTTCCCCAGTTTGCCATCTAAAACTCGCCTGGGGCAACTTGAGGCCATTTTCTCTCATCCTGTCCCTTGTCCCAGGGGAGAAGAGACCAATCCCCACCTGGCTGCACCCTCCTGTCAGGGAGTTCATTTTCTGTGACATCTTCCAGCCTTCCCACAGGTGCTCTCCCAAATTTCTTGCCCATCTCCTAATATTTTCCAGCAAGACTCCAAGCTTAGCAGGCTGGAAAAGCCGGTCAGCTTGGGACTTGTCTCTGTCAATTGACACCCACTCTGTAAAATCAAAACAATCAATATTTACATATCCTTTAAGGGTTTTTCCCAGTCCTAGGGCAGCAGTTTAGACAGCACCAACTTCCCATCCAGAAATGCAAAAAAAAAAAAGAAAAAAAGGAACCAGGAGATTCTACACCGAGTTTCATTAAACAAACCAGGGGTACAAATAACCCGGGCTAAAAACTCCACACAAAACCAAAGTTCCCTGTGAAAATGATACCGAAATTGCTACATTTCATTCTGGTTAGAAGATAAAGAGAAAAAATAAAAGAGAATACACTTAAAACCAGAGAGCCAGGAGACTTCAGCCCTGCATTAGCTGCTGAAGATTCCCAGATAATCTGCAGAAAGGCAGAGGGAAAGATTTCATGACATGAATACCCCGAGTACTGGGAGCTGCTGCGAGGCTCTTCAGGCTAGGGAAAGCCAAAATACAATTCACACAAGCTTTTAATAATCTTGACAAAACAATTACACATGCTAAGGATACATTAGGGCTGGCAGGAGAACAGAGGAGGCAGTGATTGCACCGGCAGGTTCGCTAAATAAATGTCACTTAATCTCCACTGTCGGCGTGTGCTCAGAGTCTAAAGGCTGCTCACAAACACACAAAAAGGTCTAAAAGATCTCTCGGGCTGTCAAAACAACTGCACAAGTCAGGGGCAGGTGTCACAAGGCACGGGATCACACAGATCCCAGCTTGTGCAAAACAGGCTACCAAAAAATTAAAGTCCAAATCCGAACGTTCAAAACAAAGATAAGCTCGGCTTGTTAAGTGGTTTGGGAAGTGCATTCCAGTCACTGCCCAAATATGCAGGAGCACTGCTTCCCTACTGTTCCTTCTGCAAGGGACATGGAAACCAGATGGGAGCATCTCTGTGTAGTGACTTTTGAAACCATTTTCTGATTAAAATCTCAATTTCTGGGTCAAACAGGCGAGGTGACTGAGCTGAGGCAGGTACTGGACAGGTGTCCTCCAACAAACTCCTGCACCAGAGGCTCAGGAGCTGAGGTTTCTGTCCCAATGGTGAAATATTATCATTAAAATATGACATTTCTCCAGATTTCATGGAAATAGGCAGTTATTTAAAGGAGAGAAACCATCCATTCCAGTCTGCTGCAGCACAGCCCCAGAAAATTCACAGGAATGAGGGGCATTATGGTGTAGGCACTAAAAAAGTGCCAAGCAGACCTCTAACCTTATGAAATAGCAGAAAACAGCACATGAAATACATAAGAAACCAGGTTTCAGTGCTGATGTAACTGCATACCTGAAAGTTTATAAATAAAATGCTTTACAATCTTATTTTTCATTTTAAAAAAGGAACACACGTACACACTTGCATCTTCTTGCTCATACCGTGTTATTCTGGCCACAAAAAATAACCACTTTCTTTAAAAGGAAGCTGGACGATTTTGGGGTGAGGAGTAGCAGAGGGGAAACCACATTAATTGCATTAGTTTGTGCATACTGGTAGGAATTCCTCCTCAAATTTGGCACTTAGCACTCAGTGCTGCCCTTTAAAGCTTGGCAAGAATTTCTCTCCAGCCCACAGGTTTCCTAATTTCGTCTCAGGACACACTGGTTCGTTTGGATGCACGACCTCCAGAAAGGCAGACAACCCTAAATGTGTCACTCTCACCTCAATTCACTTTGCTCCCCCTGTCAAGTCAGATTTAACATAAATCAAAGCAAATATATAATTAAAGCTAAGTTTATGGACAGCTCCAAGTTTGGAAAAAACAAATCTGTATAAAATTAAATGCAACTTTAATACATTTGAGGACTGGGGTGGCAACAGCAGTGAGCTTTTTGAACACAGCTTCTCCCCTGAACCAAAGGGGCTCAAAGCCCTGTTATTTCACCCTCTAACCCCATCCAGGTCCTCTCTCCTCCTTCTCCCTTCCTCTTCAGGTCTAATTTGGCTTCCAGCTTCTTCTCTGGGCAAGCACTGCTCACTCATCCACAGATCTTACACCTTTCTATGGCCAGGAAGGTTTTGGTAAAAATGGAATTGCACCTTTTCAGAATGGGGTTTATTCCATGCAGACTTTTCCCCACTGTTGTCATTCCACCTGCTGCACCCTTCCAGTCAGTCTGGACTTTCATTCCCTACCCAAACCCCAACAAAGATACTCAGAGTACCAACTATTATACAAGACACTCAAAGTCCATTAAAATGGTGAGCTCTGGGCAGTTCCTGACTCTCCAAAGGAACCAAACACAAAATTCTGGACACCTTATAAACACAGGTGAAAGAACTGCCCACACAACCCCATCCCAAAGGTTTTCTCTTCATCTTCTGATGTCAGTTTTGAGCCCTGATTTAGGAATCTGTGCTTACAGGTAGCCATGAATAGGCACCTATCAGCCCTCCACGAGTCCCAGAATGGTTTGGGTTGGAAGGGATCTAAAGCTCATCCAGTCACACCCTTGACATGGGCAGGGACCTCTTCCACTGTCCCAGGCTGCTCCAAGCCCCGTCCAGCCTGGCCTTGGGCACTGCCAGGGATCCAGGGGCAGCCACAGCTGCTCTGGGCACCCTGTGCCAGGGCCTCGCAGGTCCTGACAGGTCAGAACGTGACAGCAAAGCCCCAGCTGAGACCCCTCCCTGTGCACTCACCTCTCTGGCAGCGATCGTGCGTCCAGCAGCGCTCGATGAAAATCCCGTTTATCACCGTCGGGGGACAGCTGCTCTTCCCTTTCACAGTGCCCGGGCACACATCTCCACACTCTTCTTTGTCATCCTTGTTGGCCACGATGTAATTGTCTTCTACAGAATCCAAAATCCTGGACCAGTCGATGGTGGACAGGTAGCAGAGCTCATTGTTCTTCTCGATGCGCACGGCGCCGCGGGTGATGTTCATCAGGTTGTAGAGGCCGATCTCCTTCAGGTGAACCATCTCAAAGATCACCAGGGCGTAGTTGAAGAACAGGCGAGTCCCTCGGATCACGGTCAGGTTGGGGAAGAGGCCCTTCAAGCTCTCCAGGCCGTACACACGGAACAGCAGCAGGTAGTCCGTGATCATGGTCAGCTTGGGGAAGCTGAGCTCGCGGAAATCCTCGGGCTTGGTTTTGAACATCAGCAGGATCTGCAAGTGGCCCTCGATCACGGTGCAGTTCTCCAGCATGTTCAGCCGGGTCAGGTTGTTGCGGATGTCCATGCTCCTGCAAACTGGGAGGCAAAGGACAATTTATTTCTTTAACAAAAGGTTAATTGTTGGCGTTTTCTACGCGCTGGGTTTTGTCCAACGGCACCGACACGTGGCCCTCTCAGCAAAGCAGGCTTCAAGTGTTAAGAAATACAACTGTGGGGAACGTTCCCTGGTATATGGTTACAAAACAAGAGTATTTCATCATTTTTTCTGCCATCTTGAGTGCCTGCCTGTTGCCTCTATCACGACTGCAGTGGTAACACCAGTCCTGGGACATCACTTGGCGCTCACAGAGGGAAGAGATGTCTGGGCTGTTTTCTTTAGGTAGCTGCCAGCAACACACCTACCTTGTCTCAGATTGTGCAATTAATGCCAGGGGATTACAGGGAGTCATTTAGAATGGTTGCAGGGAGGGGAAGATAGGAAAAGAATAATGGCCAGAGATGGTAGTGCTTGGGAAGAAAGCAGAAAAACCTGGAAATGCACAGGAGCACAGCCCACACTCCTGCCCAGACTCTGCTGACAGGAGTAATTTACTATGTTAGTAATTTTTGCCCTGAGCATTCTTTTTAGATGAGGTGTCGGGGCTTTTTTTGTTATTATTTTCTCAAGCGTGCAAATCTCCCTGTCTTGACTATCGGGGCAGTTTATTTCATAGAACCAGTAACCAAAGAACTGGCAAAGTGAACAAATACATGAGGCATAAATTAGAAGGTAAAGTGAATAATAGGAATCCAGGCACCAGCAAAAGAAAAAAGCTTGAATAGAGAAATATTTTGTCAACTCTAAGCACAGGTAAGAAATCAAGAAGGAAGTTTGGAGCCCCACACCTGTACAGCACAACAAAACTCCCTGTGACAACCCTTTTGAAACCAATTTCATAGAAACATCAGCCAGACCTTAATGTTCAAATCCAGGTGGATTCTTTATGAATTTTTCCTTTTTGAAGACTGCATCCACTCAAAGGATTTTCCCTTTTGTCTACAGCTGGGCCACTGTCTTCCCTCCCCACTTAAGAACAAAAAACACAAGCTCTTTCCTCTTTTTGTCACTTTATGTAAAGTTCACCAACTATAAAACCACCACATCACAGCTCCAAGGGATCACCCAGCCTTAAAAAACTGATGTGGACACAAATATTTCATAGTTAGAATTGTCTGACTCCTCATGGTTTAACACAGATGACTGCTGTAAGGGTTAAAACCAAATTCTATGCAAATATCTTAATGATTATTCAAAAATTTGCTCCACTGACTGCAAGAAAAAAAAAAATTGGCAATACTAATATGGGATTTGAAGCAATGCTATTGCCCAATGGGATTTTCTGGCACTATAACCAAGTCGTTTCATAAATTGCTTTCTGGAAGAAAAAAGCCAATGCACACGGTGCCTCAAGGATTAAGGATGTACTTGGAAAAAGTGGGAAAAGGAACCTGATGACCAGCCAGCAGCAACCTCTCTGCCCCAAACTGTACTGCTGCACATCCCAGCCTGGGCTAGGGGAACTGAGAGAGCAACAGATTCAGCCTAAATACTCTGAATATCTATTTGCAATAAATAACATTGGTATTTCCAAGGATGCAAGTGCATGACAGGTCAGGACAGTGGTTTCTCCATGAAAGGAGAAGTAACAGAAGGACACGTAAGAAACTGAAACACTGAATTCAATGTACAAGTCACCAGTACAGCTAAAATTACCCGATAAATTCAAAATCCAACATCTTGGTTCTTCTTTTTTCTTGGTTCTCATTACTGTGAGGCACACGGGCAGTGCTGGGGTGGCACCCACCACCAGCTGCTGTACCACAGGGTAAAGCACTGCCTGTTGGACTGGACAGCTGACCTTAAGGAAAAGGAAAGGTCAAAACATACAGACCAGGAATTACTTCTGAGAGTCAGAGCTCCAGGCTATTGCTGTGGCTGAAGGCCACGAGATGCATGAATACCCCGAGCACAATTGCCTGTGTCTTTCATCATTTAGGGCAGAATGAGGTGAGTCCCCAGGGGCTGGACCCCAGCCCTTCACCCACACCATCCCTGCCAGCTCCCCGGACAGAGCACCTTGAGCAGGGTGAAAAATCTGCACTTAGGTAGGGTCAGGACAAAGCCCTCTGAGTGCTGGGGCTGCAGCTCAGGCTGTGGAAATCCTCCTTTTCTGCAGGAGCAGAGCTAAGGAGCTTGGTCTGGAGGAGCTGCCCTGGGTGGGGCACTCCAGGGTGGCTGCCCAGCACCCGGGAAATTCATGGTCCTGTTTGGCAGAGGAATCCCAGACTGGGATCTGGCTGGATCCACAGCCAGCAAGGATGCAGAGAGGATGATCTGGATCCCAGGATGGTTTGGGCTAGAAGGACCTCAAAGCCCATCCAGTGCCACCCCTGCCATGGCAGGGGCACCTTCCACTGTCCCAGGCTGCTCCCAGCCCATCCAGCCTGGCCTTGGGCACTGCCAGGGATCCAGGGGCAGCCACAGCTGCTCTGGGCACCCTGTGCCAGGGCCTGCCCACCCTCCCAGGGAACAATTCCTTCCCAATATCCCATCCAGCCCTGCCCTCTGGCAGTGGAAGCCATTCCCTGTGTCCTGTCCCTCCTGGTCTCTGCAGCCCTGGAGTTCACAGCTCTCACTCCTTTCCTTCAACACTCAAACCCAGTGAAATCACTCTGCTCCTGAACCTTTCAGGCTTCTGGAGATCACCACTGACATGAGCCATGCTGCTCCTGTCCAAACAGCCTGAAAGCTCCTCAAAGATCTTCCAACCTCCACAAAAAATGCAACCATCCAAACACCCCCACAGGGTACAAACCACCCTCGCTTCCAGCTCTCCCCATCCTGACACACATTCCCCACTGGAGGCTGCAGAAAAGGTGACCAAAGGCTAACAACTCCAAATATTTTGAAAAGATGTGTTAAGGAACAAAGGTGAGCCGAAGGTGAATCTAAAAAGAGATGAGTGAAGCTTTTGAAGAGTTAAAAATATAAATTTACCAGAGCTGGAAGTACAACACCCATGGTCCATCAGCTACTTTTTCTCACATTTAGAGAAAAATCACACTTAATTATTTTTCAGGTTCTACTTCAATTTAGTTTTCAAGTGATAAATGGTAGCTAAGCTCCTTCTTTTTAACACCTCAAGGATCAAAGAGAATAATAAGGAATTAAAACATCTGAAACAAAATACGCTTTTTAGTTGAAGGTTTCTCCATCTTTTCATGCTTTTGAATTTTCAGCAGTTTCTATCTCCTGTTCATGCAGAGGCAGCTTAAGTCACCCCATAAATTTATTGTTACCAAGACAACAAGAAGCAGTTTTAAGCAAAGTAATAAGTGTTTTTCCACAGCTTCTCTCGATAGTATTTCTTCTGCATGGACAGGGGAATTAATCAACCATTCAGCAGGGAAGGCAAGGCAGGTTTGATCCCAGAAGAAGGAGAGCAAAGTTGAGCCATCAATTATAACACAGACAACCTGGTTTCAAAAAACACATAAATCAGCTTTCAGGGAAATAAAAAAATCACAAATTGATTCTCCAGTAGTAGGCCCAAAGCTGCTCCTGTGCAAACTACTGGCAAAACCTCCACTACACATAAATTCCTAAATTTCAGCAGAAACAGCAGCACAGCTCTGAGCTGCCAGAGGAAGCACTGCTCCATCCCTGCTACCAAGCTACTCACTCAAAAAACTACTAAATCATCCTAGACATGTTCCATCAGCCCCCCCAAAAACCAACATGAAGCCACGCTTTTTAAAAACAAACAAACAAACAAACAAATCCCAAGATGCCAAAGCCTCTTGGACAAACTGGTTTGGTAACAACCTTCAAGTCCTGAATGAAGAAACCAGATCTGATGTCAGAGGTTAAGTTTTCAAGATAGAGTCTAACCAGGGGAATAGCTGGAACTTAAACCTTGTTTATAGTAAATCATGTGGATACCAAACCTTAATGATTCACTGCTTCAGAGCTCTGGCCTTTAACAATCAAGACCAGCATAATCTGGCACAGAAGGATCACAAACCATTTGAGGCAACTATTAGTTAATTCTGCTTTTTTTGTAGTGTTTGCTGCCTACTGAATAAACAAACTATTGCAGAGAAATTACACTCGCTTGGGTTGGGTAAAAAGCGTTGCAATTCTACACGAGGCTGATTTTTACAAGTAGCTTTAGGAAACCAGGAAAAACACTTTTAGGTGTTTCTTGGGATAACTGCTGAGACAGGAAAACATCCTGGAGACAGGTTAGTGGGAAGGACTGTGTGACAGCTCTTAGCCTACTGCAGCAATTGTTTAATAAACATAAAAACCATCTAATTGTGAAATACGGATTTTTAAGCTTCAGTTCTGCACCTCAGATACCTCAATCTGAGCGAGCTGGATATGGACTCCTGAGTGAGCCCCTGTAAACCCCAGCCCCTCAGGGAACTTCTCACATCCTCCCTGGCACATCTGGAGATCCTCCTGCCACACCTGGAGATCCTCCCTGGCACACCTGG